>JAKKIB010000251.1:0-499837 GCA_023089585.1 Melophagus ovinus | reverse complement strand
ATTAATGCATATAATCCAGAAAATAATCACACAGCACTTACAATAAGTATTACATTTTATTACAGGGCGCTGCACTCCGTTGCCTGATTTTGGCATAAAACTTTAAAGGATAAGAAACAAAGAAAATAATTTTTAAAAAAAATTTAGAAATAAATATCAGTGAATAGGTTGCACTACACTACAGATTAAAAATTATTAAAATAGCCAAATTGTATATCGCTGTACTGTTAAAACTGATTAGCTTTTTTTGAAGTGCTTACTAGGTCGTGAAAATTATCTTTACACTGTGTATTCTCTATTCGTATTGTAAGCGTCTTTTTACTCTTAGAGTTTTCAATAAGTTTTATTTAGATTCATGTTATATTGCCTAAATATTAATGCAATATTTTAATAAATTGAGAATGAATGGCCGTGGGTAGGCCGCTTTACTTCATTGGCCAAATATTGAAACTTTCAATTGTATGAATTCAACTTAATATCCTTGCATTTATAGTTCTGAACATTGTTATAGAGCTACTGAACTTAAATTAAAGATTGGATGATTAAATAAAAATTTTCGCAATCAATAAAAGTTAAACAAGCAGTGTAATTATTAAATACCTTCTCGTCTTTAATTGAAAACGTTCTTATTAAAATTACTTGAAGGATGCTGAATTTGGAAGACATTTGATGATATAATTAAATAAGTACATACTCAATAAAGGGCGATCTTACTTCTAAGATGTCTTTTGAGAGACATCGTATTACTCTTAATGGCTTAAACTGTGTTTAAATATTATGAGGGTCGATTTGGTGTGCATCTTATCACTGATGAAAATCTTCTTATGATGTATGCTTTGCAAAGACAACTTTGAAATCATTACTAGTATATTAATTTGTAAAGAAAACGTACGCCTATCCAACGGATAGAAAAAAAGCAAAATTGCCTTACAATATATTAAGGAAACTAAAAAGGTGATTCAAAAGTAATAATGCTAAGTTTAGCACTCCTTCAGAATCCTCATAAGCATAACTATGTATTCAAGATTTAAAAATTTATACGTTTAAGTTTATATGTTTAAAGTTGTGAGTGTTAATTATAAAGAAAGTTAATTAGTTTTTATTTTTTCAGACTTCTCTTGTGGTCGCAAAAAAAAGAGAAAAGGGAAATTCTAAATTTTTCTTCAAATTTTATTTAAGTCGACTTTAAAATTAATCATATATTTAGATTGATGACTAGATCAAACATTATTTATCCATGAAGTTTGAATATTCACACAGTAATCTTTCAAATTTTTTTCTTATCTCATATACTTCGGCAAAGATTTTCTTTTTAATAAATGGCAGGTAACTAACATAGAGATTTGCCGTATAAAACTTTCAGTGCACTCATACTCCCATTATTTTACATTATATTGCTCCGTGAAAGCTGCTATATAATAGGCAATACTATTACATGAAATACAGCAACAATAGCAGCAGCAACAACAACATCACCAGCCTCGGTATCAGAAACAACAGCACTAATTTTATTATATGAGTTCCAAACAACAGTCGAGGGTGCAAACAATATTTATATAATATGAACAATTATTATAATATGAACGGATAAACAACAGACAGACACACTTGCATACAGGCATACGAAACAGAACCGAAGAGAATTGCAAAGTCAGACAAATCAAAACTGTAAAGCAATTAACACCAAAAGTAAAGTGGTAGGAAAAATTGTATTATCATAAAAACCAGAAAGAGAACAACAATAAGAATAATACAACAATAATTTATGGTGTATGGGTGTGACTACGTATATGTGCATGTTTGTCCTATTCACGCTATACAAAGATAATGTGTGTAATAATGCTTACCAATTCTAAAACATAAAGAACAAATAATAATAAGAATATAAATTACATTTCAATAAATAAACGTTTAAAACAAGACCAAGAAAAATACGATATACATCAAAATATGAGAATTGTACACAAAATATAAAGTATGTTGTTGCATATATGCATAACATATCTATCAATAAGTTTCTTATCTAATAAAAAACTTTGGTAAACCCTTCTTTACAAATTTTACAGAAAATAGCAGCACGATTTTCTTCCAAATTAACTTCTTGAATTTTTTTGCTGACTAATTTTACTTTTGTTCGAAAATGTATTTATGTTTTGGGAGCCACTTTTGGTATATTACTTTGCAAGAACTGATTTTTAGTATAGACAAAAAGCTAACGAGTTGTGGCAGAGATTAATTTCTTCTATTGATTACTGATCTCAATTGGTTGAGCACCTCTACGTAATTATCGCTTAAAATGATTCTCAAAATTCGCGTTTAACTCAAACACACCCATTGCAACAGCACTTATCAAATCTCCATTTAGCGCTTCACTTTCAAACAATCAATTCGTAATGAACATGCAAAATTTTTTAAACTGATATTACAATCAACGAGAGAAATGTAAAATTGAGATTAGTTAAGCGATTTTAATCAGAGTGAAATGTTAATGCAAAAGTTTTATGAATGGAGACTTATTGACCTATGTGTTACATTCGTACAATAATATCTACATTAGTACACTATGGTTAAAAGAATGTTCAAACAAATATGTTGGAACAAATTGGGTATAAAAGTGTACATAGGTATAGCTATTATTTGATTATACAAAGAACAAAACTAACTCGAATGCTAGAATTTTAATACGCAATTTTCGTGGTTAACAATTTTCATTTGTAATTATCAAAATAATATTTTATTATTTTATATAAAAGTATTTCAATACAATACCGTTTATTGGAAGGCATGCGCACTCTAACCTAGAACTACAACTGTACATAAACTGGTATCGTATAATAGCAATTTACACACACACATACATAAATAAATACAATAAATATAAACATAAACGTATAATTTATGTGTACCGATTTTAGTAGAACATATAAAAGTAAAATAATTTATATTCCATTTGAATGGATATTTAAATGTAAGAGAACAATTTTTCGTTTTTATATACACGTCCCAGAGATTGGTGTATTGTAATACCTAAAGTGAGCATCGTAGACCTCATAAAATGTACATATGTATTCTTAATCAGCATTACGATTTGAATTTAAAAATTTATTTAAAGTAGTTTAATTAAAATTTTTATTCAAACGAGTTTTATTTAAAATTGATAGTATTCCTTGGGATCAATCTACCCAAAAAAGTACTTTACAGAAAAATTGTGAAATAAAGAATGAAATACACATTTTATTCCCAAAATTTATACGCATTTTATTTCCAAAATTTATAAATTTTGATCGATCTAAGTATATTGTTTATTTATTTAGATAATTTTGCAGACAAGGAGACCCTAATAATTAAAGCCCTTCAAAATTTATAAGGGTTTTATATTATTAATCTCTGTAATAAGTGGTTTGGAAATGTAATTGATTTCACTTTTTTTCTACTGATATTAGATTAAACGAAAGTGTTGAAATTGTATAAAATTTATGAGGATAGAAGAAGTATTATAAATTTTTTAATGATCATCAACAATGTATCATCCAAGTGCATACTTAATATTCAACCTATCGCTTATATTTGCAAAATGGTCAATGTGTGATTAGGATTAAATAAAAGAATAATAAGGAAGACATCCAATGCCACATGCACTTATTATCATCAGCACTTTATAAACATTACGATTATGACTTCTATTCACATTTCTATTAGTGTTGCTTTTTTGTTTGCTTTACCATTGCTCTTAGAGCATCAGGACAAGCATTAAAACAAGTAGTAGCATCGTGATGATTATTATTATTGACATTACAATTACTGGGCTATATAAGTACTACTTGGCGCATAAGTGAAAAATGATGTACTCGTACATAAATTTTTTTTTCATTTTTTCATTATTCATGATGTAATATTTTATGCCATACAATTATCTTTGCTTTCATTTTTTATTATTGGTCTTATTGTTGTTGTTGTTCTTTGGTTAAACTGTTATAAAAGATTTTTGTTTAAGGAATATTATTGTCACCGGCATTTTTGTAGCGTGAATAAAAAAAACTCCTGCAAAAAAAAGAAGAAATTCATGAAAGTCTTACATAGAATGAAGGGTGAATGATATAGAAAAAAAAAGCAGTTCATTTTAGAAAGTGTTTGCATGTTAAAGCAATTTAATCACGCCTGGATCAATCGTTCTTTATTAAGAACAGTCTACCAATAATATCATCTTAAGCCATGTGTCAGAGAAATCTCTATAATCCGGTAATATCGTTTATAATTGCACTTCGATTTATAATAAGAGTTTTATTCTTTGATATAATTTTAACAGAAACTTATTTATATATTAACAAATTGTTTAGTGTTAATTGAAAAAGGGTTATTAGACGGACAAAACGATAATATAACATATACCTTCCCTTCTTTAAACAGATTAAATCTTAGTACATGTCTATGTTCATCATCATACTGTAAGTATACACTAATTTTACCGAAATATATAAAAATAAATGTAAACTTTTATCTGCTTCTCGAATTATTAATGTATATTTTTGTTGAAAGAAATTTGTTCGCTTTGTCCAATGCATTAGATAATATGTTGAAATTTTGTAGGTTTGCTTGTTACACTGTCCTTCTAAAATTTATGAACTCAGTTATGCCCATTAAAATTACCAATGTGGCAGATATTTAGGATTTGACTTACAACTTATTAACTTGATCTTTTCATGTTATTTTCTAATTTATCTTTACCAAATTATACACTTCCTCCTCTTTATATTTGTTATTCTAAGTTTCCCCTTGAGAAATTGTATTCATTTAGTTAGTTATACACTTTGATTACAAAAGAGGAAGAAAAAAAATAAAGATAGCAATTTATAATAAAATAGACGTGCAAAAGTAAAAGGAAAATATATTTACGTTATGATTCTTTATAAATGATGATTTATATATAAGTGAAGAGTGGATCAAGTGTAATTCTAAAACAAGTAAAAAAACCATATTTGGCTGGGGCCATATCTTTGATACTCATCACCAATACATCATGATATTACGATTTAGCACCTGATTTACTTTTTTAGGAGTAAATAGCAAACGTAAAAAAATGAAAGTTTGCGTAGGCGTATCTGATTCACATGACTTTTGAACAGACATTGTAAACTAGTGACCTTCCTACGTGTGAAAAATTTCAGTTTTCCATCTTCTGTAGTTTCCACATGATGAGCCAAAAACTTCCAAATTTTTCTTAAAAAAATGAGGTGTTCTTACTTTACGTTGCACTGTGGTCGTGTCCTTTAACCGATTTTACTCATTTCAGTACCAAGTGGCATGTAAGAACTTCCAATGATTCTTCCATATTTGAAAATGCTTGCAACAGACGAACAAAAATGTCTAAATCGATTCATAATTTGATACTGACCAAGAATGCACATACTTTATAGGATCTGGGAACGCTTCCTTCTAGGTATTAGAAACATAATGATAAAGTTAATATATATATATATATAACCTCTATATAGGGGGATAGGTATTATAAAAAAGAGAAAGAAAAATTTCTTAAAATATGAAGTATTTATTGCATTGTTGGAAATTTGAGATGATTTAGTTGATAATAAGGAGCATAATGGATGCTGTCATAAAAACGACTTAAAGTGAACAGACAAAAAAAAATACAAATTAAAGTAAAAAAAAATGAAAAAACTCTAAAGCCATTAATTAACGCAGTCTGATCTGTTGAGCATTCAAGAAATCGATAAAATGAAAACTACCCTACCCCACATGGCTTCATATGAATAAAATTATAATTTAATATGATTAAATTGCAAGTCTAAAAAATTGACAATTTTGTAATTTTTAATTTATTGAGAGTTTCAAAAAATTGATCAATCTGAAACCAATTTGGTATGTATATCTTTTAAAATACACTTAATTGTCAATTTACATTAAAATTGTAATTTTTTTTTGCAAAAAAAGAGTTCTTTAAGTGATCCTGAGTTGATTAGTATTATAAAAAGTGATTCTCTCTCCACTGCTTTTGAAAGTTACTAATATTTGTACTTATGTTAAGTGATGTAGTGCATAAAGAAGCAGCTGTAGAGTAACTTTAGAAACACGAACAATAGGAATTTTTATTTGTACCAAAAGTTGACGAATAAATATATATAAAATAATATTACAAAATTTCATACTGTAAGAAGAGAGAAATTTATTTTACTCCTTGAATTTCGAAAATTGAAAAAGTATAAGTACAATGTAAATATATAATTTGCTTATTGTAAAGGAAAATTATGTTGTTTTGTTGAATTTTAATCAAAATTTGTTAAAATTTTATACACAAAAATAGAAAAGTTGACCATAATTTTATCCTTTCCCTTAAATAATTCACATATTTAAATCATTCAATTTATGAATTCAGAATTAAACGATATGATTAAAAGGTGCTCGATTGAATTGCGAATGAGTATAATAATTTTTACACCTATCACCCAGAGGTTGGGGGTATATTCACTTTGTCATTAAGTTTGCAAGCCATAGAAGGAAGCGTCAAAGACCATATAAAAGTATATATATTCTTGATCAGCAACATATTCTAAATCGATTTAGACATGTCTGTCTGTCTGTCCATCTGTCCATCTGTGTGTCTTTCTGTTATAAACATTCTCCTGGTCGTATAAATTCAGATATCAAGCTTAAATTTGGCAGAATTATTGGAAGTTCTTGCATGCAGGTTGGCATTGAAAATGAGCAAAATCGGTTAAAGAACACCACCGCTGTGCACGTTAAACTAGAAACAACTCATTTTTTTAGCAAAGTGTGGTCGTTTTGTTCATCATCTGCAAACAGCATAAGAAAAAAGGTGAAAATTTGCACAAAAATCGTGCAAGTTGCCTGTGCGATATTATAGAATATTAATTTTTAATTTTTTTATGTTTACGCTATCTATTTAGTACCGAAAAGCTGAAACAAGTCTTGAATAAAAATATCGTATGTTTAGGTGGTGGCTATTTTCTTAATTGTTTAACTTCATTTTTCTTCAATACTTTTTTTTAACGTTTTTATTACTTCATAAAGTAATTGAATAAAACTTTTTATTACCTTGCCACCCAAAAGTAGGGTGAAAGGAAGAGATCAATATTATTTCTTCAAATATTTTTTTTTGTTGTTCTCCCATTTTGCTATCAATGTTTTTCATATAGTGTAATTAATAAAACAATATTAACATTTATGGGTGTGTTTTGTGCTATATGCAGTGCGTTATTTACATGTAATTTTCTTTTGAAATGTACATTGAGTGTCTATTAGAGAAATGTCTCATCATTGCAATATCAATTAAATTTATTTTATCATATATTCACCTCATCTCTTATTTATATAAAAGTCCTTCTCAAATTTTTAATAATAATCACAATTATTTATTCCATTTACACCACGTTTTTATTAAGTTACTTCTTTTCAAAAGGGACAGAAGAGTGTAGAGATAGAGAGTCGCAGAAAGCTAAAGAAGGTCCAATAAATTCAAGAAGATTTTTATTCATTATACAAATTTATATTATATTAATTTATTCTTTTAATTCGAATTTCTTTTCCTTAATTCATTTTTTATTGACCCATTATTACCAATAAAATATTAACTGTATTCGTTCATAATATGTTTCAATGTATATATAGTTTTTATCAAATGGTTTGAACGTTACGTAAACCAAGCGGCACTACCTTAATAATATTATTACGCTAAGCAAATTAATTGTCTCTTCTCCTTCATTCTTCTCTATTTTTTTCTTAATAGTGAAACTCTATAATCCGTTTTCTGCAATTTTCTTTGCAATGTTTATTTTACTTCGTTTCTAAGGCTGCTGTTGTTGTACCAGCTTATTTTTATATATCCAGAGTCATTTTATCATATGCAAAAGGATTAAGTACTGCATCCATCTGGTCATATCTAGCCCTTTGAACATCTGTGTTCCTGCCATTGTTAATGTTAATAATATCGATTGTACATGTAGCAGGAAAATCGAAAGTTCTTATGTGTGGAGTATAATAAGTATAATGGCTCAAAAGCCATGGCCACAATGCTACCTTAATAAAGAGCGATTCTATTTAATATCTACTCATATACTCTTCTACTCTACTTTATTATCTGCTTATTACTCGAACATTGTAAGAGATAGATGGTTGAAATGTTCCATGGTTTTACAATGCTTACTTAACAATGGCTCAAATCGCACACGCCTGTTCTCAATTATCTAAAATTATCTAAAATAACTTTGTGGGCAATTGAAAGTTGAACTAAAAGCCTCCACAAAGAATGTAAGACAGACAGCTGTCTTTGTCTAACTTTTTTTTAGGAACGTACCTGCCGTAGAGGCTTAAGCGCGCGGTACATATAAGCATATTTTGTTCGCTAGGGTTGTAAGTGATGCGTATATGGTATAGCATATTTATTTTGCTCAGGGAGACTGCCCAGCTGCCCATTTTTTTTATACCACAGCCCTCAATATCTAACAATGCCAATATCCCCACAATGTGCATTATTACAACCGGTGATACCGCGTTGTCAAATTCGAAATGAAAATACCCATCTCATTTTGAATTATAAGGAAAACTGAACCCAACTGTTCTGAACCTATAGCGAGAAAATTTTACTAAGATTAAGAATAAAAGGCGATACATTATTATAGATAATGTATGTTGTATATAGATGTTGTTATTTATTGTAAATATACAATATTTTATACTAGCACATAAGTCAATCTTGATGAAGTGCTTTCATGGCTATCATTACAAATCTTCATGTAAATTATTATAACAAAGAAAAAGAAAGGAGAGTACAGTATAGTAATAATGAATAATACTTGGCATATTTTGTCTGTATATGTGTAAATGGGGTTCAACTTTAGAATAATAAAGTAGAAGTATCAACTTGATAAATCATTAATTGGATAGAAATGTAAATATAAAACTAGCGGATAATTCTTATATAAAATTTATTATACATTACACATATATGTACATATATGTTAGATTCAGTGAGTTCAAAGTGATTTCTAGTGAAATCATATGAAGTGAAATGAAATACTATCCTTAAATGTTACTTGGTTATAAATTTTACGTTGCCTTTTTATAAATCTAAAGAATCATCATCAGCTCATCAAATAATTTCTTGTTCCATTGATTCTTCTTTCTTTTGTTTCTCCCTCTCTGATAAATGATTTTTAATTATTGCTTGTTGTTGACGATGTTGCCCAAATAATTTTTGCCGTATTTTATCTTCCTCCTTACACAAATGAAAGGTTTGCGTTAAAGTATTATAGATTTTTTCTGCTATCATATTAGGTCTTGGTGTGTAAAATCCTCGGCAAATTGGACAAGCGGTATAGGCTCGTATACGACATTGAAGGCATAGTAAATGACCTCCTTGACATTGCATAGCTGGTGGTGTAATTGTTGTAAAACAAATGGGGCATTCAATAATATGTAAAATATTTTGAACCACAAAAGCTAAACGTTGCATTGTTTGAGGCATGGGACCAGACCAAATACACTGTAAATTATAAAATACTACATATATTATTTTTCGGATTTATTTTAGGTGGAAGAAAACATGAATAATTTACTATAATTTTTTTAATATAATTTCCACTTCTACATCATTTCTCGAATCCCCACCACCCAAAGGTTGGGTGTATATTCACGTTGTCATTATGTTTGCTTTTTGACCAGCATCAAATTTTAAATCAATTTAGGCATGTCTGTCCATCTTTAGTGGACATTCTGCCACGGTTGTAGAAACAGACGTATCGGGGCTAAAATTTGGCAAAAACATATTGAGAAAAGGCAAAATCGGTCGAAGAACACGCTTACAATGTAACGTAAACTGAGAGCACTTTTTTATGCAAATTTTTGGGCTATTTTATTACTTGTAAACTGATAGAAATAGCTGAAGTAGTAAGACCATTGGTCTACAAAATTTATTAAAAAACCAAGCAAAGTCAAAAGGTCCACGTGAAATGAAATATCAAGTTGTCACTTATTTATGTTTACCCTTCCTATTTATTACTGAAAAACTTAAGCGGACTTTGAATCGTATTGTCATGGTATATGTCTGGTGGATATATAAGATTTGACCTTAGCCTTGTTTTATTATATTTTACACAACTACAGAGCAGGACTTGAGCGTTTATCTTCTTGGAGTCACTTTCTGAATTGATTTAAGCTTATTTAGTTTTATGTCCGTCAATCTGTATATGTAAATTAGCTTAAGTTAGATTACTAGAAGTTGCAACTTTCGAAATAGTGCGATGCAGCTATCTTTTTGCGTAAAAATTGAAAATTGTTACGATCGAACAATTTTTGGGATCACTTTTCGCATAACATTTCCTTCTAAAATAGTAATAAGTATATGAAAAGACATAACAATTTTTGATTTTACAATTTCTGACTGAGATTTTTATTTTGGCATATCAAATAAATGCATTAAATTTGCTTTAGATCTGCCCATCTTTTGAGCCGTCTCTTATATTACTAATTTCTTTAAAAATTTTATGTTTTACTTGCATTACTTGTAATTCACAATTTTAAGTTTTTTTGGGTTTTTCAACCCAAAAAAAGTAAAATTGTAGACTATTTCGGTTTCGGTCTCAACGGACTGTACCGATTTTTCTTGTATTTCATAGTTTGTTCCGTTTTCAAATTTTACATACGTTATTCTCGGATGACGTTTGATAGACATTATGTTGAAATGTGCGCCATACGTGTAAGGTGACATGATTTTTTGTAGATTTTGTCAATTTTGCAATTTCCGTTAAACGTAATCCCAATACATTGTAGCCATTAACCTGTCACAAACAAATCAATTCAATTTAGTTCAATTCAATTTAAATTCGTTGTAATATTACAGAAAAGAAAAGAATATCAAATAAAGAAAAACAACATTTTTTTGTGACACTTTAAGTGGAGAGAAGTCAGCAACGACTACAAAATAAATAGATGACAATATTCTACAAAAGTCTAAAAGTTTATTAGTATATTGTGATAATCAATATCTAGAGAATTTTGTGAAACAATTTATGTAGCGCAAAATATCGAATATTAAAAAGCTACAGCACTCTTTAATTATAAAAATATTTGAAAGTAGATTTCATCGCCCGTCAATTGGCAAAGAACAAGAAGAAAGTTTTAAAAATGAAATCAATATACATTTTACGTAGTATAAATATATAAATATGTAATAAGGGAATAAGAAAATAATTTGTCATTCTATATATAATCAAAGCAAAGGTAAAGGTAGGTAAATTTTAGGAAAGGAAGCAATAAAAATTTTCTATTGCACGTGCAAAATGTCAGGTAAAATTATGTTGTTCATTTGGAATATGTAAATTTATATTCACTTTTGATTTTACTTAAAATCAGATGAATTAACTTAACTCCCCTTTAGGTAGCTCATAAAAATTTTAAAACTTCTATTCTAACATCAAGGTACTAAAGAATAAAATGTTATTAAATTCTATTGAAATATTGCGCGAACTTTATGAAGAGTAAAAACCTTAAAGTGCGATATATTATGTGCGATATTTCCTTCCGTTAGAATGATAAAATGATTTTTAAACAAAGTGAAGCTTGGGTAAAGCTTTGCTTATATTGATCAATTTTTATTTAACGTCTAAATATCTTTAAATAAGTCTGTCAATTGTAAACTGTCAATTTTAAAAATAATAAATTACCTTGGCGGTTAGAAAATTAAGTGCGCGCTTTTTTTAATTTTCTAAACAGTATCTTCAAATGCAACCCTGAGCCGATGAACATAACTAATACAGTATAGGCAAAACTTGATCTTGTTACGCATTTTAATTGCATTACATTGTGATCTTTTTGTATGAAAAACCTTGTCAAACTTATTCACCTAACTAATTAATTAATTACTTTGTCTTCTTGCCTCTATCGCTAAGTCGTACAATATTCTTCGCTTTAATATATTTAACAAACCAACGCACATTATTATTCATTTTGTAAATATTTTCATTCATATGCGTAAAGACAAGTAAAAAAACTATACTTGGTTGGGACGAAATTTTTAGTACCCGCTTAGACATCATGATAATTTTATTCACTCTTTTTTAGTTATTTCAGTAGTAAATTGAAATGCAAAACATAAAAAAATAGAAAATTTGGTATTGTATAATTTCGTGTAGGCGATTTGCATTATTTTTGGGCAAAAGTTCAGCTTTTTGTCTTCTGCAGTTTGCAGATGATGAACAAAAACAACAAAGTTTTTCAGTTTAAGTTACATTGTGGACGAGTCCTTTTTTGTGTACTTTCAATCCTAATCTGTGTGCAAGAATGTTTCATGATTCTACTAAATTTTACTACTACGACGGACAGACGCACAAACGGACAGACATGTATAAATCGATTCAGAATTCGATGCTGATCAAGAATATAAACACTTTCTTCTAGACGTTACAAACATAATGACATAGTGAATATACCCCCAACTTTTGAGTGGAGGGTAAAATAATAATAATAATAATAATAATAATAATAATAATAATAATAATAATAATAATAATAATAATATTAATAATATTAATATTAGTAATAATAATAATATTAAAATGAGTAAATTCATAAAAGTTTTATATTTGTACTCTAAGAAAATAGAAAACTCTATTGAAAAAAAGTTTGCTATGGAAATTTTCCTTAGAACCTAAAAACCTAAAGGACCTTCTTCCTAACATAGGACAATCTGTGAGCAAGAAATAGAGAGAAGGTAATTTAAAATAATTATTCAAGAATTTGTAGAAAGCTATTTCTTAAACGATTATTGTGAGATTGAAACTAAATCTAAAATTTCTATTTTTAATAGTAATCTGATTTTATTATTATTATTCATAATCTAATATTTGAGTTAATGAAATTTCATAAAAAACTAAGATCATCTTAAATGTAATGAGTGGTTTACAATAAAAATTCGGAATTAATCCTATCGTGGTAATTTAGATAAAAAAGTTGCAGACTTTTCTGAGCATTGTTATTTCTAAATTAATAGGTCCCTTTTACCTGAAAACTTAGAATGCTTAATTTTAATAGTTTGGTGATATTTGCCATTCGTACAGCATATATCATTCAAGGTGTATGAGGAGTTCAAAATATATGCTCAGATTTTATAATTCGTGTCAACTTAGAATCCTTTCCAGCACCGTTTTACATCTGTTAATATTTATTTTAAAAAGAATCGTCTTAAAGTGGTCTAAAGTGTGGTCCGAAATTTTAGATAATAATACTTTTTAATTTTTTTATGTGCGGAAATATGAACGGATTCTTATGTGGCCAAGGTGAGATAATTTTTAGGACCACTTTCTCTGTAATGATTTTTGAAATGTATTAAAGAAATTTAAAATTTGTGTTTCTGGACGACCTTCTACATAAAGAACTTCTCATATCGAAAATATTTATATTCTTTTCCTTCATTCTCTTGCTTTTTGTACCATCATTGTACCAACTGGTATAAGAATTTTCTTAATCGAATCTGAACTGCTAAAATAGATAGATTCCGTTGGGATGTCTAATCGGACGGATCATTTTTATTTCGGCAAACGGTTTCGCGAGGTTTTCGGTCTTTTAATCCTATATATATATATATGTATATATATATATATATGGGAAAATATATGATTTTACAATTATAGCGCACTAAATAAATTAAATAATTGCAACGAATTGACCAAAACCTTCGCTTTAAAATAATTATTTGACAACAAAGGTAACGACTCTAAACAAAGGTTAACTATTTATAATATAAAGTGTAGTAGTCTTACTTTTCTTTTATTGCATTTCTTTCAGTGAGAAAATAAATTTACACAACGTTAACTGAC
This sequence comes from Melophagus ovinus, assembly GCA_023089585.1. Taxonomy (NCBI): domain Eukaryota; kingdom Metazoa; phylum Arthropoda; class Insecta; order Diptera; family Hippoboscidae; genus Melophagus; species Melophagus ovinus. The sequence continues at coordinate 485,993 of JAKKIB010000251.1, read as the reverse complement.
CTTTAAAATGCAATCACCAACATTGAGACCACTTTGCTTAGCTGGAGTAAAATTATCAACACCGCCTACCCATGGATATGGATCCCACTGAGTTCGAGTTAAATGGAAACCACAGTAACCATTCGGCGTTTTGTTTATATTGACCACAATTTCTTTAGATTCATTTTTCAATACATCATTTGGCGCTTGCTCTAAATGATTTTCTATATTTTCCGGTTCTTTGAGTGATATAAATGCTGAATCTACAATATTTGCTGTAGACGCATCGCCATTTAAATCTTTTTCAGGTTGTAACTTTTTTATTGATATTAATTCTATATTTCCACTTTTTCTGAACATATCGTTTTTACCTGATTTTGTGTCTCTATTCGTTTTTTTTTTTTGGATGTTTATTAAATTTCTATTCAACTTTTGTTTTTTTTCATGTCTGGTAAATTCTTTTCTTCTTTTGACATAATAATATTTCAAATAAAAATACAGGGTAATAATATAAAATTTAATACTTAGTGCTTTTTCACTTTTACTTCTAAGACTGTTTAAAACACAGTGATTCTAATTATTTATCTATTAATCTCACAAGCTTTTTATTTACTTTTTCTCTCTTTCAAACAAATTTCACACTATATACACATACATATACATTTATATTCTGCTAAAAAAGAGTTCAATTGTTATTTTATATAGACGACTTTTTCCAATCGCATAAATTTTCAAATATAAATATAAGAGAAAGAGAAAAAGAAAGAGAGGGAGTAGACCTTACAGAGCGAATTCGTGTTCAATGTAATGGAGTGACTTTGTAACTATTTGTAACCATTATACAAAAACCACCTGTGAGAAAAAGTTTTTCGTCTTCAGTTTTTTAAATTTACTTAAAGTAAATTTTTGCTTTGCTGCCTGGAAGTGAGGTTTAGCTTTAAGAAGTTGCATTTAACTTGCAAGTTGTGGAAGTTACACTTCTTTTTTATATCGCGCTTAAAATTCTAGATAATGCATTCAAAAATTATTTGTATTTAAAATTAATTAAAACCGGATTTAACCAGTTTTATAAGTTTTAACCCAACAACACAGTTTTCTATTATATTTATTTGTTTTAATATTTTTGCCCGTTCTCAAGTTCATTTTTTTTCACTTAATTTTATTTAGAGTTTTATCGATTATCAAATATTATAATATAACACTAACATGTTATATTAAAATGCCATTATTTTTCTCATCGTCAAAATAAATTTATTTACTTGTAATTTTTTACCATTACAATTTTTTCTTGAAGATAAATTTCATTATAAAAATACCAATATCTGTAATAATATCTTGCTAAATATTAGAGCTCAGTCTAAATCTTGGATACCCACCACCAATACACCATGATATTACGATTCGGGACATGGTGCAGTTTTTTAGGAATAAATTGAAAATGTAAACGTAAAAAATGAAAGTTTGTTATTGTATAACCAGATTTACATGATTTTTGGACAGACATTGTAAACCAGTAGCCTTTCTACTTGTGCAAAATTTCAGTTTTGTATCTTCTGCAGTGTGCAGATGATGAGCAAAAAGCTACCAAATTTTGCTTTAAAAACTGAGGTGTTCTCAGTTTATGTTGTATTGTGGGCGTGTCCTTTAACCGATTTGATCCATTTTCAATTACAACCTACGTGCAAGAATTTCCAATGATTTTGCCAAATTTGAGCTCGATATCTTAAATTTTACGACCAGAAGAATGTTTACAACATACAGGCATACAGACGGACAGATGGATAGACAAGTCGAAATCGATTCAGAATTTGATGTTGATCAAGAATATATATATATATATATATAGATATATATATGATCTCCAACGTTTCCTTCTAGGTGTTACAAACACAATAACAAAGTGAATATACCCCCAACCTCTCGGTGGTGGGTATAATAATTTAATACTTAGTTAAAGTATTACATAACAAGAAGCAAATAAGAAATAAAACCAAAACTTACAAAACCAGAAACGCATACATAAATTTATGGAAATAGCTTTATTTCCAAGCATAATAATAAACAATTAAGTTGTACGCTGCTCGTATGAATTTAATTCAGTTCACTTCAGTTTTCCTCACCACAGTTTAATTAAATTGTTCTGTGTTGTGCGCACACAATTATTAAAAAGCGCATTTGTCGTCCAAATTTTAAAAATTTTTCTGATTTTTACGTTGGTTTTTGCAATTATTATTAATTTTCAAAGTTTTACCACAAGTTTTTTAATGGGTATATAATTTTTTGGAAAAGTTGCGAAACCATTACTCAAAAATTTATTTAATGTAGTGTAAATTAAATATTTTTTTAAAGTAGTTGTAATTGTCATAATTTCGTTTATCTCGTAAATTTTTTCTAATCATTTTCACGAGCAGTAACTAAAAAATATATAAAAAATACTCAAAAAAATCTAAAAAAACATTTTTTTTCAAAGAGTTTTTTTAAGAAAAAACAATTGATATGGTTCAAACTGTTAACGGTCGATTCAGATGACCAACCATCATTTTACATCAATATTGATTATAAAGATCGTACAGAAAGATCTTTAAGTGGTAAGTAATTTGCTAAACTAGCAACTTTCCATAGAGATTCATTATGTCATATTAAATACTTTTATAAACTTTTTTTAGTATCTTGGGAGACTTTAAAAATATATATCGACTTTTTGATTGACATATTGGTTATAAATTGTTGATATTGAATCCATCTAAGCGTGGTACTGCCATATATTATTTCAAATTTATTTAATTCCAAATAATTTGATTGTACAGAATGGTGACCCAACAGGTGTATTTGTCAAAATTGCTTTTTTTTTAAATATTAAGAATTCATAATAAATATTTAAAACTAATACTCTTTTATTAGTCTTTTATAAGTATGTTAGTAGAATACACAGCTATTATCAAAATTCTCATAGTGCATTTAGAAGCAAATAAAAACTTTATAGTTGCTTGGGCTCAAAATTTAAATACCCTACATCCGTTTGCTGCATTTGATTATCATGTCCAATAAGAGAACTACGAGACAACAAAATTAAAAAAATTGTAATTATATAATACTATTTTTATATGGGGAAATGTCAGACATTTAGACGGACAGATAGACGTTTCTGAATTGACTCCAAATTGTAAAGTTTCTAAAGTTTAATCCGATGCAATGGCATTTAATGCTCTCTCTAGATGTTTATGTGGAATTACAAAAAAAAAATTGAATAAATTGCACAACTATGTGACAATTTTACAAAATTTAAAATTAAAGAATTAAAGAAGAAGATATATAAAACTTTTTTAAATTTCACGGACTTTTCGTTTAAATTATGCCAAAATAATTAATGTTTATGTGGGTAATACTTGTGCATCATAATCGTTAAAAAAGACTCGCGTAACTCTTGTTTGATTTAAAAAAATTTTAAAGTGGGCAGTGTGAACAACAGTTGTGAAACACGATAGCATATTGATAAAACAATTTAACAATTTAAATTAAACAAATTAAATTTTCCCTTTTTTTTTTTTAAAAATTCCTTCGATGACCTAAGCATATTGAATGTTTGTAACAAACCTTTTACATTTTTTTCTATTTTTGTCATTCATGCTGTTTTGTTGTTATTGTTATTTTTAATATCAAGTGTAATGCATAATCCGTTATAAAGTGTGTAAAACTGGAAGAAACAACATTTATTATTATTATGAATTGACATTTAGTTGATTCTTTCAGGAATGTAAATATAAATTATTGATGTTGTTTTTTTTTTTAGTCTTTGGCAACCTGTTTAATAAAGCCACAGACAATAAAAAACGCGTTTATTTATTTTATTAGTCTTACTTTTTTGTCCTATTAGACTTAATATATATATTTAAATCAGCAAATGGCAAAAAATAACTTCAACCAGTTTGCGGAAGCTGACAAGTAAATCAATAAACAAGTAAAAGTGCTATGTTTGGCTGGAACAAAATCTTAAATACCCACCATCCATACACTATGATACGTTAACATAAGGAAGTAAAAAATGGATATTATATAATGCCTTTACTACTGTCTCCATTTAGTTGATTCAAGCTATATACATTTTATTCAAATATTTGTTACATCTCAGATAAACTCCAGAAATTATCCATATCGTTCCCTAAGTCTTATCACATAAATGATTAAGAATTGGAAAATGTAATCACTTAGAGGATTTTAGGGGTTACATTTGATTTAAAGCGTAGATTTCACTTACACATAGAGTCCTCGGCGAATAAAGCAAAATCAATATTGGGCTTCGAAAAGAGATGGTCTAAAGAGTTCAAAGACCGATATGTTTCACAATGTTTGAATACCTCATTTGTAAGACCTATATCTAAGTACTCTGTTGTTTTGTGGATCCCTACGTATACCTGCTATATTGATCACATCGAAGCCGACCAAAAAAACTTACTGATATTCGCGCTGCGTGGATTAGAGTGGAATGTTAACCAACGCTTGCCTCCGTATGAAAATCGTCTAAAACTACTCAATTTGCCCACACTTTATAAAAATCGTGATATTTTGTCTCTTATTTATATGGTAAAATTAATTCAAGGTGATATTTCCTCGCCGACTTTGCTACAGAACATTTCCTTACTCATCCCCGCCAGATTTTCTAAACATTATATACCGATAAATCTGCCACAATGTCATACCAACTATCAACCCTATAATCCTTTCCGTGTATTATGTAAGCTATATAATGACTTACAATCATTTATTCGACTCGTCTGTTAACTCTTTAAATTATATGAAGAATGCTGTATTGTACCATTAGTTGCCAGATTGCTCTAGCATTTGTAAATACAAAAATTTTTTGAAACGTGATTTCAAGTTTGTGGTCATGCGCTTGAAAATATGCCTATATATCATGATCTTTCTCAAGCTATATCGGCCCCTAAAGATGTCATACTGTGTTGTACATTTGTGCCGCATATATATATTTGTAGATATGTTTTTTAATATAATTTTTTTGTTTTGTTTTTCTTTTCGTATAGTATTATTCTTAAAATTGCAGTATTATGATTGCATTCTTAGTACCTATTAGTTGTATTAAACTACGTAATTAACGAATAAGGAATAAATAAATAAACTCCTTAAAAAGTATAGATATCTGTTTAGCATTAAATTCAGACCGGACGTATGGACGCCTGATTTCTACTATAATTATAATCCTGGCAGCAAAAATTTAAGGGGAGTTCTTGAATTCTACAGTTTTATTAAAAGCTTTAACGCTTTTTGAAATTGAAAATGGATTAAATCGGCCTAAGAACACGAACACAATACAGCTTAAAGTATTAACGTTTAAATATACGTAAAATTTATCAAAGTTATATTCATTATGCGAAAATTGTATATAATAGAAAATTGAAATTTTCAACAGAAAGTTACTTTATAGTCTTACAAGGGTCAACTAAAAATAGAGCAAATTGATCAGGCCTCTTTAAATTTTCATTGTCACTTTTTTTTGTGGTTTTTTTATGGTTTTTAGGTATTCTCTATGCATTATTTAAATAGCTCATGGTCACTGGTTAGATACAATATAATAACAGTAGAAAGGATATTCAAAGGTTCGCCATAACCGTATAATATTTACTTATGTACTTTTATATTATTCACTTATATTTACTTATATTTTATGCATACGCTTTAAAATATGAAACAATTTCTAACCTGTTTATTTTTCTACATTATAAATGTAAACTTTTGTTATATGTATGAGCGTATTTAAGCTCATGCATCTATGTGTTTGGCTGGTTGCTTTTGCGTATTACATTTGTTTACACTTAATTAATGTTAAAATATAAGTTTTTAGAAATTATAAATGTACAATAGCAAAGAGAGCAAAGAGAGCAAAGAGAGCAAAGAGAATAGAGAAGCTGTTGTGGAACAACAGGAACTAATTGTCTACAAATAATTGATCTTATCAACTATGATTGAAAATATTTGCGAAATATATATCACTGTGAATGTTCAACGTTCGTTATACAACGATTGTTTGTGAAGTGTGCTTTTGTAATTAGAAAGTTATTTATCTGTGCATGTTTGTGTTGTGTGTGTGATGTAATACCAGTAGGGAAATATTTGTTTTTTTTTTCATTTTTTTCCGTTTTTATTTCTTACTATTTTGTATTGCTTTCTCAAATTCCGCAAGAAGAGAAACTTTTTATATAAGCATTGTATATATGGAATCCAAATAACTTAAATGTGCAACATACGACAAAATATATATCGTTTATGTTTAATAACTAATTATTACAATTATTTTATTATCCAATTCTATAAATTTTGGCAAAATGTGTGTAAGAGGAAAGTTTTCTCAGATCTTAATGCATGGCATGATATTACATATAAAATGCACTATCAGTATGCATGATACGCATTTCTAAAATATAAAAGCAAAAGTCAAATGGGTAACGTGCACCAAGCAAATATTTGTAGGTTCATAGATTGTTCTATGTGAGAAATAGGTCAAGTAGGCGGGGTGTTTTCTTCTAATAATTTAACTGGCTTTAAATGGTTATCTGTGGTTTGGCCAAATTTGAATATTCGAAATCAAGGAAGGGCTTAAAACCTAACACCTCTCAAGACTCTAAAAATCTTTTGTTAGAAATTTCTAGCAACACTCTCATTCGGGTAGCATGCTTTGAGTTTTGAGAGACATATATGAAAATTTTACTATTTCTAACAATTTAATGCAATTATTTTCCGAACTCATATATACATTTAGTTCGTTTTAAATTCTCTCATATACATATCTACGTTTTGAAATTGTTTGCATTTTTCTCGATTGCAGTTAATAACAAGACCAAAGTAAAATGTTACAAACATTTGAAATGAATATTTTTGCTGGTGGCTCATTAGGTTTACGCTTAAGTCGTTCGCCATGGGATCCATATCCATGGATAAGCAGTATACAAAAACAATCATGTTCAGATAAAGTCGGATTATGTGTGGGTGATACAGTACTTGAATTAAATGGTTACGATATCTTGGGATTGAAAATTTCTGAAATCGCCCAAATTTTAAAAAAATCTGATGACTGTACTGCAGAGTCAGCATCTGATAACTGCAATATAATCAGCAATAACAATAGCAATAAAAAAGTTACATTACTTGTCTGGCGCAATAAAAGTTCCCGGAATAAGTCGAATAATAATAAGTATGATGAGCAAGAGAACAAAAGTACAGAAGAAATACATAATAAGGTAAGTGTTAAATTGTATTTGTAATATCTCACACATGTGTGAACCGAAACTTATAATTTAATCACAAAAAACTGCAAAAGATTTGCTGAACATAATGAAAATATATTACATTTTTTTTTGGCGATTTTATCTTAAGGAATTTTTGTAATGCAGGATTTAGTAGTACGAAAAGCTTAAAAGTTGTACATTCATGTTCGATCCACAGCAGTAATTGGGATTTGCTTAGTCCATGCCTGCGCTTACAAAGGAAAGCACATTACACTATGAGTTCATCAGAGTGGCCGAATTATTCACAATAACTCGTGTTTCTACATGTGGCTATTTTATTAAATTATGAACTTTTCGTTAATTCTTTTATCGTTTAGTTTAATGAATTCTTCTCAATTCTATTAATGGAAACTTTATTGTAATATTAGCTTATTTACCACAATTATATCTAACACCTAGAGGTTGGGGGTACATTCACTTTGTCGGAGACTCTATAAAATATGTATATTCTGGATCAGCATCGATTTCTGAATCCATTTAGACATGTCTGTACGTCTGCCTGTTGTAAACATTCTCCTAGACGTAAAATTTGATATACCAAGCTAAAAAAGTACAATCATTGGAAGTTCTTGAGCGCAGCTTGGTATTGAAATTGGGCCAAATTGGTTAAAGCGCACGCCCACAATACTACTTAAAGTGAAAATACCTCTTTTTTTTAAGTAAAAATTTTATTTTTTTGCTTATAATTCAAAAATTCAAAATTACAAAGGACAATAAGCTAGAATTTTGCATGACTATTAACGCAATAATAATAGAATATCAGTTTTACTGATACGGATACAAATCCGTCATGTCTACGATAAATTAAAACAATGTCAAAAACTTAATTTTTTTTCTGTATTTTCTACTTTTGCTCGTAAAGTATTAAATATATACAACTAAAATTTTGTATTTATGTAGAAAACGCAAATTCCACAAATTCTGGCTGAAAATAACTTAAATTGATTTGGCCCACCACACTTTTTACAATAACAAATTTTATTTCTGTTTTTTAGTTTTTTGCTATTAATTCAAAAATTGCAACAGTTAGATAACTGAAATTTTGCAAAAATATTAAAATCATTAATCTTCAATACTCTTTCAAAAATTCAATAAACCAGCAAACCATTTCCAAAATTATACAATATATAATTTTCGCCCATTTCATCTATGCCCTTCTTACGAATTACTGACACATTATGCAAGTTGAAACAATAAACGTTTAGTAGTTTATTTCAAATGCAATGGTATATTACCTATCTAAAAATAAAGACCATATAATCCCTTTTAGAACTATAACACATTTTAATTTCATTGGGTTTTTACGTTTCTAATTTATACAACTTGCACGAAACACAACATAAAAAATTTATGCATAATTTTGAAATTGGAAATGAAAATAATCGGCTGCGCTTATAGAAAATTCTTAATTATTATATATTCAATTTTTGACTTTTTCATGACTTTTTTAAAAGTCAGCAATTTGAAATTATAACAAATTGTAAATAAATCAATATTCATAAATGTCACTTTTATTAAATCTTTATCTTTAAAATTACAAAAACAATATATTTATATATTTACAACACGTTTTATATTTTCCAATCGCCCGATTGTTTCAGTACCGCTGTTTTTCTCTCTAAAATGGTAAAATCAGGTATACTGTACACTTCACTTGGAAGTGTCTATGTATCTACAAAGTAAAGCAAATCGGCTCCCAGTACTATTTGGCACCTTTTATGTATTATAAATACCCATATAAATTTTGAGTATTGTGGTGATATATTTTTGGGTATTCATATTTTTCTAAAATTACACTATATTTTGATATCAAGTTTTTTTTATGAGGGACAAAGTCACGTACTATATACAGACTGGACGCTTGTACAGTTCTTCTACAAGCTGTATAAGTGGCCTCCCTACTAGTGTAGACAACAGTTAACTTTTGTAGATTGTAGTGCCTTCTGTCGGAACAGGCATTTCTTTTAAAATGGAAGTTTCTTGCAATTCTTTAAATCAAAGTGGTTCGGAATAATGTTGTCTATTTCGCCGAGTTTCAATACCAACACTTTCAACGAAAAATTTTACAAACATTAACTAAACCGTCGGAAGTATCTACGTTGACAGTAATCATTTATTTTGCAGTCGCCTTTAAAATTAATTTTGAAGAAAGTCTTTGTATGTCAGAAGTTTTCAAGTTTTTTACATAACTTAGAATATGAATTTTTTATTGTCATTCAATGAATCAGACTTTATTACAACGTATGTGTATGTGGATGCATGTGTATGTGTTTAAATTTCTGCCAATCTTCCTGTATTGAAATTATCTGCGTCTTCGTTTGAGTTATTTTGCTCATATATATGGCTTTGGACGGAGCAATATTGTTTTGGTTAATAGTTCGCGTTCGTGATTTAATTAACGTTATATTTTCCTCTATCATTTCGCCGATTGCCATGTTATTTAATGCTATGGCGTAAATTCTGTCTTGCCTTTGTCGAATTATTTCTGTCAGTTTATAAAAGGCAAAACTTGACCAAAGTTGATTTCCAACTATTTCTGAATAGGGGTTATTTAGATTTGGACAAATAATCCATTTTTCCTTCACGGATGGAAATTGTTTTAAACCACCAAACACGCAAAGGATACACCTCTAAATAATGGGTATGTTTTGAAAATTGCTTTAACTTACAATCCAGCAATTGTAGCATTCTAGCATTGCTTGCTTTCTTTAAATTTCTCAAAAGTTTATCTTAATTCGGTGATTTCGGTGATACGTTTACTCAACAGTTTTCTTCGTTGTCACTTTGTAAAATGTCCGCGTTTTCACTTCGCGACGGAATGTACAACAATGACATACTTTTGAAATAAATTGACCTTGATTTTTCAAGGCAAAATTTCACAAAACGGATGATTGCAGGATTTTGCCTTTTATACAAATCTTATTTGATTTTGACGCTGATCGTAATGTTGCTCCGTGTCACACGCTTCTCGAATTATTCATTACTGGCGTAATTTGCAGTTTGCCGCATATTAGTAATACGCTGCGAGTTTCTCACTCTATCCAATTCTCCATTTTCGTTATGATAATTTCGCACAGCTTCAATAATTCTTAACCGCCTTTGGCTTAAAAATTGACGACGTAATTGAGAGATATTTTGATAAATTAAATGAAATTAAATTTGATTAATGATATAATATGAAAAAAGGGTCACTTTAATCAATTTCAGAACACTTTATTTCACTCTTTTTTACTAATTTTTTTGTATGTTTACACAAATGGCACTGTAAAGAAAAAGAAAGATATTTTTGCCATACATTAACGTACCTAGTTAAAAATGTAGCTTAGTAGAAAATTCTTGGTAAATGTTTGTATAAAATATTACCTATAACTTTTAAACCATCATGGTAGAGATATATTTGTCTAACTAATATACGTTACTTTTAAATTTTATAACATTCGTTTCAATAAGATTTTTAGAACTCTATTTACATAATTCTAACATCTATAAATTTTTATTCTTTTATAAGCACTATTTCTACAAAAGCAAGATACTTTGTTAAACTTCGTCTTACCGTTACTCTTTTATTATAATTACGTAGAAACAGAACAATAGTTTTTCATTTCCTTATGCGTTATTTGACTTCAAATTTATTACAAAGGTGGTGGATATAAAGGGTTCGGTCGTAGCCAAATATAATTTTCTCTCTTGTTTCGGTTCATAGAGTTTTTCTTATTTCGTTTCACAGAATTTATAGTATTAGATACTGGAGTTTATGATTTTATTTTTAAAAATGGGAACATTTCTTTTCATTGAGATTAAAGTTTTATTGACAACCTTAAAGAGCTATGTCTCTTTACGCTATTCCTAGTACTGATGTTATGTCCACTAAATACATCCACTAAATCCACTAAATATATGGAATATTTCAATAATGTAATTATAATGTTGTGCTGGGTTTATTGTGATAAATATTCTCAAAATCATTAAAGCCATTAAATTTTATGTTTGTTGTGCTAATTCATCTTTTTAAATCAGTTTTTCTACAATAATTCATTATTACCTAAACAAATTGTGAATAAAGAAATGGTAAACAAAACTTCTATAATGAAAATATAACACTTATACGAATTCTTTTAATTTGATGCGTTAGACCACATTTAAGAAGCCAGTTTTTGATGAATTCTTTTTTTAAGAGCTTAGTACAAATAGAGTTATAAATTTTAAACTGCATTAATGTATTGTAACATTAAAGAAATGCTTATATATTACATTGTATATTACATTTATTAAATCTGATTATACAATAGAGATGTAATTAAAAATCTAATTGATATAATTTATTCAGCATCAAACTCAAATCAAATATTTGGACTATTTAAATTCAATTTTATCCATCATCAGAGACAAAAATTCCACTGTGAATTTTCATAAAATTTAATACAATAGCATGCATATATATATATATATATATATATATATATATATATATATATATATATATATATGTATAAAAAATAGTATTATATATTTCGAACATGTATAATTTAATTACTATACATAGAGAAATTTTTCAAATCATATAATATCGTTTTGGATAAAATTATTCATTCTAAATAACATTCTTGCCTACTGTGGCTTTGCTGCTATCGCTTCTTACATATGTGGCTTATATAAAATATTTTTACCAAATATATATTTTTTTATACCTAGCAAACAAAATAAGAAAAGGAGAGCTAAATTATTTTAAAAATGTTTTACATATCATATTCCTCATATACTTGAGCTTTACGCATTTTCTACCCCCAATTTTAGGAAATACTTGAAATTATTCAAATAACAAAAGTTTTTAGGAAACTTTACATATGCATGATGGACTGCATCAATATGGACGTAGTAAAATATGTCTTTAGTATTATTTTGTTAATAATATTTCACAGCATAATAACAAAAGTAGTAAAATTTATCTTTTAAATAGTAATTACTTTATACGAGAGTGTAATTGCTCAAAATCATTTTTGTTGTATAAAATTATTTGCGAAAGTGCTTTACAAGTTTGTCTTATTTAATTTATAGATAACAAACAAACAACGAAATATCCAAAAAACTTCATATAATAAACAACTCGGAGTAAGTGGTAGTTTTAAAAAAATGCCTTTAAAACTTAATACCAAGGCATTTTTACTGCCTTCGTTAAACTTGAAGCGATATAATTTTCTAAAATTAGTTATTAATGAAAAAATTTTATCAGACTTCCGGTGGACCCTTTTCATATTAAACATATTTATATATATATGTATATATAATATATTTTATGTTCTTTAGAACTGGACATAATTATCAAGGTAATATTAATTCAAAAAATAACAAACGTCTGCCTTGCATTTTGATGTCCGAAGTATGTGAAATTTGGTCTACATTGGTTTATTTTTGAAATACCTTCCATAAAACGATACTTTCGAATTCTTTTCAAATAATTAAAAAATTAAAATTGCTTATTTCATTCAACATTTATTTTGAATGACTTTTTAGTCATATTAGGCTAAGTGGTGTAGGGTATTAAAATTTTGTAATGATTGGATCGCTATTTTACAACCATCATTGTATAATGAAAAAAATTTTAAAAACTAATTTCCTAACTCTGTAGAATTTCATATAAGATTTTATGCCGCAATAGAATTTAGATTCAGTTTTCACTCTCGACTAACAACAAAAGAGTAATTTTTACTCTGAATATTTAAAATTTTCTAGTCTCATAAAATTTTTGAACATGCAAATTTTATTATTTTTCTAAAAGAAGAAACATTGTTAAATTCTAAAATTTTAGTATATATTTTTTTTTATTAATTTTGTCTAATTTCATTTTGTTTAATTTTAATTTGAAATTTCTTTTAAATGGTGCACGATTTAATCTTTAGCTATTCTAGAAATTTTTAATATCACAGAAATGATAATTGTTTTATTTTGTTTACTTATTAATTTAACGTTATAATTGGTGTTGTTGTTGTTGTTAGTACGATTGTTATTATTGTTGTTGTTATTACAAATGTACACAAACTTATCAATTCACACGTGTTAACAGTGTGTGGATGCATTTTATTTAAAAAAATGGACGAACGCATTAATGGTGAACAATTTCTTTTTTTTAATTAAAGAAATATTTTATGTAAAGTATAATGAAAGTGAGAATGGAAATAGCAATAATAACAGCAATAGCAATAACAACAACAAAATGAATTAATTTTATATGAATTTAATTTGCTTGCCTGACAAAATATTAAATAAAATGAGAAGAGAGCAAAAGTGAATAATAAAATAAGCAAAGAAGAAAAATTTAAAATTTAAAAAGAAACTTATAAAATATGTAGTCGTCACCCTGTTTATGCGTTTGCTTCTTAATTTCTGTTTCCGTAAACATATTATGAGGCCAGCATAATCGTAATTTTGGAGAAATTTAATTTAGACAGACATATCTTATGTCAATAGTTAACCCTATTAAAAGCATTGAAAAAATTTGAATGATACATGATTTTAACATAAATTAATAACAAGCCAAATTTAGCTATAAAAAAATTTATAAAAAATTTTAATCTCTCCAACATAGTGGACTTTAGCGAGTATAGATATTTTTAATTTTGTCAATTTTTTAATCGTTCCTTTTTTAGTCTTCAAATGATTAGCTGTTACAGAATATTTAAAAATCCATCTCAATTAATTTTAATAGTTTTCTTGTTTTTTTTTTTTTGTCTTTCAAGATTTTAATTGTTGTGACTTATATGAGTTTGAATAGATTTTCCATATGAGAAAAATTGCTTAAGCTGCATTTTTTGTATGTTTATAAAATATTATCATCTATAATGGACATATGGCACATATTAAAGTTTATTGGGTACAAGCAAGAATGTATAAATGAAAATAAATTAAGAAAAAATTATGTAAAATAAAAAATGATAGCAAAAATTAAAAACAAAAGAACCAAAAAAAAAACAAAAAAAAAAAAAAGAAAGAGAAAAGCAAAAGATATAGAATTATCAAATAAGGTAACAAAGTTTTAATTGCCGGTCTATGTTTATATTAAGTTTTAGTTATTTTTTTTTCTCTACCTTTTGCTATTGTTGCTGATGTTTATTATTATAGTGGTCTATGGTGGTTCTTTGGTTATTTGTCTATTTTGTTGTTGTTATTATAACTTTAATTCTAACTTCAACTTTAAACCGTAACAAATTAAAGTTTTATACTAAATACTGTTGGTTTACAGGATTTGGTTTCATTTTTTTTAACATATTTTTTCTCGTCTTCTTTTTTATATGCCACCTTCCTCTTTTCCTCTCTTTCATTATATCTTTTTGCTTTTCTGACTTTGTTTGTCTTTCAAACTGTTTGCAATGATTAAATATGATTAAATATGTATGATGTGATTTATGGAGTCATAATTTTTTCTTAAATTATGCTTGGCCAATATGCATGATTTTAGGTAATTTAGGATTCTTAACGAAAAATTTTTATATAATTAATGACAATATAAGATAATTTACAATTGTTTAACGTAGTTTAACCTAATGTAGGAAAATTTAAAGTAATTTCAAAAAATTTTCTTTAATTTACAGTAATTTCAGACGCTTAAAGCTGATAACTTAAAATGAAGTAGATTAGTTTCAAATTCATTTTAAAATTTTGGAAAAGTTTACTTTAGGATACTTCCATATAATTAATAGTAATTTACAATAACATTGATAGATTTAACTTAATATAAGATGTATTGGGGAAATAGTTAAATACCAGATAATTATATTTATTGTTATGTAAAATGTCGACAAAATTCTAATAAAAGCGGAAGTCTACTCATCAATTAAATGTGAAGGTTTAACCCAAAAACAATGAACTACAAAGTCTCCTTGTTGTTGTTTAATTTAAGTATGCTAATTCTCCATCTGGTATACCCGATTTGCCTTTATTTAAATAAAATCCAGAAAATGTTCTGGATTGTACATGATGTTGCCCTGCTCTTTAACCTAAGTAAATATTTTAATTAAATACCTTTTTTGCTTTTTATACCCACCACCTAGAGGTTGGTGGTATATTCACTTTATAATTACGTTTGTAACGCTTACAGAGAAGCGCCATCAAATTCTGAATCGATTTAGACATGTCCGTCTGCGTATCTATGTGTTGTAAACATTCTCCTGGTTGTAAAAAGTGAGATACCAAGCTCAAATTTGACAGAATTATTGGAATTTATCCAGCTTGCAATAAGTTCCAATAATTTTGTCAAAGCCCAGGTTGGGATTGAAAATTGTCAAAATTTTTCGAGGTACACCCCCACTATGTAATATAAACTGAGAGCACCTCATACTTTTTAAGCAAAGTTTGGTAGTTTTTTGCTCACCAAATGCAAACTGCAAAACATAGAAATTGCAATTTTGAACAAATAGGGAGGCGATTGGTCTACAATGTTGTCCAAAAATCATGCAAATTGGGTACGCCTATACGAAATTATACAATAGCAAACTTTCATTTTTTACGTTTACATTTACAATTTACTCCTAAAAAACTGAACCAGGTTCTGAATCGTAATATCATAGTGTTTTGGTGGCGGGTATCCAAGATTTGGCTCCAGCTAAATATAATTTTTGTATTTGCTTTTAAATATAAACTTTCTACTTAAACTTTTTTAATACTCTTTTTTTTTGTTGTAGCACAATTTTAATCAGCAATCGTTACAGAAGTTTGCAACATGCTTGCAACGTATTGCCCAATTATTGGAGTGTCCTATTTGTTTAAATGTAAGTACAACAATTTTTTTTGTGCCTCTAAAGTGTTGTCGCTTTTTCTTGAACTGTTCATTTTACATTCTTCACTTCTCAGTTAGATTCATTTATTTGTTCTAGAATATTTTTTCTCTTGGCTTTCTTGTTTCTCGTTATTCAACTAAAAAATAGAAAAAAAAAGAGGAGAAATAAGACTAAAGTTAAAAGTGCATTGCTTTACGCATTTGTGTGTATGTGTTCTAAAGATTTGTATGTATGAAAATGGAGACACTTACGCATGTGAACGTATGTAAGACCAATGAAACGTGCAAAACAAAGACAATAGCAACGACGTAATAGCCTTAATTATCAAGAAGTGATTTGAGTAAATTCAGAAGTAGTGAGAATGATAATTGTACTTGAATTTTATTAGACGCTAAAAAGATATTCCGAAATTTCTTTCAATTACTTTTTCTTAGTCCTCGTCTTCTTCTTTTTTTTTATTATGTACAGTTATGTAGGAAAACGCATCAATAAATATGAATGCTCATTGCTAACATCAAAATGCGATGACGCTTTCACTAAAAGAATGTAGATGCATATAAAAAAAGGAAGAATTTTGCTTTACAAATTGGGTAAATATGATTGAATTACAATCAAATCGTTAAGGGGAATCTGTGAATAAAAAGCTACGTCCAATAATTTCTAATAAGATTGAATATCAGCGCTTTAGATTAAATATGAAATCCTAATAATTTTTTTTATGAAAAATTCCGACCTCATATTACCTCTCATTCATTTTCCTTTCCTTCGCCAAGTCGATATTTAATTCAATTTTCAGTTAAGCAGTACAATATAAAAAATATTTTCATAACTTCCTGCAACTGAATTTGCTTATTAACTAATTCTATAGATTTCGGTCTTACAAAATTGCTCTACAATTTGGTCTGCTTAGAAGGCCGAAAAAAATTTTCCAAATTTATTAAAATCCTTCTGTTTGCACTTTTTGATTCATTTCAAGATCTTTAAAGTAGAATCTCCATATATGTGAGTAACATTGTGCCGTGTACTTATTCACGGATTTGTGTTTTTTACTTCAAAGTACATTACGGCAAAACTGAACTTTTCCCTTGTATATTTGTTGTTGTTTTGCCTTTTATTTAAAAAATTTGATCTACAAGTGTGTAAATGTTTGCAAAAACGTATCATTAAATTTATTGAAGAATGAAGTGGCATATTGCATCATTTGGAAACATCTATGACAAGTTTTCCAAAGCTTATTGTCCGTATGTTGTAATTGGCTAACCGCCTCTGCCTTTGTGTATTCCTTTTTTTACTACAGACTTTCCGCTGCACTCTCACTTGTTGATTTTGCACGTTTTTATTCATATCCTGAATTCGCATATCGAAAAACAAAACAAATTGAGAAAAAATTTGTATTTGGTGTTTGCATGTCTGTGGCTTTTACTTCTCCGTTTTATTCGTTTTATTTTGTTCATTATCAGTGTCATTTTTTCTTTCGTAGTTCGTTGTTCATTGCTTTTTCTCCGTTTTATCCTTTATATCTTTTACTCATTTAGATTCAATAGTGGATTCCACGGTTTTTCTTTCAATTAGAAAAAATTTTGTTAGCCTGGGCTGGATTTTTTCCATGTTTATGTCTATACAACTTTATTAGTTTATTGGGCGTTTCTTCTTGTTTTTTGTTTCTCGTCCTTACGCGTTGTAGAATATAAATGTTCGAAAAGTTAATTTGAGAGTTCATTTGAGTTGATTTGTTAATCAATTTTGTCCATATCGACGGTTTATTGATATAAATCAAGTGATTACATCCAATCAAATCCAAAAAATTCAAAAGAGTTGGTTCCAATTTTTTAGATCTATAAATTTAGGCTAATCTTTTGTATGGACGCAATTTTTTGTGTCCATTTGTGCCGTCTTTCTGCCAATTTTGCTCTATTCCGAAAAAGTTTGCCACCCATTTTGATAAAATATTAGTCAAGGATCTGGATTTTAGAAAATAGTTACGCCGAAACAATTATTATGTTGAGAAAAAGTCTTTTAATCAAAACAAGATATGCAAATTTTAACTTATCTTAGAAAACAATCGTTTTCACTTAATCTTATGGATCTTATGGATCTAACGGACTAAGGATTTTACGGACCTTTATTTAAATTTTTTTCTTTATTATTGTTTACGATAATTCGCCAGTAAGATATAACTAAAACTAATAAACGCAAAAAGTCATTTACAAAGGAACTATTAAATACCCTGCACTGTTTTTGATTAGCAGTGCTGAAGAATGATGTAAAATCATTTAAATATTGGACTTGTCAAAAGTATGGTTTTTATACCAATTTTTATCAAAAATATCCACAATTGTAAGTCTTTCTACACAGCAAATCATTGCAAAGTAAGTTGTTGCACGAGGCGTGTTCGTAAAAACAATCGGATCTTATCCATAATTATTGCCTCACATTTTTTGGCCAAGACACGCCTACATACCGCATTTCATTGAAATAGCTCTAAAATTGTGCCCAGTACTTTGACAAAAAATTTGCATGGACAGGTAGACGGGCAGATGGACAGTTCGTATTAAATGTGCCTGTGTTTCTGAGGCACAGTAAAAGGTGCGTCTATCTCTAACTCTTCTGGGTGTTACCTTTCGCACAAATGCGAAATACCTTGCACCGCAAGTGATTTAGGGAGAAAATCAATATAAATCTTTGGCTGCAAATTGAAATACATGAAATATTAGAAAATCATTAAATGGATATATATATATATATATATATATATATATATATATATGTACATATATATATATGTATGTATACAATAATGCCACTCGTAATAAAGTACAAAGCGTATGTAGTTTTCAGTAAGTTTAAAGCTTAGCATCATTCCTTCCATTCATCCATTCATTCATTGGGAATCATTATACAATTTAAGAAAAATTTAGAAAGTATTACTTGAGTGTGGCAACATCTTGAATAATTAACACACAGTAATTCCAAAATACGAATGAGCTTGAGTAATTTTTTCCAATATTCGATAGATATTCTATAATTGTGATTGAAATAGAGTAGTAATAATTTTGTAAAAAAATCGTTAAATTTTCACTTAAAAATCCAAAAAAAACTTCTTTTGTATTAAATATACCGGAGTTCCTTATTAGAAATTTGATTCGTTTGTAGAATACATTTGTGTACATAAATTTTTATAAACAGATACCCTTAAAATTTGTGACCGATCAATTATTCATAGACCTTATTGATTCTCTGATTTTTGCTTCTGAGTGTTGCCACCACTTGATAAAAATAAATATGGCAGCATATCACCTGTGATTGGTGGAAAAAAAAATTACCATTTATTTTACCATTTTATTCTATTAATTTCTAACCATTTGGTGCAAACATAAGTTACGTTGTTTCTGTAAAATATTTAACTGTGCGATAACAAAGTTAATATGCACAATCAGCATAAATTTATATGCATGCATATATATTTATGTGATTGTCGCTGTATGTACTGCAATCTTTTGTATTTATTAGAGATAACAAACAACACTGCAATCATTACAATCAACATTGACTTTAGAGTGCATTATGAATGTAATGTATATTAATGAACATGCCCAATCCTAAACACATTCACACACAGACAAACATATATATATATATATATATATATATATATATATATATATATATATATATATATATATATATATATATGTATATGTATATGTATATGTATATGTATATGTGTATGTGTATGTGTATGTGTATGTGTATATTTGTTTGCGCACGAATGTAACTAATACAGTCATAAAAATATTCATTCCGCTTGAAAAATTTGTACAACATACAACATCAGCTTGTTATTATAAATTCATTATAAATTTTCGTATGGACGCCTCTTTTTTTTTGTGTGTGTAAGTGTGTATGGGAGGGTGCATGTTTCAGTATAAGTTATGTAAATGTGTAATGATAATAAAGTAGATTCTGCTTCAACGTGAAAATTATATCATTCTAAAATTAAGACTATATAAAGACAAGAGTTCAATATCGTTGCCTTTTACAAAATAATCATTAAATTTTGTCGAAAATTATTACTATAAATCCGCAAGAGAATTTAACTTTAATTAAGATAAAAAGGATGAATTAAGCTTGATGATTTTGCATTAAATCAAATATTGTATGATGCGTTGCGCTACCGTAACGATTTGCAAAAATGAATTCAAGAAGTTTCGTCGATGAACGAAACCCCAATTAGAAATTATTTATATCGAACTCAATCGTCTATGCACTTATTTACTGTGAGAAAGGCATTTTTCAATTAACGACCAAGCAATAACTAAAGTTAGCCAATATTTACTTTATTTTAAATGTTTCATAAACAATTTGTCTATATTTATCTATATTATCGAACAATTAAATTTAAAATGACGCAGAGTAAGTGAATTATTTTTAGTGACACATTCATACCAGGATAATAAAATAGGTTAATCATATGCGCACACAAAGAGCATAAAAGAGCATAAAAGTCATATTGAATAATTTTCTTGTTTATAAAATATGTTTTATTTTCTAATTCCGATAGGTAATTACACTACATTACACTACATTACACTACAATGCAATGTAATCCAGTGCAATATGTTGAAAATATTTCTATAAAACATAACTTGCACACACATTGTTATTTATTTTAGTAATAGTGGTGTTATTGTGTTATAATACAATACAATAATACTTATAATTTTTATAAGTAATTTTCAATTATGTTTCTGTTATTTGCTTATTTTGTTATGTTGTTATGTTGTTTTGTTTACCCAACACGTACTTTACAATGCAAACAAAAAGCAAGAACGAATAATGAGAGCTTAGTGTCATATCAGACACATTTATGTATTCTATATAGTGCAGTACTCGGCAATCGGCTGACTTTTATAGCCATGCATTACTTTCCTAATACCATTCTAAAGGCAATCGTTAAACGAATAACTGAATTATTTTTTCTGTTAGGAAATATGTAGCACATGAATTTTTGGTTGCTTTGGATGATTACCACAAATTTTACATTGAGTCACCAATTCTTCGCTATAGCAAGATATCCACGTTTTATCTATTGTCACATTACTAACCAAGAAGTCTAATAGAATCCTTGACTCAACAATTTAGTAATCAGTTTAAAAGTAGCTTGCGCATTTTTGTGGAATTTTCAAAAATCAGAATTTATCGCAGGTCCATCTGCAATTTAGCTTTTTTTATATTAGCTACAAAAAACTGGGTATTAGTAAAATATTTATATTACGCCGAAGTAAGCATCGGAGACCATTTTGAAGAGTAAAATTTTTTGTTCCTTATACAGGACATTCATTTTTTTGATCTTCATTATGAAATTCTTAATTTAAGTGGGTCGTTTGATTGCCAAAATTCATGTGTCTGCTTAATTTGTAGATTTATGTTCACCAAAGAGCTATGAAAATGAACTAAAGCGTTCAAAAGATACGTTCACTTTTTTGAGGGTACGTTAATTTTTTGAACCCTAACTTTATAGATTTTTTCCATGTTACCTAGCGTTTTTTTGTTAAAATTTTTCATTTTTAATCAGCTATGATTGTCCCACAATATACATGTTACATTGTAGAATATTTCTCACTGATTTGGCCAGATGATAAGCACTGCTTATGTAATAATTTGATTCAATACACTTCTTATGCGTTCGACGGGAATTTATGAAGTGACGTGTTTATGATGCATAACTTATTTGTATTGTTGGTGTTTGTACTTTACATGTTTAATTCCAAGATGTCTATGCATTAATTGCTGTTGCATATATCGAATAAGTTAGTTTTGTAAAAATTTTATGATATGATAATATAAAATGAGAATACCTGTCAATAATTACGTAGAGATCAATAAATTATCATAAATCATAAATGGCAAAAGTTTTCATAGATTTAAACTACAAGAAAAAGTATTTGTTCATTTATACATTAGATTTTAGAGCAATTTTACAAAATTATTACATGGGACTTGATTCGATCATTTTCTTTGTTTTAAATATAAATTGGCATATTAACCACTTTAAATGAACCTTTTTTCATTTTAATAAAAAAATCGAGTTCAATTCTTCAGGCACTAATTGCAGAGAAAATGGTATAACAAAAAGGGCGTCGTTTTATTAGTTATAATAAATAACATTTTGTTGTCAATTACAATTAATTTTACATGAATAAAAATATAACAATAATTTGACGCACTTTATTTAATTAGATTAACTGTCTAACAGTCTTCTTGATATGTATCTCTACAATTCTCTGTGAAGCAATACGCGTTTTCTGATTTTGTTATTACTACTGTTAGTTAGTTATTGTTAGTTCTCTTTGTTGTATTGCATTTTTTCAATATTTTTATTTATGATTGTTTTTAATGCATGTTGTTTCTATTTATCATTAACGCAAAAAGTAATTAATTGTTGAAGCTATTAATTTTACACTACTCATAAGCAATATACACACAAGCAATTAAACTGCCAATAAACAACAACAACAACAACAACAACAACAACAACAAACAACAACAACGACGACGACGACGACGACAACAACAATCAAGGCAAATACCAATAACACTAGAATTTTTTTCCTGTTTTCTTTTTATATATTTTTATACCCAGCATGTAAGAGTTTACGCGGTTTGATCAAATGTTTGCAATTAGCATAAAAAATTCTCTAAAGTTTTATAAATTATTTATTTATATATGAATGTAAAAGTAAGGATATGGAAAATGGATTTTTTTTAATTGGAAATCGGGTGAAGAAATATAATTTTATTCTATTTTATTCTATTCTGTTTTGGGTTAAAAATTGGAATAAACTGCACAGGCTTTAAAATGAATAGAAGGGTAAGCAAGATTTGGCCGTTAATAAATGTGATTCTTTTTGCTCATTCTTTTGGCATTCAGTTTTCCGTTTCATTAATACCTGATATGGATTAATAATTAAATACCTTCATACCTTCTTTTTCTTTATTTATTTTTTATTTGTTTTATTTGTTTAATTTTAATTTTTATTTTTTAAATATCAACAATATTACACTTGTTACACTTGTTACACTTGTTTGTGTTTTTTGTGTCGCATCGCATAGTTAATCAATTAATTTTGTATACATTATTATATTATTATTAACCCATTTAAATAATAAATATAGAAAATAAAACCTGAATCATGTAAATATTCTTTGTACTTAACTTTTGCGTATACATTTATTTATATTCAATTCAATGTCTATCCATTCATTTGTATAATAAAGCATGACAACTCCTGTTTTGATAGCTGAAAATCACATTTGTGAGTGTCAGCTATCATCGTCAAGCCTATATCGTGAAACCTATATCTAGTAGGCTTGACTGTTGTAAAAGAATTTCTGATCATCGTACAGTGATGATCAGAAATAGTGCATTCTGTGGAAAAATAATATTTTTGACGGTAGGGATTTCAAAACAAATGTGTAATGATTTTTTTTTTACTTTTGGATATGGATAGAAAGCCCAGAATACTTTCTTTATAACATTAAGTTCTATCTTTAAAAATTTTTTGCTAATTTTTTACGTGGTTTTGTAATCTTACCGATATAGAAATTCATTTGATAGGCTATTTTCAATAAATGGGCGGCCAGAGCGTTATGCAACTAGATCTGACCGTCCATACACTTGATCCAGAAATGATTTGTGAAAATGGTTGAACCCAAAGTTCAATCAACGAGTAATTTAATCCGTGATTAGTTAAATTTAGAAGACGTTCCTTTTCGAAATGATTTGAGGTTCAAAACAGATAAAAAATTCAAGCATTTTAGAACGGACACATGAAATTCTAAAACAAAATTGAACAAACCATTTAGAAGTCCGGCGTTAACTCGTGGAATCTTCCTTGTATTCCAAACAAATTTTTCAATAATATTTTGTAAAGGTTTTATTTTTTCTGTATAAATTACAATGTATTTTTCCAGATATTTTGCTTATTTGCAAAATCCATTAAAGGCCAATTACATAAACTTCTTTCACAAAATTTTCTTTGAAAAGCCATATTTCAAACATAAGGATAAACGGTATTTTTGACTTGGTGTTTGCTTTTACTTTAAACAATTTTGTTAATTGCGTTTTGTTTGTTCTTAACTTTTGTGAGCCTGAACAAAGTACTTTTTGTAGTTAAATAGGATTTTGAGCAACAAAATTTGTTGCTTAAATTATCATTGTAAATAAGCTTTAAGAATGGTAAAAATGGTTTGATAAAAAGAAAACTGCAAGTTACAGATCTCCAGGATTGTGCAACATGAACTTATAATAATTATAATTTTCAATGCAAATGGCAAACATACCTAGAAAAAACATTTGAACATGAAAGCAACAAATTATTCTATTACAACGATATTGAATAAATATTTCTATTTTATATAGGAGCATGTTTCGTTTACATACAGAGAAGGATACGGTAGATATGTACACATTTGAGCTGCAGTTTTCTCTTTTGAATCCATTTAAACCCGTCTATCTGTTTTATAATCAAATTATGGCATCTACATTTTAAGAAAGTTTTTGTGAAAGTAATTCTCATCTATATATTTTTCTACGGTGCTTGATATCGTGATTTTTTTAGGAAATTTTTAATATCATTAATAATATAACGACATCTTCTGAAATAAAGAGCGCTTTGTGGGAAATTGTTTGGATATTTTTTCAATGAGAATTGATAAAATTAAAATGTTTTAAATCTTTGGAAGCACTTTGTATACTCTTGTAAATTCTCATATAATAGATTCATCAAATTACGGACTTACGAAAATGTGCATGTTTCACTTTTCTGATTGCTGATTTATCCTCTTCACTTAACAGTTTTAAGATATTTAGTAGTCGGCCTCAACTAACTCCAATGCCGTTGTTTATTGTAAATTATGAAAATTTCTTTATTACATAACGGTACAGTGAGTTAACACTTACATATTAATTGGAATTACACTCTCATTTTTTCTGCAGAGATACAATTGTGGGTACATAAATTGCCTTTAGGATAAATTTGAGAATAAACCAAAATAGAAAACATTACAGCACATCTTTGTCGTTCGTAAATTCTATTTATTCAAATTAATGGTACTTAGTTGTTGTTTTGCTATTTTAAGGTATTCAAATTGTTCGAATGGTTGAAATACAGTGTAAAATTGATTTATATAAAATTTTAAAGTGTGAAATGCAAAAGTATTTAAGATGGTGTCCATCGGTTCTGAATTATTTCTCATTTCTATTGATCCATAACAGTTCAATTCTTTGAATTGCATTTGAAAAACTGCTTTGTAAAATTGTTCGAAAGGATAAGTTTTTTTTTTCTAATTATTCATATTGTAATCTGTTTTTTTTTTGGCACTTCTTGAATTCGTATCAATAAATGTTGTGCTGTAGGGTATTTAAGTACCAGCTTCCACCAACCCGAACTTTGCCTAACTTTGAATTTTATTTGCATTTATTATTACTTAAAATTTTCATAGTCCTTAAGAAAACTCCAAATCCATTCTAAATGGATTAATAAATTAACTAAATATAAAAATAATGAATTTATTATATTCAAATTCTTACAATCAATTCCTTTTTTGCTACTCTATTTTCTATCTCTATACTAAATATATATATATATATATGTACATATATTTTTTATTAAAATATTTGGTTGACTGTTGATTAGCTGGTATGCTTGATTTGTTTGTAGATAATTAAACCTCCTGGTTGGCAATGTTGTAACGGTCATGTTTTATGTAATAATTGTCGTAGTCGTTCAATGAAATGTCCTGTTTGTCGTGTACTATTGGGACCAAGGGGCCGTTGCTTATTATCCGATAAACTGTATCATTTACTGGATGAAAGTTTTCCCTGTGATAGCGGTAAGTACATAAAATTATTAAGAAAGTTTACGCGATATAAATAAAATTTTATCTTTTATTTGCTTATGCTTCTTGCTTGTGCTAGCACTATGCATGTCGTACGTTGCATATGTATGTTGCATCTATGCATTTATATAAAAAATATTACTTCATTTTGTGTTAACCATAAATTCATGACTATTTAATTTCATTTGTTTGTTTGTGTTATTTTATTGCTTTTTTTTTACAATTATATGCCTATGCCAATGCTTACACAATACGTAGGATATAAAATGTTAATAAGATTTTGTTATCATTCATTCATTGCCATTATATTCTGTTTCTCTCTTACATATATGCATATATAATTATTATTATTATAATTATTATTATGCCAATGATTCTATGGCATATTGCTACAGAGAACTTTAAAGATATATTATCTGTGGTTTGATGATACAATGCGGCCATGAATGTACATAATAATTTTAAATATACTTTGGTTTATTGTTGCCATTAAGGGTGCAATGCAGGCCAGAAATGAGAAATGTTCATATTTTTGCGATATATGTAGTCAAACTTTTATTGTGTATTTTATGCTTCTGTTTTATTTTATTTTATATAATTTTTGTTGCTTTTTCGCCTTTCATTCTGTGGCATTTATTTTTCGACCACGAGAATCCAATGAGAATAATGTGAAATAAAATACACTTTCGTTGTATTAATTTTTAACATCTAATTATAACTTATGGCTGATAAGTTTCATTTCAATGGAAATTACTATTTCTTTCTTTTTTGCATATTTTGCTTCAATAAAATGATCAAATAAATTTATTTATTATATTAAAGTATTGAATGCTTATTTTACGTTTGACACTCGATTATATCTATAACATATATATAAAAAATTTTCCAATACAATTTCGAAATTGTACATATTAAAAATTTAAAATTTCTGGTAAAATTTATTCCACTTTAAGGGAATTATTAAATTATATTACATTAAAATATATTACATTAAAACTGCTTCAGTATTTTTCAATTATAATATAAATTAAATTGTCAAACATATTAAAATCCGTATTTCTGCATCAAGAATGCAAAGTACAATGATAATTTTAAGCGATTTATAAAGTCACTTGCTACTAATATTAATATTTGGCTATAAATGTAATATAAATAAATGTTTTCCTATTTCGGAAAACTATATGGCGACTATATCATGTTATCTAAGTGATTATTTTGTTCATTGATGATGTTACATCAGATTGATGTTCTCTATTAAATGAAATTATTTGCACAATTAACTTTCAATTTAGTGTACATTTTGTGGCACGTTAAATTTAAATTTTTGGTATAATGGAAGAAATGATATAATACAAAAGTTTTTCAATTTTTAATTTAATAATTTCTTTTTGATCAAAAAATAAAAACATTGAAAGAACGAAAGAAAGAAAAAAATAAAAATGCAATGAAAAGTATAAAATTATTCTTAAACGTATAATGGAAGAAAGAATTAAAAAACTTTTTTATTTAAATAGCCATAGAAAAGAATCCGATTATTAAATACTTTTTTGCTGAAATAATAAAAAAAAAACAACTCGAAAAAAAACACGACCAATGCAATAAAGGCACTGTAATGACGCATCAAAGTTACTTAACATTTTAAAACATTTTTAAAGTAGCAGGCAAATTGAATTTAACCCAAATTTTAATTTTATGATTTGTTCATATTTAAAACAGATGCTTCATTCATTTTTGCATATTTTGCTTCAATAAAATGATCAAATGGAATATTAGAGATTCCTTTTTGGTACCAAAGCAAAGTATAATCGAATTACTAATATACACGGTTTAAAATGTCACTCTCTAAATTGTAATTTAAAAAATTTTTTTTCCTAACTTTTCATTTCATAAAATCAATCAATTAAATAAAAACGTGTTATTCTCTTACATATTAGAGAAGCAGCTTTTGCTTCCCAGAGGATTAGCAATAATTTTGCAATCCTAGTTTTATAACTCTAATTAAACGTACTTTATATTATGGGAAATTCATCCTTGGTTATTAAAATAAGTACAGAACTTGCTCAGATAAGATTTATGAAAGCTTGGTTATTTAAATTGGGAAGCTTTGAAGCAAAAAGTGCTTGAGTTGATGTCGGCGCACAATCTTTTCGTTACCTTTATGAAATTTCAAACGTTAGGTCATCTCTGTGTTAACATCAAATCAATCTAAATGTGATAAAAATCTGAAAAATGAGAAAAGAAAATGGAAAACGAAAGTGTAAGAGAAAATGTTTATAGAATTGAAATTTTATTGGTATTTGGAGTTGTCCTCTGCCCTCATTGGATTTGTTAAATGGTAGAACAAACTTTTATTGTTTTTCTCCTTCTTGCCTTTTTCTTTTCTTTCTGTTTCTGCTTTCTTGAATTTTTTTTATTTATTTTACTTTATTTTAATTTAGTTCTTGATATGGCGGAGTAATAATGTGACAAAAAGAAGTTCAAAAGAATTAGTTAGGGTATACGGAGTATTAAAGAACTAAATGAATGAACTAAGCACAACAAAAACAATAAACAAAAGTCAAGGCAAAAAGTAAGAATAGTTCTTCTTAACTTTAAATATAACAATTGCTTCTTTTTATCCTGCTTATTTTTAATTATCTTTTTATACACAAATTTTGATACAAAAATTGAAGGAACTATCAGCTAATAAGTTAGTGATGTGAAACAACTGGAAAATCCTTATCAAGTTATAAAATAATAAATATTAAAAAAACACCATATCCTGAATGACGATTAAGTTTATATTCTGATCATTTCAACAATTAGTCGCTAACTTATTTAGATTTTTCAGAAACATAAATTAGAGAACTGCGCAAAAGTTTTGTCGTATGAATTGACCTTTCAACAACTGTATTTCACAAGGGATTACGTGGATAATAAAATTATGTTATGAATTCCAAAATTTACGAATTACCAAAAATAGTTTAATGTTAAAAATTGTTTGGAAAATTACTCAAAAATTTCCCACAAGCATTAGATTAGATTAGATTAGATTAGATTAGATTTTACGCAGTCAGTTGTCCATGCGAGTGCAAAGAAGGAGTGTAGGAAATTTACTTTAATATCGGAATTGAAGTATCAATAATAATAATAATGTAAGATATAATGAACAAACTGTTTTTGATACCCGCCTTACCGATTTTCCCAATATAATCTAGTAGTTTATTTCCATGTTGACGCTATTATTTGACATGTCAAAATATCTATGAACCATATTTATCTTGTACCGGCAATTTGATATTTTCGATATATTTTGATAAGACAAATAGTATAAATTCAACGCACTTTTCTAAATACAATGGCGTTATGATGCGATAATAAAACTGCCAAATAATATTTAAATTCTAAGACTATTTTCCTACACCTTTATTTAAATACTTAATTATAATAAAATCTCCAGAAAACTAGAGTTGTAACAACAATATTTTTCATTGTTTCACAAATTATTCTGGTAAGCAACTCATTTGCAAAAATGCAGTAGCAGTAAACACCAAGTATACACGTTATGATTTTCGGAAAATAGTTGGCCCATAAACGTACGTACGTTTATACAGCAAATAGATTGGTGATAGAGGAAAGGTAAATCTATTTTGTCTAATTAAGCCGCAAAGTTCCTCCACATATGACCGTAAGGACCTAAAGAAACATAGAGAAAGCTAAAGAGCACCAAAACAGCACGAAGCGAAGCAAAACAAAACAGCAGCTTGATTGTTGAAGAATTTTCAATGAGCTAACATTAATTTTAAACTTGTGCTTATACTATTTTTGTATTACACAGCGAGAAGAAAAAGTATGCCAGCGACCACCAAACGTAAAAGGTAAAGCCTTCGTACTATGTTGTAGCCTATTTATTAAAAGTTTAAAATTGTTTACTTGGAAACATGTTGTTAAATACTTACAAGATGTTGTTTTCCCCCTCTTCTTTAATAATAACCACAACTACACAACCACATACACACAAACACATTTATACAGTACTTATAAATAATTGTTGTGTAGTTAGGACAAAAAGTTGAAAATACGATTTTGTTGTGCTTTTTCCTTTCTTATATAAAATAAAAAACCTACAAAAAGAAAAAACCACAAAATAACTTCTAAGTATATGTCCCGTACTGTTCATTAATTTTATCTTCATTATGCTTGTTAAGTTAGTTAGAGTTGCGGAGTAATCATTAATTAAAAAACTTCATGGTTTTCCCAATAATATCAATACTCATTCACTAAGGTTTTGAAAAACTAGATCAGAGTTTCTTTAATTCATTATTCTGGATGTCGTTCTTTACCCATTTTCAGTAAATTTTTAAATTTAATGACGTTGTCATTACTCCAAAGTAAAACATCATTTATTGTACGTTGACAAACTTTACGTCATCGCTGTAATACTGTAATACATTACGATCATAATTTAAAAGTTGGAATGATATTAATAAAACTTCTTTCCGCATTACCAAGCGTAATTTTAAACGATGCAAATTATGAGTCTGTATCAGACTCATAATTTGAGGTATTCCACTATTGCAAGACTATTCCATAACGCATATGTTACAATAATTGTGACCTTTTTTAATCCATAAAACAAGGTTTTAGAGCGTGGCCCACTACTACTGAAGCCACATTCATCGATAAATTACCTATAGTGAACCACCATATAATGTACCCTTTACCTTTTTGACTTTCTGTTTTTTACTAAAGAAACGATGTAATCCCGATTTAATACTTTTTTTCTTCTAAACTACCGATACCACGTCCCTACCAATAGATGTGGCAGCCGTTTGGAGTACACACAATGAACGCATTGTATTGAAGTGACAAAGTGGCCACCATAACCAGAAGCATAACCGGAATGTGCTAAAGTCATATGACCGGCATTATTAGACATTTGTTGATTAGTCGATAGATCCATAGATCTGCGGCTTAACTTTTTTTGACTATAAAGCTTGAGCGGTAAAACAGCTTGTATATTTTTGCATAAAATCTCTACCTGGCCACTTAAGAGAGTGTTTTGATGATCCATTGATCGACCACGTGTCAATAGTTTAACGTGTTTCAACCTTAGACTCCAGTTCTTCTGCTTAAGCGCCCGTATATTATTTTTTTGCTTGTATTTATCTAATTTCATTATTTATGGCATCTAATTGTTCTTGCAATATCATCACTAATGTTTGACCGTGGGTCACATCATTTTGCCAATAGCATATATAGCCGCATAATCTTCACACTCAGCGTATTAATGATATCTGCTGCTTGTTGAGCATACGCATGCTGCAATTTTTACCATTCCTCTTTTGCCATAGAACAGGAAATATTACAAAACACCCAAAAACGAAATTTAAACTTTCTCTAAGAATTTACAACGAAAAGTGTTACAAAACTTGATATTAACTGTATCGATGAAAGTCGATTTTTATAATTTGTTTATGTTTAGTATAATAGCATTTCTCATAATGTGCACTTTAATTCAGTTGCAGCAATATAGAGTGAATACAAATGTAAATAAGTGTTAAAAAGTTGACGTAAAGGACTTTGTTGTGCCCCTGCAACTGGTTGACAGCATTACATTATAGCTAATCATGTATTTCATATCAAAGTTTGATTTCATTTTGTATCATATTATATATGTCCAGAAGGTCTAGCTTATATATATATAAATAATTTACAAAACATTAAGAATTTATAAAAATATGTAACATTTTTTTGAAAAATTCTCATAATTAAAATTTTAAATAATTTCATTGAATATTTTTTATTTATTTATTTATTTCTTTTTATTTTTTCCTTTTATGATTTCACATCGTTTTATGTATCATGTATCGTGCATGGGCAAAGTACTTCGCAAGAGTTCAAATATAAACAATTAATCAAGATTCAAAGATGACGTTACGAAACGACTTTCAAGCACAAATATTACAGCGCCCACACTGATTGATGATCAACACAATTACAACAATAAAAATATAAAAAATCATCTGCTTGCAACAAGGCAATGCGTAAGAAATTCAATTTTAACGCATTAGCGAAAAATAAGAAACAATAATATCAAAGATATTTCCAAAAAAAAAAAAAAAAAATTAGAACCGGAAGAAAAATCAAAACTTGTAATTGTTAAATATTTACGCAGAATACACTTTGCCATTTGTAATAAAAAAATAACTAAATACAAATCTTTGGCTCTTTATTTGGTACAAACAAACATTTCTAGAAACGGATTTGATTGATTTTATGTTTTATTGCTAAATTTCTTCTCTTTTCCTCTATATTTATATATATGTATATATATATATGTATATATATATGTAATAATATAAGAGATTTAAGAAATGAGAACAAGCTGAAGAATAAAAATAAGAACAATATTTGCAATGGTGTCAAAAAGTAAAAAGCACAAAATTACTGCAAATTGACTGCATTAATCAATTCAATTTAACTTATCACAACTTAAGTCAACTCGTGTCAAATAAAGAGAGAAAAAGAAAGATAAAAGAAGAAAGTTAAGAGTAAAAGAATTATTCATCATAAAAAAGTGGCAAACATTATAAGGCTTGAGACTAAGCATAATCAACTTTTCCCATTTACATAGATTTTTAGATAATGAATGATGTTTGCCCTTGAATGTATGGTATAATAAGAATGTTTAAGAAGTTTATAAATTATATGAACGAGTATTTTATTAAAATTATCAAACTATTTTATCAATAATTTTAAAAAAGCAAGAACAAAAAAAGTAGCTACCAGCTATGTGGTCCAAAACTGTCAAAGGAGTAAGACTCTTAAAATGCAATGCATTCTCTCATTCTCAGGTAAAAAAATGAAGCAAAATTAAACAAAGTAAAATAATTGATGAAAATTTAATGAATAAAATCAGTAATTGATGCTAATCGATATTCTTAGCACGTTTACAACATGTTGTTGTTATTTACAACATGTTGTTGCTATTATTATTGTTATTATCTATTATTTATATCATGCATATAAACAATAAATAATATACATAATTATATATGTATGTTTATTTGTTTGTCAATAGGAGATAAATTTACACTTGTAGTGTAACCTGATTATGATGATAATAAACCTGGTGTCTTGCATACGAATGTTTGGCTGCTTTCTATATGATATATATTCTATTATAAAATTTAATAGACAAATCCATATACCAATCAAAAAAGCACACACACACACAGCGTGATATGCATGTACATCTTGCCAAAAAGTCTTACATGTGCATATGCAACACTAACAAATAGAAGAACACTCGTTGTTATATTAACTGATGTGTTGTGTTGTGTTTTGTTGTGTTGTGTTGCGTTGTATTATGCTGTAATGTGATGAAAATACCGAAATGATAGATTCTTTTATGCCATTGTGAAAATTTTTTAATATATACGATTAATAACAATAGTAACAAAAATTCCAACATCAACAAAAATAACAAAAATAAATAAAAAAATAACAAAAATACTTCATATTTGACATCGCTAATCATATAAAAATAATGGAATATAATGACGTGGGCAACGATAATGCTACTTAAAATGTAAATGTAAATCAGCCTAAGAATGATGAATTTTAAGTGCATAAAGTTTTATGAAAATTAATCAAAATATTAGTGAAAACGGACATTAAAATGGTACATATTTTGTATTCGTTGAAGTTGTAAATCTGATGTAACATCAGTGTTATGATGACTGTTAAAAATAGCATGAATTTTGAAGCTTGCAAAACCTCAGTGTTGTATAGTGAAAGTTAAGCCAAATGTTTCAACTGTATTTCATGTAAAAAAAGCTTGCTTTAGAAGAACTTATCTATCCTCATATTTTTTGCCATTTTTCAGAAATGTTACCCGTTGTCAACTTTTAGCTGATAGTTTTCCGTACTAATGATTCAAAAAGTTTTGTTATGAGTTTGGTAATAACGATTTTTAAAGCTAGAAACTGCATAGTTAGAATAGTTAGAATTATTAGAAACTGTATATAGCTAGCAATAAAATAATAATAATAAAAATAAATATAAAACTCGATCATTTGCATAAAATTATAATTTCTTGCAAAATATGCAATTTAAAGGAAAAACTCATGAAATCTGATTTTTTATCATGTTGCATTAAGATTAAAATTTTTATTAGATGACGAATGCTCTCCTGTTATTATGCACTGCATATACTTAAAGAAGAATACTATCAGTAACAACAACAACAATAACAATAATAATAACAATTACATTAGCAATGAAAATAACAATAAAAATGTAATGTTAGTTAGCAACATTAATGGCTCATAATATTTACCGAACTAAGTGACGGCTACTTATAAGATTTTTTTTAAATAGAATTTTTATTTAATGAATCATAAATTTTTAAAAGCTTTACTCATATTGCCGTTATGAATTATTACTTTTTAATTTGTATTTTTTGCTCTTGTGTATTATTTTATTATACTTAGGAAATAATTAATTAAATTGTTATTAAAAATTTTGCTGTAAAATTTGTCCATGTTATTTAAAAGTTATTAATAATATTAAAAAACAGTGAAAAAAACTAACTAAAATTGATTAAAATTTCCGTTTAGTAAGGAAAATTCTTAAATGCACTCTGGCTGCACAAAATCTATAATTTTATGTTTTAACACTATGCGTTTCCTTTATTGGTAAAGTTTCATATAAAACGGTCAATACAACACAAAACACTCGTCAGATTAAAATTAAATACATACACGAAAATATTCATCCTGAACAAATACGCTAAAACATATTAGCATTTGCATTTTATTATAAAATTCTAACAATATAGAATTTCACCCGTTAGAAAATTTTATACGCGATTAACTTATATTATGTAATTACGTTAACGTTAAATGGACAATGGGCAGCAGATATTTTGGATTTTATATATTTAAAATTTAAATCCACTTTTCACTTTTGGCGATCGTTTTTCATGTGCCAACAAATGTGATTATGTTTGATAAATCATCATTGTCACTGGCACTACTACTATTGAAGTGTTTAATGTTGTTGTCATTGTTGTTATATATAGATATATATGACGAAATTTATGAAAAACTAAATTATATATAACATTAGAAATATATGGCTTATGGCAAAGATGGACCTAAAAATTGTGCTTTATTAGGCTTTAACACTTTTTTATTCTTGGTGGCTAATAAAATATTTATTATCTGCCATGATTTTGGTATTTGTTTTTGAGTATTTGGTTGACTGAAGAGGAGGAATTCATTATCGCTCCCACTGTATAAAATGTAAATGAAATTTACGTATATGTCTACTTTCATGAAGTGATAGTTTAACAAAATTGTGATATTGTATTTAGCCTCATTGTATTTCATTTTATTCAAATAAATCTCATTGAAAAAGATTAATTACTAATAACAATTTCAATTACAATTGGATTAAAAATTTTTATTTTAATAAGAACAACAAACTTAAACAAACATGGAAATCGGTCAAAGCTGAATATTAATGTAATCAACAAGTCAGTAATACCATTTGCCAGTCATAAATGGGCACAAATTCTTATTTTTTATGACTTAAAAAGTTTTGATGATATTTCGTCTTCGTATGTAAATTGATTAAAATTTTTATGAAATAATGTAAATATTTGTAAATATTTTGTATTAATCGGTTTTTCTGATGTAGAACAGACTGCTCACAAAAGTTATCTAATCTTAATTATGTTCAATCCCGTTTAAGTTTGGATCTAATAAATTGCTTATCTCTCAAATTTTATTAAAATAACTCAAAAATTTAAGCCTGCATTTTGATAACAAATTTATATAGACGGACGTCAGACGAATGATTTTAAAAGGAACACTAATTTACTAACTGCAATAAAAAATAGATCTACGTCAAATAGTATCGGGTGAATAAGAATTCAATTAATTGCTAAATTTAGATAAATTTAAAATTGTGAATCACCAAAAGCGTGAAACTTTGAAATGTTAAATGGACAAGCGTGAAATACACCGACTTCACTTTGTAACGTTTGTTACATTTAATAGAAAGAGTAATCTAAAAACATATTGCAGCATTAAGTTTAAATTATTTACATCAAAAAGGTTGATTTTTTTAAAGTTCCACTAAAGTTGAGTGACGTTAATGTTTAATCAAAACAAAACGAATAAAAGTTGAAATTAAGTAAAATATGTAAGAAAATTAAATGCCTAAATCAATTAGGAATTCGATGCTGATCAAGAATACATATACTTTATAGGGTCTTCAACGCTGTCTACTTTATAGGGTCCCTCATCTATCTTCTGAGTGGGTGGTATAAAAAAAAATTTCATTAAAAATGAAATTCTCTTTTTAATTTTTTTTCTTGATCGAATAAAAAATCCTTCATTACAATTTCTGTACTTTTACATATTTTCTTTATTTCTTCATTGATATTATTTGTCTTTGTTATTTCTGTGTTTGTTTTTTTTATACTCACCACCCAGAGTCTGGAGGTATATTCATTTTATCATTATGTTTGCCATCGCCTAGAAGGAAGCGTCGGAGACCCAAAAAAGTGTATACATTCTTGATCTCCATCAAATTCTGGATCGATATAAACATGTCTGCCCATTTGCCCGTTTATGCATCTATCTGTTGTAAACATTCCCCTGGTCGTCAAATTTGAGATATCGAAATTAAATTTGACAGAATCACTGGAAGTTTTTGCATGTAACTTGGAATTTAAAATGGGCAAAATCGGTTAAAAGCACGCCCATTTTTTAAACAAAATTTCATAATTTTTTGCTCATTATTTGCAAACTGTAAAAGATAGAAAGCTGAAGTTTTGGACAAGTAAGGACACTGTTGGTCCAAAAATAATGCAAATGGTCCATGCCTACCAAATTTTCATTGTTTTATGTTTAAGTTTTCTATTTACTACTAAAAAAACTGAAACAAGTTTTGAATAAAAAATATCATTAAGTGATGCTCAAAAACGAAGAAAAAAGGGGGGTTGAAATCACAAAAAAAGAAACGAAATTTTAAATTTATGGTAATGTATGTGTGTATATTTAAATGTAAATTTACTACCTTTTCTATGTGACTCACAATAATATTGTCAATTATAATTTAACTATCAAAGAGAGTAATATTGACTAAAAATAAGTGATGTTCTTGTTGTTTTTTTTTTGATGGTATGGTATATCCATTGTTTGATTTATTGTAAGTGTAAGTAAGTGTAACTTGTTTTTCATTGTCATACTATAATATTGTAAATTATGTATATATATATATATATATATATATATATCGGTCAATAGGTATGCGGCTTGACAAAAGCAGTTTTTTAAAATGCGCAATTTCTATGGGTGTAACGTATATTTCAGAAGCGCTTTAATTGTAATCTTTACAATAATTTAGTAGCTTCAGAAAAAATCAATAATTATAAAATGTTAAGTCTGAAAACTCTGAAGAGGAATATACAGAAATCTGTTTCCCATACTACCACAAAACACGGAAATCTCATCGTTGGAGATTTGAACCTATAATTTCGTAATTATAAGTAACTTTCGCTTTTAATAGTTGTACTTCTCTCAAACAAGTTCATAAATCATGTGTGATTCAAAATATATGGTTGCAACAATCTATACAGTATATTTTGAAGTTTTTAATTTGCCTTTGACAAATTAATAAGTGTGACAAGACTATTGTTCTTTGGTTTATTGAATCAGTTGCATATTAATCGTTGCATTTTTCACTAAATTTTACTTCCAGTAAGCGCTCTCAATTGTTGATACTCCCGACTAATATTTAAAATAAATAAAAATGTACATAAATTTTATTTTTATTATCTTTTGCACTTTTCTTATCCTTTTCTGATTAATTCTCATTTTGAGCAAATAGAATTTTCAGTGTTTATGTGTCAGTGTTTATATTTTAGTTGATTTCTCTCTGATTACTCTTTGATTATTCTGATTTTCTTGATTTGGCTCATTTTGATGCAAAGTTTCCACAACCCACCCTTACCAAGTAATTGCTTAACTTGAGTCTTGTTAAACTTGCTTTCAAAAACAATGTTTTGCTACAAATAATCTACAAATTATAGGAGTGCGATAAGAAGAATTTATTTTATATTAGTAAATGTGGAAAGAGATTTATTTACCTCTAGTATTTTTTTCCCATTCACCTACAGACAGATAGATTTAAATGGTAGATGTTGTTGCACAATTCTTTTTTCCCATCATGACAACGGTAGTATAATTTTCATTAAATTGGTAACTAAACTGTATACAACATACATACAATATTAAATATACCCATGTGGATTATCTATATATTTTTCTCAAATTTTATAAGTGTTCATTTTATTCTATCACTAAATTTTTTCTCTTTTGTTTTCATTTTTATTTTCCTTTTTCTTTCATTTTTTGTTATATATCTCTGGTTATTCTTTGTGCTAAACATTTAATTGAGCATTTCTATTATTGTTGGTACACACGCCAATACATTAGTATATGTTGAATATTTTATGTTTTTAGCTGATGTTGCTATTTCTGTTGCTGTTGATATTTATTTACTTTGGTTATTGGTTCAGTGAAGTCTCTTTATCACGATTTTCATCGCTATCATCGTCCTTATCAAAAATATCATACTGGAAAGGTGAAAATGAGATTTGGAAGCTGAACACATTTACATATTTTGTTGATATTTTTTATACATATACATATACACTCTTCATAATGAAATTTTTATAAGATCTTTTTATTCTTATTCAGCTTTATATGTTGTGCTTTTAATGTTGTGCAATTTTGTACTTAATGGCAAAATACTGTAAAAAAATTGTTCAATAAACTCGTGAATCAACGTTTCTGAAACTTTTAGATTATTATGAAAATATCTTTTCATTTTAATTCATTTAAAATTTGTGATGTTTTTCAAGTGTAACCCTTTATGTTGAGGCATAACTTTTCTAAAACTCTGAACGATCTCTAAATGCACGGCTAAGCGCTTAGATATGTAAAAATAATTTGATTATTATTATTGAGTGCCTTTGCAGAACGTAGATGTTAAAATCATTGAAAAATTTCCCATTTATATTTAAATTGTTAATTATCATACCATTAAAAAGCCTACTTCGAAAATTTTTGAAGTGTCGCGAATTTTTAGACAAACACCCATTTCACTTTTGCCTTTCTTCGAATTCTCGACACATTTATTTGTGAGAAATGAAAGTAATCATCAAGGATACAAATAATAGATTCTAGAGGAGCGCATTACAGATTAGAGAATTGCAAGAATAATTGTGTTGCATTTTAGTAATGTATAATTATTTATTTTTAATTTAACAGAACAATAAATTTGTACACTTAAGCAATTTGAAGTTGTCTTTTTATGCATGTTTTATAAGAATATAAAAATATACCTTCTTTATAAATTCAAAATATTTTACTTTGATTTATGTGTGTATAACAATTTATTTTAATTGTCAGTGCAATATCTGAAAAAAAAGGAATTTCCCTGGCAACTGTTCTCGTAGTTGCATTATATTTTTTAATTTTATTTTGATCCCATAAACATAACAATAGAGGAAAAGTAATATGTATCAATCAACAGAAAGCGAATTGTGTTTCATCAAAATAATAGGTCGCGTACAATTTTTCGATATGTCCGAAGAAATTACGAATCTTGATTAGAAAATTGTAATGTCGGTCCTAAAATTATCTACGTGCTACTTCTATTTCTGTAAAATTCGATAAGTGGTAAAAAATAGACCGTTCAAGACGTCCCTGAAACTCATTTGACAAAGTTTTGGACAGTTAAGCAAATGAAATTAGGGAGTTAAGAAATAATATTGATAATAATTTAGGTTGGCATTCAATAACAACAATTCTTTTTACCATAATATGCAATGCCTTCTTATAAGAGCACCACACAGAAAAATTCTTTCTTATATGTTTCTTTTTATCTCTGCCATGTTATTTCTACTGTAGTTAATTTTCAGTATGGTCCTTTTGTCACTTGTAACACTTTATTAACATACATGAAAAGTTTTAAGGAAAAGCTTTAGTTAGTTGAATAAGTGGTTTCCTAGTGTCAACTTAAGTTGAATGTAAGAAACGCCACTTTGATTTTAATAATGTTTAATTTTACATTTAGCAGATTTCGCAAGTAGTCAATAAGAAATATATAACATAAAACTTGCTAAACATAAACATTTTTTTACGCAATTTTTCTTAAGTATGATTGATATTTTATTCAAAAAAATTTTTTTAAAACATTTATTGAGTATTTGTAGATAATTTTAAAGCTCTGTTTTCAAAGTGTAAAATAATGTACTTTTAATAAACGCAGTATTGTAGGCGTGCCTCTTTAACGATTTGTACAGTAGCAAAGTAAATTAATTGTATTGCATCAGAAAACGAAAACTAATGTCTACATCACTCAATAAATAAAATGAAAATGCTGAACAAATTTAATTCCTTCTTTTAAACAAAGAGTCAATATTTCAGACCTACAGATTAACTTTTCCTTCAGCGCAATTTTATATTCAGGAAATATAAAAGGATTAAAAATTTACAAAAATTTTAAAAGAAAATACAATTTTTTCAATAAATTGATTGAACAATTTAACACTTTCACTTAATTATTGAATGAAAATTTTTTTCATTTAATCACTCACACTTACAGTAAGTGAGAATAAGGGAGAAAAAGTTCAGTTAATTTTACAAAATTCTTAATAAGAATTCACGAACAAGTTGAGGCGTGAAATAACACTTTTTGGTCTGTTCATCTACCTTTTCAAGTGTGAAATAAAAAAAAAAAGAATTCAAAAAAATGGGGAAAAAAAATCATATAAAAAGAGCCTGCACAAATATGAGTTAGGCGATAAAGATATAGAAGATGATACCGGAATGCTGAGAGGGATATAAAGAGAAAGAGACAGAGGAATAATTTAAAAAACAAATATACAACGCTAAAAATATATTAAAAATGAAAGAACTAACTTGGCACTCAAAATCCCAACAAGTAAATCAAATTACGCTCAAGAAATGAATTACGAAATTAAATGAAAATAAGGTGAAATGAAAAATAAATAAAATAGTGTAATAAAAAGAAACGTGAAGGATAAAAAAGTATGTATATGTATATATAAGAATAAATATGTATAAAAAGAATAAATAGTGGTAACACAACTAACAGCACATTGACGGGAAAAAAGGGGCAAAGAAATGCGTTAAAAGAATTGTATAACAATTCTGCTCCTACAGATACTTTAATCGTCAATTTCATGAAATCTATCATATAAGGTAACAATGATAATACTAAAATCAAGAATATCAAGAAAGGAAACATAGATCTTTTACCTGCAAGATAGTTTTCCTACTTTACTCTTTCTTTCTTATAATTTGTGGCAGCTTCTAACTCATTAATATTGCAGTTATTAATTTTAGTTATTACCACTGTACTTAATATTATATAATAGGTAAAAAAATGTGTTTAGTTGGGGCACAATCTTGAATGTGCACTACCTCGTTTCGACAGCTTAAAAAATCTAAGTCAATTGTTACAATTTAATATCCCATAACTTTAAATCACCTTGGCAGATTACTATTCTCACCAGCCTTTGAAAAGTATTTCTAGAAGCAAATCCGGGAAGTTTTAAAAGGATTTGTTAGAAAATTCAGCTGCCTGAGATTTTATAACGAAAAAATACCATTAAAATCACAAAACCTAACAACTTGCAATGTTATCAATGGTGAATTTTTTTGCAATTTCCGGATAAACACGTTTAAATCGAAAATAAAATTTATGTGCTAAATATTTCACCTTTTATATAATTTAGACCTTCCACAATACTGGGGTTTTGTGTATTACATTGTACATATATTTTGTAAATGACTTCACCCGTTTTACTAGAAACTTGACTTGCAAATTTAAATTCAGTGTATAAATATTTGCATCCACATAAATGTTTTATAAATGTCGATAAACAAATTATTGAATAGATGAGCAGGTGATTAAATTTTTTTTTATCAACTAAGAACTCAATTGTGATTGGAATATAATTTTGATTAGAAATATTACGCAAGGTCTCTGATATTTCCTTTCGATGTGTTGCAAATGTTTTGACAAAATAAGCGGATTGCGATTAACTAAGAACACCTATTGAGATTTACGGCAAATGTTCATCATCTACTTTACTTTTAAAATTGGAATAATATCTACAAAATACAGGACGAGCTAAATTAAGGTCACTACGTATTACAATCATCAAATCATGGTTTACTTATTCAGTGATGGTTGTATACATATTTTTTATATCAAGCTATTGATTATACTCTTTAGTACATTTTGGTAAGATTTGATAGGCAAGTTTTTTTGGATTACCTAGAATAACTCTCTTGACCCATAAATAATTTTTGGTCGAGGTTAATTTAGCCTTACTCATGTTGTTCAAAGGTTTACTATATTGCTTTCATGGTGGCTGTTTAACCTTCTACGAAAAACGTTTCCTTTCATATGAAACGGAATGAAAAATCGAATATACTCCTTTTGTTATTACCACCGTTGGCATGACAAATTTTAATAGTAATGTACATCTAATGTCAAAGAAACATCTTAATCACGTCTTACTGTTGTTAACAACGTCAAACTTGTTTAAAATATTAAAGCTTTTTGTAGCTTAATTGACTCAAATAATTTCACTTTTCATATTAAAAACTCTGACGCTGTCTAAATTCATTAATGTAATCAAATTTTTAATTGTACCAACCAAAAAAAAAATAACAGAACAATAAAATAATAATAAAATAATGTAAAACAATTTTTGTCTTGCATTCTAGGTACAAAAAGAAAAATACAAGCTCTTGCTCTTATTCTTGTTTACATAGTTTTGTTTTGTAAAGTGGTCAACATTTCTAATATGATGCTTTTTAAAAATATACGAAATTTTAACTGAAATCATAAAATCTATGAGGTCATTTGTTGTATATTATCCAATGGGCGGTACAAAGAGAAATTTTTCTTTTTTAGAATGTAGCCAATTGCTTACAAATAAAAAACTTTCCACTTTTAAGTACTGCAGTTTTTATGCGTTCGTTTTAAAACAAAAGAGATGAAGTATTGAGGTCACGTATCCCAGACGAGTTTACCTCCATTTTAGTGTGTTTTGTATTGGCTTGGTTTAAGCCGTCGGTTGCAGGGTTCTCATGTTACAAAATTTTTATTATGATCTTAATTTTTCACGATGTGCCCGGAATATTACACACTCTTAAATTTCAAAAACAATTACTTTTATTTTAGCGTTTTTATGTATATGAACAAGAACGAAGAAACTAGTAAAAGTAACTGCAAGTCTATATGTATTGCTTTACAATAATAATATTATGTAATAACTAATATGATAATTATAAGACCACAAAAGAACAAAAAATGATGCTTGCTGCTCCATGTCCCAGAACTAAATGATTTCTTATGATTTTCTCTTTATACTTCTTACTTCTAAATTCAATAGAGCAAAAGCTTTATTCCTAACGTTGTATATATTAATCTGCTGTAAACGTTTCACGGATAAGTGGGTTAGTTCATTATGTTGTTTGTTATATGTTTTTTATTGTATCTCAACATAACTTTTTCATTTTGTACAGTGTTGCACCGGATTCAAATTATTTGTTGCAAGACATCTAGGGAGTGTTTTTTTCCTGACAGTTCACCACTCTGTGCAACTTCTCCCTTAGAAACTGATCACCACTTTAGCGAGGAACAAGCCGCTATCACAGAGCCGAAATTCCAACGAATAACCGGTCGGACGCACATTGGGGAGCACCACATTTGTATGCTGGATAACCAACCAATAAACATCCGCTACCAAACGAGGAATCTCCGAAAGCAAGAGGTAGTGGACCCGGAAGTCGATAAGCTTTTAGAACTAGATTGCATCGAACCTTCATATAGCCCGTACAGCTTTCCGATAATACTCACTGAGAAGAAGGATGGTACATGGAAACTGTACGTGCATTTCCGCCAACGAAATAAACGCTCCGAACAAGGCCCGTACCCGCTTCCGCGGATATCGCATATCTTAGACCACTTACGACAGGTCAAGTTTATCCATAGCCTGGAATTTGCCTGGGCTAATACCTAATATTTGCCCTGGCAAATACCACTGACGGCGGGCAGCACGAAATGCACCGCTTTCATAGTAACAGGTCGGGGGTTATATCAGTGGAAGGTCTTGCTGGTTTGCCTTCACTCAGCACCCGCAAGGTTTTAAAAAATTTTATATACCGTCATCAGACCCGATTTAAAGTCTTATGAATTCGCCCGCTTAGATGACATTTTTGTCTTTGGCAAAATTCTCCACCAGCATATAAAAATTTTTAACGAAATCGTCCACCGATTACGACTAGCCAACTCGCATGCATCTATATGCGACTTCTTCAGGAAGGAAGTCAAATGAAGGTATCAAAACTGATCCGGACAAAGTAGCGGTCATAGTAATTATGCGGCCACAACCGAACGTTAGGGAACTCC
Source organism: Melophagus ovinus (assembly GCA_023089585.1). NCBI lineage: Eukaryota > Metazoa > Arthropoda > Insecta > Diptera > Hippoboscidae > Melophagus > Melophagus ovinus. Next base: position 441,529 of record JAKKIB010000251.1, on the reverse strand, counting down.
GAAGTTTCCTTGAGACCACCTCCTGGTATGCCCGATTTGTACCGATCTTTTCTGAAGTATCCCGGCCGTTAACTTATCTCCTCAAAAAAGGAAAATATTGGCGCTGGGGCGAACCACAGCAAGAAGCGTTTGTATCATTAATAAGGAAGCTCACAGAGACACCAGTATTGGCAAGCTCAGATGTTTCTCTACCATTTACTCTACAGATTGATGCCAATGAAATCGGCCTGGAGGCAGTATTGACCCAAGAAACGGACGGCAATGAGCGCGAGATAGCATACGCTAGTAGACATTTAAACCAGGCGGAGAGGAACACCAGCTTCATAGCAACGGAATGTTTAGCGGTAATCTGGGCCATCCGGAAAATACACCTATATCTCGAAGGATATAGATTTACAGTGATAACGGATCACCTTTCATTTGAATGGCTCAACTATATAAAGAGCACGATGGGCGCTGGAACTTCAGCAGTATAACTTCTCAGTAAAATACTGGTGGCCAGAACGTTGTGATGATGCGGATGCCCTGTCACAAGGGACAGAGGACGAGCGGAGCACAAGTATAACCAGAGAGACGCAATGGCCTTGGATTACTAAGAAACTAGAGGAAATACGTTCAAAACCCAGTAAAGCGGTGAAAGTGTACCTTCAGGCGATCAGAACAACGCAACAGCATACAGAACCATATACGCAGCAAGAAAATGCCGCGGAACACGTGAACCGGGCAATGAAAACTACGATAGCCCAGTTCACGACTAATGATCACAAGGGAAAGAATGAATTCCCTCCCGAAATGATGCTAGCGATGAACACAAGTGTATCAGACAGAACCGGACATTCGGCAGCTTACCTAACTCAAGCTCGACAGCCCCTCTTAACGAACGCGTCATATGATGAAGTCCAATCGTAGATCGAAGAGTCTACAAGAGACCTGGGAGCTGATAAAACATAGTTTAAGTAAGGTCACACAAGACCAAGGGCACCATTACAATTTGCATTGTCGCCCTTGGCGGCCACACATTGTCGACATACTTCTAGTTAAAGCACATGCGTTATCTAAGGCGGTCGAACGTTTTGCCGCAAAACTCGCACCCAAATATAAGGGCCCTTACAAAGTGATAAGGTTCTCGTCACCGGTCATAGGTTTGGTTGAAGGGTGCGGCCATCGCCACACATGCCACATCCAACACTTAGAGCCGTTCGTCAGTGAAAACCACCTCGTTGATAACTCCACCACTCCCAGAAACTGGCCACTGTTTCTTAATACTTGAAGTGTATAAGAAAAGTCGGGAGCTTCGTTTTTTCCATACCTATTAACCACCATTCCCCTGTCCTAGGCCTCCTAAGTCATCCCTCGTATCCTTAACTAAGAGTTCTGTTATCTGTTAATAGTTGCTGCCGTTATCTGAGAGCGAAGATAGGAGACAAGGTGGAGGAACAAGAAAGAGCTTTCATTGCATGATAGTCGAGGTGTGCAGATGTGTGAAATAATTGAAAGAGAAGATTCTATGTGTATGAATAGATGTGTGAATTAATTAAAAGCAAGGATTTAATGTGCGACAGCCAAAGTGAGCAGACGTGTGAATTAATTAAAAGCAAAGGTTCTATATGCGAAAGCCAAAGTGTACAGACGTTTGAATTAATAAAAAAGAAAAGGTTCGATGTACAAGTGCCAAAATAGTCTGAAGTGTTGAAATCTAAAAACGAGTTAATGTATTTTGAAGAAAAGAAAATTGAAGTATCAACAATAAAGCATTATTATAAATTATACAAAAATTTAGATAAGAATGAGCGTTCGTTTTTTATCTTACTTTCTAACAAATAAATGGGTAAGTGTACGATCCAGTCCCTTACACGTCTACCTTGGTCTGTGAGGGAGATCATTGAAACCGGCTGAGTTCTACTCAAAGTGGGAGGAACAAGACGAGAAATTCCTTATAACGGTCATGCCCTTTGTAGTGCAATTATCTCCAGTCACATTTTAACGAGCACTAGACAAGTTATCAGCCCGTATAAGAACCAATATTTAGGCTATATTTATTTAGATAATATTATCGTGGTGAGTTCTTTCAGGGAAGAACATATGCTGCATTTATTCTCTATGTTTCTAAAATTAGAGTTGCAAAATTAAAGATCAATCGTGATGAAGCCACTTTTTCAAAAAAGAACTAAGATATCTTGGGCATCTAATAAGCGAAAGCGCTATTGCTACAGATCCAGAAAAAATAACAGACATACAATATTTATAATCACCAGCAAATATCAAAGAATCACCCCGTTGTCTAGTATCGCCGCGGCCCGGTATAACCCTGACCTATTCCGATTTGATACATTCAATAGCATCATTGTTGCGAAAAGGGCAACACTGGTCGTAGTGTGCCGAACAATAAAAGGCTTTATACGAATTAAGAAAAGATTAAAACAGGCACAACCTGGAATCTTGGCTTGCCCAGACAAGTATTAATGGCCAAGCATGCCCCGGGACATAACGAATTACATCCGAAAGTTCAACTTCTGCTAAAGACACAATGTAATCCACGAGAAACCACCGGGGAAAATGTTAACACAGTTGCCAGACGAATCACGGGTAAAGGTATGTGCCGATTTAATTGGGACATTACCACGCTCTACTGGAGGCTCTACAACAATACTAGTCTTTGTCGACCGATTTTCGGAATGGCTTTGGTTTGTCAGAAAGCTTGATTACGGATAATGGTGTCCGATTCTGCAGCAAATAATTTAAGAAATTTCTAGACGAAATTGATGTATAACAGCAATATACAGCGTCTTATACGACTGAAAAAACTCCAACAGAAAGAAGCAACAGAGCAATAAGAACCATGATATAACAATTCATAACCGCCGATCAACGTGGGAAGAGCATCCGCCAGAAATTTAATTAGCAATCATCAGAAACGACCCAGGTATGACCCGTTACACCTCAGTATTTCTTACACAACTGCGGGAACTAAGATTTCCCAAACACTGTATGACGAGATCATCGTAGCCACTTTAAAAAATCGAAAAACACCCTATGGAAATGTCAAGAAATTGTACGAGATACTTCAGCTGGTCTGAAATAACATACAGTAAGCTAGCCAAGATTAAGCACCCCACTACAATTTACGCCAACGTGAATGGGCACCAAAAATGAATCAACACATACTAATTAATAATCATGTGCAGTCGCATGCAGCAGATAAATTTGCCGCTATGTTGGCACCTAAATACATAATGCCATTCTACGTTAACAAATTTCTGGCCGCTGGAGTTGCCAAAGAAGAGGACGAGTATTTTTCTTCTGTGTCAGAATAACCACCGGCACCTGAGTGTAGTAACATTGCAAGGTGAGCAATTTACAATTTAGCTTCCCGGCGGTTAATTCCGAAGGTTAGCCTAGCCGAATCCATCAAAAAATTCATTCAGATGAACCTGACCAATAGGTGGGCATACGAATGCGAAAAAACAACGGAAGATGTGCTTTACGAGAAGCTACTGGTTCCACAATAAGACAACATTAATAACTGCAGGGTGGCCGTGGTAGGTAATCTAGAGAAATTTATGCAGCAAAACGAGACATGAAACCTTCCGGAATTGTGAATTACCTAAGGGGGTATAATATGGTTAAGAGCACGTATAATACAAATTCTCGATGAATTAACCTACAAAACATTAAATGAACAAAACCAAGCAGCACTAACTGTAACACAACAAATAGTGGTGGCCTGAATGACATTGAGCGAAGCTGCAGAAGCGTTTCTTCATGAGCAGCGCACAACATCACAGCCCGAGCCACAAGTTGGCAAGGAGTTACAGCAAGATGAATGGCAGAATAAGTAAGATAGAGAGTAGCCGCAAGAATGAAAGGGCACATCCGTGGCAGCAGATTTTCACAGTGGTTTACCCATGATAACAAAAAGTACATGATAAGATTGAATCGTTTAGGCAAGTCGTTTTTCAATTTCCTGGAAAGGGGGAAAATGTAAGGATTAAACTATCTTAATGAAACGTGAAGGACATTGCGTTTGTACAATCGGGAGTCATCACACTGGTGCGGTTTGAATATATATATATTGTCCTTACATATTTAAAAATGGGGACAGACATATTTGATATTATGTATATTGGGTTAGGCATTATCGAACGCCCTAAGAAAATGCCGTAAGCATTGAATATTAGTTATAAGAAACATTGTATATCATTAGATAAATGTATATAAACACATTTTTCTTTCGTTATTTATATATAAATACACTTTAGATATATATACTATATACATATATATATACATACATATATGTATATGTATATACAAAATTTGAGAGAATTTTCATTATTTAAGGGAACTATTATATTTACAGGGACAATGTAAATATTGCGTGAGAGTGTGGTCAGTGTATGTGGACGCATGACGGTATGACGTAGCAACGAAAGTGATAACATAGTTTTTGGCAGAAAAATATCTTGATCACGCCTTTATCTTATTACAAATGAGAAAATTCCAGGCATTAATGCATTGTTGGTGTAAAAGCGCATGTTTACACAGCAATTTATAAAATCATGCTACATTACCGTTATCCAAAAGCTTTGCTAGCAAATGTATAAATAGCGTGAATCATAGAAGGTTCTTTCTTTTCTCACAGCGTCTGTCAATAAGAGTACGTCGCGCTGCAGAACATAATCGATATATAAACTATTGTCGAACAAGATAATCTATTTATTTTTTAAATATAAACAAAGGCGGTCAGCATTACATTGTTAATCTTTTTTTTAATACCGAAATCATGGAGTTGATCTTTGTAATATTGGATTCTCCGTTTTAATTTATTACATACGAAGAGTTTCCTGCACTACGCATACAAGCACGAGCATGTTGTACGTTGTGTGGAGTGTAGCTAATGCTTTATTATTTACTATGCATCGCGGTATGAGAAACTCTTTCAGAATACGCAGTTTCTGATGCGGCTTAAGTGGGGCACGTTTGAGACGCCGTAATTGGTTAAAAAGCGTTTCGCACGTGACTGGTCCCTCCCCTGAGGTCGTGAACATGGCACCAAGGTATCTTATATAGTCGCCTATCCCCACTGATTTGATCGTGTCTTGTCCGCATTCTAAGGGTGTTTCGTCCACTGCGATCTTCTTTTTGCTGGGTACTGTCCGAAGACACAGCAAAGCGCTTTTAGAAGCGTTTATCCTCATACCACGGTTCTGCAAGAAGTTCCTGACGGCATCCATCATTCTTACAGCATCCTCCCGGGACTGAGCGAGAATGACCAGGCCATCGGCATATGCCAGGCAGCGAATAGAGGTGTTGTTTATTCTGGTCCCGGAGAACTGTTGTAGCCTGCATATTAATTCGTCGATGACCGCATTAAATAGGATGGGCGAGAGAGGGTCCCCTTGCTTGACGCCTCGGTTTACCGCGATGGTTGTGCCGAGGATGTTAGTGCTGGCGCCTGCAAGGTTCTGCCGCATATATGTCACGAACTTCTGATCAACTCCCAGCCGTTGGAGCGCACGGATCACACTGTGATGTGAAACTGTGTCGAATGCCTTCGCTATGTCCACGGTTAACGCACATAGGGGTTTGCCCTGTTTTCTCCTGGTTTTGACGATGGCGTTTAACCCAAATATATTAGCGAAGCATCCGTCTATTCGGCTGAACCCCCTCTGACACGGGTTGAGAGTTAGGGCTTCCAGCCTGTGCGCTAGGATCTTGTGGAAGACTCTGATAATTACTGATGAAATTGTAATTGGCCGCCACTTTACACTGCCCCCATCCAATACATTCTTGGGTATGAATACCGTTCGACTCTTTTTTAGCACTGATGGCGTGTACTCCAGGAGCAGCATGCTATTAAAGAGAAGCACTAGCTTGTTTATTTGTGTGCGCCTGAGGGAACTGAGAGGTGTATTATCCAGCCCAGGTGTGTCAGTAGTCATGCGTTCCATCGTACGTTTGATTTCGGCCACGTCAATCGGACGCGTGACTATAGTAATCTCGCCTCGCTGATCTATAATTGGCTCAATATCCTGAAATGAGTCTTGCACAAAAATGTTGGCAAATTCCGCCGTCGCCTCAGTAAAATCGGGCGGATTTATTGTGTGCCAGGCATCATTATCAAGAATATTCTGAGCGAGCGTTCTCAGGTCGCGTTTATACTCATTTTGAGCCATGCGATATATTCTGGCCCTCAATCTTCTTTGGTTGGTGGACGCGCCAACCTGCTGAGATAATCGATTGCCACGGCGCTGCTGCACTGGTTGTCTTGGCTCCCTCGATAGACCCGATATAAGTCCTTCGACCCATTGATCCAGTCTCTCTCGGGAGCACTCACCGTTTCGCAAAATGATCTCCCTGGCGGCCGCATCATCCGGGTCCAGCTCAAGCTCCCGTATGGTAGCGCTTAGGCTATCATTCGGATCTTCTCCCCGTATCCCAGATGACGTAGGTGTTGTTGAGGCAATATCGCTATGTGGCCCCACTGCTTCAGGTAAGGCGGTTGCGGCAACCGGGGATAATGGTCCACTCCAGGTTGTTGCTTCTTCCCGGAGCCGCGATATAAGCTCCTTATATGAGGGTCTCTGCCGACTCTTTTTGATGGCATCCCTTGGCCTGGAAGAATTTTGACATAGATGGTCGAGTATTTGGGATGGATTATTCGTTCCCAGGCTTACTTCCATCCGTGCTAGTGCAGCCTCCTCGTCGGCGGTCCACAGTTGACGTGTGGATGCCGCCACAGCGTGCATGTTAGCTTCATTATGCTCAGCTGGATGTGCTAATCGCATATGTTGCCGCAGCCCAGCGTAGGTGTTAAAAGAGCGGCTGCAGATACTGCAAGGGTTTGCACTCAGATTTAGATTGCCCCTGCAGGCTGCTCGGCGAATATGCTGCTTTTTCTGAGCTAGGGTGTTAAATTGCCTACGACACGTTTCTCATATATGTGTGAGAGCGACGTCGCCACTGCTTTGCGAAGGTGGTACAGGCGATATACTGGCTTCCCGTGTAATGTTTGTATGTGTATGCTCCATCGCCTCAGAAACTTACGGTTACTTCACAGCAACTGCCTGACTCGCCCCGTATATGTGGTACCTTGCAAAGTGCAAGGTGATTGTTATTGTGCCGGAAAAAAGAGAAAAAAAAACCCAACAAAAACAAAAGAGAAAAACAAAAACGCAAAAAAACCCAAAAAGTAAAATAATAATAACAAAAGACGCAAATGTAAGCGATTTTCAGTCAAACGACCTTGAGAAAAATTAACACAAACCAAAAATAATTTTTCAATATCCGCTTTTCAAAAACACGTCTTATCACCACAACAGTTGTATAACTTTGGCACAGTACAGTTAGTGTTTTACATGCATACCTGCCTGGAAGGCTCAAATGCATGGTATAAACATACTTATGATCGCTAGCGTTGGTAGACACGTCACAAAGTGCATGCCACCGTCCCGACTAGCTTCCAATTTAAAGCCACTATTGCACCTCATCTAGTAAGCTTAATCCTTGGTGTAAGGATTCAGGGCCTTCTTAAAACCCCTAGGCTTAGATTAAATTAGCCCGATAAGCCCACCCAGCTAGCCATTTTATTCGGGAAATGGCACCCTGCTCGACAAAACTATAATAGTGGTATAAACATAATAGGTCGAGCTACGTCCGCGACATGGACACCACAGCCCCCACGAAGCCAACTCCAACATCACCACATGGGCAAAATATGAATTTGGTGATCCCGTGGTACCAAATTAAATCTTTGGATCTGATCTCGTGAACTCATGATGCCCCCTGATGGATATGGATCAGAAACCATCTCATGAGCCACTCCCAATTGAGCAGGTGCTTCTCGGGATTGGTCGCCCCCATAACTTTGTCACAGCAAAAAGGGCAACGATTTTTACGCGCACTGCTTAATCTGAACCCTGAACAGTTGCCTTTCTCGGAATTAGGGAAATATAAAATCGCCACAGACGGTTGCTTATGGTGCCTCCAGTATCAGTGTCAGCTTTTCGCCTGCTCCTTTCTGATGGCTGACCAAGGCTCGCACTTAAGAATGTACCTTTTTACGTACCGGTACGTACCCGATATACGTTGCTAAATGCACTGCTTACTGTGAAAGCAGCAAAAGCCCGAATAGTTAATTGCCGTGACATTTTAGATTCCGACTCATATTTGAAAATATTCATACCAACTCTAATGAAGGTAAAAAGAGTAGGCAAGAGCAAAAGATCTTCACACCATCGGATCAATGTTGAATTGTAGCGCTACTGTAGCGCTAGACTTGAGGTATGCGTATTGCCGTGTGACATTTTAAGGAAACCAAACCATTTCTGGACTGGAGCAATGAGCCTCACTTTTAAGGACAAACCCTACATCTAAGATCAAAATCGAATTAAAACTAGCAGATGCGCCGACGTATCTGTGGGCGGATTCTCAAGCTTTTCTAGCATGGATAAACTCTACTTCTGGGGCCTTTCATATGTTTGTAGCCGAGAATTCCAGAATTTAAGATCTATCAAGTTTAGAAGACCCACACAACTTCCTACAAAACCAACTTTGGTTTTATAGTGTTATGTTTCTCCGACGAGCTTTACTCTTGAGCACTTTTGATGGTTTTTTTTTATTTGTTCCCGTCTAGTCTTAGGTAGTCAAATTCTATAAATGCAGTGTTCAACTGGTTGCCGACAAGTTCATTCTGAATTGATCAAAGCAATTGATAAACTCGCATCAAGCGATCATCGTAGGATCATCGTATTCAACGTAGCTACATAGTCTGGCTTAACATCATTTAGGGTGGTAGCTGTAACACCTTCAACTTTCAGTGGGATTGAATCTGACGTAGGTGTATTGATTGGCGCTATTGGTAATAGCGTCAGTCGATGTATTGGTCGCCTGCAAACTTCGTTAAGAGTCTTCACAACTATCATCTTGAATGTTATTATCAAGGCCTGGACATGTTACCACAACCTTTACGAGTGGCCATTGCTAAAGGGGCACATTACATTCTTTCATGATGACCTTCGTACCCAGTTCAACAATTATTGTCTGTTCTCTCCATTTGTTCTTGAAATAAAATTCGTTCAAATAGAGAGTGGTTTAGAGTCAGCTGCAATTTCATACTGTACTAAACATCCTTTCATTCTACCTTACAATGACACTTTAACAAAATTGCTTCTTCAACAAACTCATCAAGGCCACATGCATTATCGACCGCAAACACTTGCATATACCTGTCAGTGTTTTTGGCCAATTAAGGGAAAACCTGTGTGCCCGGGCAAAACCGAAACTGTTTTAACAAATAATGATAGATCTGCCGACCAGCAAGACCATTCATCTGTGAGCTTTTCCGCTACCTGAAAATTCACAGGCTAATCAAACACTAACAAATTAGCTAATAGCGATGCTACTTATATGTTATATTAAATGTTTTATCTGGTGGGTCTTTGCGCACCATATAGTACGTCTATATGCGCGTATTTGGCTTGCTTTTTTTCTTTGTTAAAAAAAAAAAAATTTCACCCTGACACCCTGAAAATTTCATCACTTTTTCTACTGCACTATTTTCAAGTATTTGAAGCACATTCAATATGTTGTGCTTGGAAAGCATTCAGTCTTTATTTTAACAATAAAAAAAGGCAAATCAAATATCAATAGGTGGAAAGAGATAATTTTTTGCAAAACAATTTAACATTTCATGAATGATGAGCTACAAATCAATGTTGTACCATGCTTCATAAAAATTATTTTAAAGTATCCTCAAATAATAATTTATTCTACGTTCCTTAGAAAAAATATGGAGCAACTTTTGTAAATTTACAGACATGTGAGTTGCTATTCTCTGTGGCATTTTTTAAAAGATTGCTTAGTACAAAAAAATCGTACTATAATGATAAATCATAAAATAAAGAGTCTAAATTACTAGAATAAAAAATTAAAATTTTCAATTCCATGTCTTAAAACAACAACATCGAAAACAGTTAGAAGTTAAAGTGCAGTCATATAGTACAATCGATTGTTTTGAATACCTCGTTTTACTTCTAATGTTTAAAATTACTGCGGTATAACTGTGATATTTTTACTCGTTTTCTTCGTTATAATTTTGGAGGAAAATGTACGACAAAGTACGAAAGGGGCGTTCGTATTTAATACATTTTACTTTTACTGGACTCTGCGATTTATTTATTTATTCGTTAATTACATAGTACTGTACAACTAATATGTACTAACAACATATTGATAAACCTTACATATTAAAAATAAAAATCACAAATATATATATATATATATATATATATATATAATAACAAACGTAAAACAAGCAACAACAACAACCGGCCGGAAAAAGGGCAAAAATATTGTGTTAAAAAACATATATACAAGTATATATAAAATACAAAGTATGAATCTTCATTACCTGATTAAGCTCATGAAGATCATGAAATGTACGTATATTTTTAAGTATGATCACAAAACTGAAATTACCCTCCAAAAAAATATGTGTATTCACAAGTGATAGAATCTGGCAACTAATCGTGTAACACACCAGTCTTGATATAACTGAAAAAGATAACGGACGAGGCGAATAAATGATATTAGTCATTGTATAACTTATACAATACACGGAAAGCATTATAGAGTTGGTAGTTGGTACAACATTGCTTTATACGTACATTACACCTGGGATGTGAAACGAAATACCCTCTAGTAACGTCGGCGAGGAATAAATGATTACATTTTCCAATTCGTAATCATTTATATGATAACACGTAAGAAACAATGGACTTCGACCAAACGATAATATCTTATATTTCTTCAGGTTCAGCGACACGCCGTTGGCAAGGCACCATTAGTACAATCGCTCAAGGTCAGTCTGAAGCAAACAAGAGGTAAGAGATAAGAGATAAACATGGAGGTAAGAGATAAACATGGTTTAACATCATCAGCCTACAGTAAAACTCGAAAAAAGTTAACGTATTGGGAATATCATTAATGAAAAGTGCAAACAGAAGTGGACCTAAGTAACTGCCTTGTGGAACGCCTGAAATGACTTATATTTTGCGTGAAAGTGTACCCTTAAACAAAACCCTCTGTCAAGTAGCTTGAGAACTAACACAACTAACCGATACAATTTGTAACTCAGTCATCTGTGTAGCACTTTATCAAAGGCTTTGAAGAAGTCGGTATAATCGGTTCGTTTCTGGTTATAGAATTCTAGGAAAATTATGCTAGATACTTCAAACAGATTTGATGCCCTAAACTTACCCTTAACAAAGTCATACTGATAGATTGACAAAACCGCCCTTATAGAGGACCAAAGTACTCCGTAAGTACTGATTCGAATATTTTTGGTAAAACACTTATCATTGCAATACCTCTATAGTTTGAAACAGAACTTCCAGGGCCACTTTTGTATAGGGAGATAATGAAACTGTTTTTCCATACGTCGGGAAATACGCCTTTATTCAGGTAAGTATTGAAAATTCCTGTTAAAGGAACACATGGAATTTCGACGCAGCACTTTATAATACTTGGGGCGATCCCATCAGGACCAGATACGCAGGAAAATTTCAGAGAGACTAACGAATGAAATACTTCATTTTCATAAAAGGAAAAATATCGAATGGCGGCATAAAGTAAGGATAATTATCGTATCACATGGACGAGCACGAATACCATATTTCAAAGTATCTTGCAAAGAAGTTTGGATTTGGACAGGATGACTCAACATTATCAAACTCCATAGCAGAAGGAAGGCCTTTAGTCTTTCCTTTAGCATTTACAGATTTGTAAAAATTACGGGGATCATCCAACAATATAGTTTCCATAATTTGAATATAATCTGAATAAGCCTTCACTTTGAGTGCATTGAATTCACGCCTAACCTTAGAGTAAATAGTGTATTCACCACGCGAACCATTAAGCTTATCTTTTTAAATTAGGTGAATTAAGTGAAGAGTATGAATAAGATCCAATATCATCATTATAACTCCACAGTGTGCACGGCCACAATTAAAATCGGCCACAACTAAAACTCGTCACATGAGTTTAATGTGCCAACTATACTTTTGATTAATTGAGTGTGTTTCATATAAATAGCAATATTCGAGGTCCGGGGAATATACCAACAGAAGACGTACAGCAAGTAATTGCCTAGATTAACGCTAACACACATTTGACATCAACAAGAACAGTAGGCACTATTACGGACGATGAGAGATTTCAACGTACAGCTATTAGTATCCCACCACTAACTATGTCGACCCTATCACGTCTAAAAACCGAAAAATTGTCACAGAAAATTTCCGTATCATTAATATCTGGCTTTATCCTCGTTTCGGTAAAGACTCTTAGATCGTAGTTACAATAGTAAGACTTATTATACATGTTTCGTAATTTCGTATTAAGACCGCGGACTTTTTGGTATAGTATATACAGAGTATATTCAGTATATTCAGAGACTTAGTTAATTTTTTTGACGAAGTAGTTGGTGACAATTGAGACTGAGATTGGTGTAGGAACCTTCTTACGTGGAACAAACTCCTTTACTCACGCCCTTTCCGACTAGAATAATTTTACTAAAAGTTTGCTAAATAGTAATGATGGTAATATTATTTTAAAAAGAAGATATCCCTTGGTCAAGAGACTCTTATTTTGAAAATATTAATTTTTTCTAAGTCAGAAGCGGACAACTTGGGGTTTATGTAATTTTTCATCATTGCCTCAGCAGTTCCTTCGGCAAAACGCTTCAGCTCTAGAAGTATTAATTTCCTCATTAAATTTATCATTCAAGCTATTCAAATTTCTAGAAATTTCAATAAATTCGCGTTGCACTTGCTTAAAGAGCTTATAGAAAGCAACGTCCTTATCTCTACACTTTAGATATGACCAACGAAGCCCTTTTGATTTGTCAATTATCAAATAAAATTGCTTACTGGTAAAGCCTTCGTACTGTGGATGCGGCGGAACATCATGCACCAAACAAAGAATGAAGCCCTCGGAGATGATTTGTCGATATACTTACTATAGCACCAATTTGGTTGGTAAATCCGAAAGCATAGCTAATAATGAGTCCTACACAAAACAATAAAAAAGTGAATCAAAAACACTCAGGGTAGAAGTAAAATATAATATGTTACAAGTTGCGATCATTTCGCACAACAACAAAATGCCATTGAAAAAATATTCAATATGCAAATATTGTGAAAAATATGAAAAAGCAAGTGCTGCAATATTTCACAATGCCGCAATAATAGTAATTTGAAGCAAAAGTTATAAAATGCACTTAAATTTTATAGTAATTTATAGACCTTGGGTTTGCCTTCTTCAGTTTGAAATGACACTTCGAAATATTGAATTTTTCAGACAGAAATTGCGCAAGACTATTTTATTCCATTTCTGTCCATTCTTCTTCTAAGATCGTATTTTATTTTGAAGTACCGCAATTTTCTCATCTTTTTACTTCTTTTATATGTTAAGGCATTAGAACTATAAAATTTATAGAGAAGCACAATTGCTTTTCCTAATGTGAATAAAAGTGATTTCTGGTTGTTTCATGACGTAACAATAAGTGAAAATACTTTTCAAATAGATCTTATAGAATTGGAAATAAGAAATCAATGGCAATGTTTTGACCTGAACTATTTAAATTCATTATGAATTCAATCCAAGCTTTAAGTTTAAAATTTCCATCAGTTTATATATCCATTAATCATATTTTTCGTATGAGATTGATTTGATTGGATGGTGATGAAAAGGGTGAGTGGGGGAATGATGATGATCATTTCTGAAACCATCGGCCATTTTGGTCATCTGTATAATTACTGATCTGTTTGTGAAAGCTTATGATTTATGTCATTTTTAAATATCAAAACAACACCGTAAGAAATATAAGAATCAACTTATAAACACGCTAATCAACTAAAAAAGTGCACTTTATAGAGATAGGACGTGAAAGAGAGACTGAGAAACGGACACTCATTGAATACAAGTAAGTAAACACTTGAGAGGCAGAATGAATTTACGAAATTATTTGAAGCTTCGGTTATTTCTTATTTAAGTCATTACATCTAAGCATTGTGCATACAGACAGACATTTATAAATATATGTATACATAAATATATATAACAAACAAATACGCTTTTTATTTGTTTCCATTAACTTTAATGCTTTTTTAGTTTCCTTAAATTTTCATTTCATTCACTTCTTTTAACTTCCCGCTTTCTTTTTACTTTTAAATTTTTTTCTTGCAGTCCAAATAAGAAATATTATACACACCATTAAAATGTTGTTGATTATATAAAAAATGAAATAAATGCTGCTGAAATTTTTAAAGGAAAATGCCAATGAAAGTACAAATAAAATAGGAAGTGCTAAAAAAAAATTTATAAAAAATGGAACAGGAAAATAATAATGAAAATTACAATTGGAAGAAATTGAGAATACAAAAAATAAAGAAACAGATAGACAGTCAAAAAGGCAAAGAAGGAAAAGGGGGCAGATACGTAGAAACATTGAGTGAGAATGATGAAACAGAGGAATGAAAAAAAGATATACATTTTTTTATATGAGAGAAAAGATAATGAGATTTTAATACAGTCCCCAGTTATCTAGGCGCCAATAATAATAATGTTGATGTAGACGATTATCATGATGATGATCTTAATAATAATGATAATTAAGGCATACTACAGCCAAATAAAGCTTTCACGAATAAATAAGCTATCATATATATATATATATATATATATATATATATATATATATATATATATATATATATATATATATATATATATATGCAGATGTGTACATATAACTACAAGTATAATCAAAATATGTGTGGAAATGGAATTATATGTAAAAGGAGCCGAAAACAGAGAGATACAGTAAAGACAAAGAGTATCACAACAAAAAAAAAATAAAAGTAAAGAAATAAAAAAGTAAAAAGACAATAAACATTAATCCTTTATATTCAATGCATCCAAATTTCCTTATGCAAATGTTTTTTTTATACAATTTTATAAATATGTTGTTGTAGAAAAGTACCCTGTTTGTAAGGTACCTCTCGGTAATCCTACAGAGGTTATTGGGCATCCGCACTTTCCTAACTGCGTCAATTATGACTGATTTTATTTTATTATTCCTACAGTAGTACGGCGATTTTTGTCTGACCGGTTTTCTTTTAGGCATCAAAGCATTAGAAGCACCTTTAAATAGCGCAACGCGAATTCACAAGTCCCTCTGCTGTTGTATTGGATAGCCATCACTCTCACTGACTATTCCTTTCAACACTTCTACATCCAATTTGGGGGCGATCTACCGAATTTTTAAAATAGTGCCCATCGCTCGTCCTACTGTTTCTGATTACGATGACAATTCCATGCTATGAGTATGTTGGACATTGATTCACTAAGAAATATGCTGAATCAAGATAATACTTGCTAATAATAATAATAAGGATAATATTAGAAATGGAGCCTCTTCCTGCTTTTCTAAAAGTATTCTTATTTCTTGTCAACGCGATGTTGTGTACGTGCTTCTTCATTTGACTTTCCAATAAAATCTCACTCTTACAAATTGTTGATAGGCGCCTATATTCTTCGCATTTATTTCATCCACCTTATTTGAAATTTCCTCCAGTTTCTAGACAAGCTTCACCGGAGCTTTTGTGATGGCCGTTTTCGTACTCCCATATGATACTGGTTTCCGTTTTTAATCTCCGAGTGGCATCTTAAGCCATCATCTATTATAGTGATTTCATCTGTGTCCCTATTTCCAGGAACCTGCTTATGACTAATTATGCCTTTACTTTCTCCTGCTTTGCTCCCACTTCTATTAATCTGTAATAGTAAGCTCCTTTTCTGAGTTCTTCTAATTTTCGTCACTTTTTTTCCTAGATCATTCATTTTAGGGTCTGCATTAATCTTTCTTAAAGTGTCCGCATATGATACCTGGACAGCTGCTTCTATAATGCTAGCTCCCGTCCAGGACTTAGATGCTTTCTTCTTTTCCTTTTACCGCCTTCTCATAAAACGTGGCTAATAAATCCATTAAGTCTGACGTACGTTAACAAATCGGCTGCCTGACTCCGCCGATTATTACAACCAGTTCTTTAATTATCCTGCTCCAGTAAAAAAAGCACTGCTACCTGGTTGGCTTGCTGGGAAGCCTCCGCGGCGGCGAGGTTAAGTAAGATCGGACTTGCCCGCAGGAAAACCCCCATCTTTTCCGGCAATCGTATCAAGCAATCACACTGTTTAAAGGGATTGGTTTTACTTTTGGGCTCAGGATTCGATAATAATGTAATAACAATAATAGTTAATAAAAACAACAATAATATAATGATAATAATAGTAGTCTTAGAGAGCTAATAATGATTATAATAAAAATAAGAGACAAAGAAAATATAATTATTCCAAATAAGAAATTCATATTTGATTCACATTGGCATTTAAAAGTAAAACCAGAGCAAATAAACAACAAAAACAAAAAAACAACAAGAACAACAAAAACCGGAAATATAGGTATGAGGTGATCATCACATTAACATTAAAATTAACAGCTAAAGGATACTTATATGAACTAATACAAAGTATGATCCTTCCGTAGCTGAATGAGCTTTGAAAACACCATCAAGTGTACGCATAATTCATGAGCAAGTACGTATATTCACAAATGATGAAACAATCTAGTAACTATTGCATTCCTAATATAGCTTATAGAATTTCCCGAGGGATCAAGCAAATGGTAATAGTGGTTATATAATTTATATAAAACAACTAATGGGGTGTACAACTCATACTTAATGCGGCATTGTGATAGCTTTATCGGGTCCAAATGTCTCGAAACTCTCGCAGGTAAATTCAATGAAATGCCCTGCATTCATTAAAACTATTTCACCTTAAACCAGTTTCACTGTAAAAATTACAGACAATATTTCGCGACAGCAAATTAATTAGTTTCAATCGATTTTCATACGGAGGTAGAGGACGATTAACATCCCACCCTAAACCACGCAATGCAAACAATAGAACCTTATTTTGCCCAGATTCGATTGATGCGAGAGGAATTAGCACAATTAGGAATATCATTCTGCGACCGCCCTGTCAAATAATCTGATATCCATGATAGTAAATTCTGCGGAAAACCGAGTCGACTCAATTTGTGAATCAACAACCTATGAGGAACTTTGTCAAATGCTTTCGAGAAATCCGTATAAATAAAGTCAGTTTGTTTATGATCAGAGAAGCCTTGAGAAATCACGCTTGACAATTCTACTGTATTATATGCAGTAGATATACCTTTAACAAAGCCGTGCTGATAAGATGAATTGACACACCTAATAGATGACATTAGATTTTGTGTTAATACAGATTCCGAAGCACACTTATCTTAACAATGACTCTATAATTAGAGATGGAATTTCTAGGGCTACTTTTATATGAGGGTATAATAAAGCAGATCCTCCATAAATCAGAAAAAATGCAATTGCAAATGCAGGCAATTATTGAAAATTCTTGTTAATGGGGTACAAAGCAGTTCAACACCACACTTTGGAAAACAGGATGGAATGCCATCATGACCAGGCAAACAGGAGAATTTTAAAGCAGTTAACGCACGGAAAATTTCGTCAACTGAAAATTTGATCTCATAACCCATTCTTCAATATCTTTGATTAGCTTATAGGTTCAGCGTTTTTTCGTAGGGTCATTTCACCGTGTTAGTCGTAAGATTTCATCATATTGGGCATATGATTGGGTGAGTCTAAGGGTAAATCCTTGGAAGGCACCGGCAGTCACCTTATATTGGTCGGTACCGGCAGTCACTTTATATTGGTCGGCACCAACCGAAGTTGCGTGAAGCAAAGTCTTCTCCGACAAGTAATTTCCTTAAAGTAGCGGGATACACATAAGTTATCGAGAGTTTGTATAATATGTGTCCAACTTGCATTTTGTACATCCAAAATAACTAGTGCACAATACTTTTTAATGCCACACCTCTATATAGTGCTTTTTACCCCTCCTGTTCCGATATTTTTCACATATTTTTCACATATGAGATGGCTCCTCTTGTTGTTGTTCTTTTCTAAAACCATTTTGGTTATCGGATATGCCGTTTATCTCTTCTATGTGGCGTTCTAGTCTTTGATATACAATTTTGTCTCGTCCATCAATCACATATTTGGAAAAACGCCCAAATTTAGGCAAAAGTTAAATATTTTAAGTAACGATCCTGGGTTGATTTTGACAAATGCCTTGATCACTTCATTTAAAATTCCATATAACCAAGGACCTTTTCCATTGCCAAACTTGTGCACTCCGTCTTTAAGTTCACTCATACTGATTTCACAGTCGTAGAATGCTTCCACGTTAGCCGTTCGTGGCGCCTTGGGAACAAAGTTCCTACCACAGTTCTCAAAACTCAGAGCTCAGGAATACTCCGAAATATGCATTTTGTTGATTTTTGGCATAAATGTGTGTGTGAGTAGTTTCTAGAAACAGTACTTACTTTATATCTTCATATTGTATACGATGTGAAAGAGCCTGTTGACCTGAGTTTTTTTAAGAAAATACAAAAACTTAAAGAAAAGTTAGAAAAAAGAAAGGAAAGATAAATAATATAATTTTATATGTTTTCAACATTTATGATGACTTTGACTTGTGCCACACATACACATTGTCTCCACAATAAAGTATTTTTGACTTCAATAAATCAGGGCTTTGTTAAGCCTTGCGATGCATTTGATTAGGCAATTATTTCATTACTTTATTAGTTGTAAATACTTATTTTTAAAAATACTTGTCCTATTAAACATTAAATGAAAATTCATTTACATTTATATATTTCAAAGATATAGTTGAATTCCATTGATCGATTAATGAATTATTGATATCAACCGTCTATTTAATGATAATTACAAGATTGTCAAATTGGTTACAATTTGACAACCTTGGGTGAAAAATGCAATATCTCATTAGGGGAGTAGTATAGTACTTTACAATCATGTAAACCATGTTAACAAAATTTTCGTCTTCAAAATAACAATTTTGAAAACATTTTATGTCACTTCTAGAAAAATATTTGTACACATAATAAATGTTATCATTATTATGAAGAGTTAGTGAATTGTAAATTCAGTTAAATAAATCATTATTTAAAGAAATAAATAAATGAGATATTAACTCATGTAAACAAATATTAAAAATAAAAAATATAGTTAAAGTTGAAAAAATTACAATTTTCGAAAAGTAACTCTAAGAAAATGAGGTACACACCTGCCTGAGAACGTATTTCATTACTCGAAATTTAAAAATTTTAGATTTTATTATTGACTGGTTACTTAAACTATATTTTCTATGACATAAAATTTCGGTAAAAATTTTTTTTTGATATACTAAGCAGGAGCAACCGTAATGTTTGGTAAAATCGTACTATTTGTGTTCATACAAAGCCAACTGAGTAAAATGTTAGAGGACGAAAAACATGCATGCGTTAATGTAATAAATTAATACATCTTTTACAGTATGCTTTGAACTTTGCTTTTTTTATATGTCTCTTTTTCGCTTTAACAAAAATATCATGTCGTATCATGTCCCCTTATGATTATGGCTTTCAATTATTTGAATTTTCGTTTACATTACTTCACTTTCAATAAACATTCAACTTTATTTGTTTTATATAGCTCTGTCTTTCTCTATCTCTGTTTTTGTCTTCTTCTTCCTTTTTATACTCGCCATTCAGAGATTGGGGGTATGCCCACTTTGTTGGGTGCAATTTTGTAAAAATATTAACGCCGCTAGTCTGCAAATTCTGCATAAAAATCGTGCAAGGCTACCACACCTACTCGAAACTATGCACTTCTAATTTGTCTATTTTAGTCCAAACTTTGGCCCTAGTCAAATATAATTTTCTCATTCCATAAATATGTGTAAATCTTTCGTTTTAAATAAAAGTGTATGACGTATGCAAGCGTCTCTCTACCATTAAAAGGAATGTTTGAGATAACTTTGTTTCGTAAATTTATAGTTCTTTATCCTCATTTGTTAGTTTATCTTTAGATTTTCCAGGTTTACTCTTCTACTTTATTTGTAAGTTTTTGCTTTTCATTCTATACCCAATTTATTCCTCTTTTCCCTTTTACCATTCCATCAATCTTATTTGACTCACTTTTCAATTTGCCTCTTCTTATCACCATGAGAAATCCTTACGTCCTTATAAACAAAAAATTCATACTTCATACTTCTGTACTTCGGATATTCGTTCATTCGTTCGTTTGCTAATGCCACGTCTACTTGCCTTATTATTATTATTTGTGTTCCACTTTTTTTATTATAGATTTGTTACGTTTTTACGTTTCGCATTTGCACTAATGGTGATTGTTGTTGCTATTATTATAGTTTTTATGCATCTATTCAATTGCTAAATGAAATATAGGAAATCATATGTAAACTTAATGTTATTAAAAAAATTTGTACTCTAAACAACCACAAAGCTCCCTCTTACTCAACTCTATATACTTGCATTCCTTTTACCTTTTTCTCCCTCCTTCAAGAATTTTTCACAATTTATATTTATGGTACATAAATAAAAATTTTCCTTATTTATGTATTATGTTACTATACATAAGTAATACTACTATATATATATATATATATATATATATATATATATATATATATATAATATACATATGTATATATTGAAATAGAAGCACAAATGATTGTGCTACTCGGTACATTTGCTGAAACTTTAAAAGAACTTTCTTTACTTTACTTCAATTCAGCTGGTTAAAGCAAACTTTAGTTAGATATGCCAAGCCACTTATTGTTACAGTTATTCTTTGAGCATAATCAATTGTGTTATTGAAGTTCAGAATTAGATTATCTTATTATTGCTTATTTTTTATGATTATGATATTATAAAAATATGTAGAAGTAACCGTGAAAATTGAAGAGTATAATACAACAATATCATTCTCAATGATTCTAAAGGAAAAATCACTATTTAAAAAATTTTAAATTTTATCCTTTCGGATTTGGCCACTCTTGCTTCAAAACCATAAAAGACAAAAAAAGACATGTTACCAATCCTTGTGTTTAATTCAAAAGATTTAGCTCTCTTTAAGGATTTCGATTATTAAGACAAGTAAGAAAATTATATTTGTCTGGGGCCAAATCTTGGATACCCACCACCAATACACCATAATATTATGACTCACAACCTGATTCAGTTTTTTAGGAGTAAATTGAACTGGTACACATAAGAAACTTTAGTATTGTAGAATCTCGCGCAGGCATACCTGATTTGCATGATTTTTGAACTAATAGCTTCCTTAATTATACTAAATTTCAGCCTTTTATTTTTTGCAGTTTGCAGCTGATGAGCAAAAAACGACAGAATTTTGCTTAAAAAAATGAGGTGTTCTCAGTTTATGTTGCACTGTGAGCTTATTCTAAAATCGCTTAAAACATACGCCAACAGTGCAACACCTCATTTTTTTAAGCAAAATTGTCAAAAGATAGAAATTTTACACAACTGAGGAATATTAGTTTACAATGTGTTTCCAAAAATCATGCAAATCAGGTACGCGAACTCGAAATCATACAATACGGAACTTTCATTTTTTTATATTTACGTTTTCAGTTTACTCCCAGAAAAGGGAACCAGGTTCTGAATCGTAAGATTATGGTGTATTCCATGTATCCAAGATTTGGCTTCAGTCAAATGCAATTTTCTTATTTGAAATTCTTCAGTTATATCATTAATGTATAAAATTTAATTTATAATTTCAGAAAATATTTAGATCAATAAGCTTGAATTATTTGTGTACAATTTTATAATTTCTTACTGGAACTAAAGCAGTAGCAAGAACAACAATGTAACTCATTAAGGTAAATGGAAAGTAATGTAGAGAAAACTATTTCAGTTTAGCCTCAAAATGTGAATACAGTTAGTGTTTTACATGCATACCTGCCTGGAAGACTTAAGTGCATTATATAAACATACTTATGATCGCTAGCGTTGGTAGACACGACACATCACGTGCATGCCACCGTCACGACTAGCTTCCAATTTAAAGCCACTATTGCACCTCATCTAGATAGCTTAATCCTTGGTGTAAGGATTCGGGGCCTTCTTATTACCCCTTGGCTTAGATTAGATTAGCCCGATAAGCCTACCCAGCTGGCCATTTTATTCGGGTAATGGCATCCTGCTCGACAAAAACATAATTGTGGAACTCTATATAAACATAATTAGGTCGAGCTACGCCCGCGACATGGGCACCACAGCCCCCACGAAGCCAACTCCAACATCACCACATGGGCAAATATGAAACTGGTGATCCCGTGGTACCAAATTAAATCTTTGGATCTGATCTCGTGAAACTCATGATGCCCCCTGATGGATATGGATCAGAAATTATCTCATAAGCCACTCCCAATTGAGCAGGTGCTTTTCGGGATTGGCCGCCCCCATCCATTTTTTTTTTGCTTTCTTCAATTACCAGGCACTTTTAAAATTTATGTAGAATGAATAAATCTATAAAAACCCACGAATTTTATTTATTGTGGTTTATGAGTTATAAATAGAAATTTCCCCAAAGTACAAGGCATCGAATCAATTTAACTTCCTTTTAATGATAACTTTCAATAAGAAATTTTCCAATTGCTTAATAAATTCTTAAATGATACAACAAATTATATAAGCTAAAGAAGAGCCCCAACAAATGGAAGCATAAATCGTTTCAAAATTATGGCATCTTAATTAAACTTGCGCCCTCAAATGGCTTTTTCGTGTATAACAGAAACCATTCTAAAATCACTTGAGTAAAGTAGAAAACTCTTTTAGTTAAGATAGTTAAATATAAAAAATTCAAAATCTATCATATTCTTTTACATATTTATATATCTACACATATTTTTGTATATTTATACATACTAGCGCAAAAGTTCCAAAATTTGTGTTTGTGAAACTATCTAACTTATATCTGAATATAAGTGTGTATGTATATTAATAAATTACTTAGGACTCGATTTTATTTTACATGAGGTAAAGGCAAATCTATAAAACTGACGATGCAGGCAAATATAATAGTTTGCGAGATTAATGAAAATTGGAGAAAATAGAAAAGTGTCGTTAGTAAATTAGTGGATTGTAAACGATGATATATTCTAATAAAACTATAGGAAGGGAAGTCTACTTATTATAGTTATTTTTTCGATTTCAGCTAAATAATTTAATGTTCTTTGTTTACATTAAAGCTTTTTATGATAATTTATAAAGATTTTTGAAAGAACCACACTCAATATTTTACGATGAGTCAGCCTCTAAGATTTAGTATGCAGAGCTGGGCAACTTCGTAAAAACATTTAGTATGTCAAAATTTTCAAAACCCCACATCTTTCACCATTTGTAGTGTAATTCCACTGGATTCCCGCGCATTGTCATTGTGACGCTGCACTTTTATGTTTTTATGCACTAAAAATAAGACTTTCTAACAAAAAGTACAAAAAGTACAAAAAATTTTACATTTTGAATTTAATTTTTGATAATTCAAAAGGTACATATTTACTCTGTAAGCATACAAATATTTAAATGAAATATATACACGCATTTTATAAAATATTATATTTAAGTGAATGATAATGATGAAGAAGAAGCAAAACACAAAAGAATGATCAGACCGTTGTGTGACATGAACACACAAAATACATATATATATTTATATTTATATGTAAGTATGTAACGTTCGCACATATATAAAGGCAAACACACATTGATATACACTTGCAAACGCACATACTTTTATATAAATTATTTTGTCGAGTACAAATTTCATACAATAACTGCGAAGGGCATAAAGAGAGAAAAAATAAAAAGAAATCGAATTGTGAGTTTAGTGAAATAACGACAATAATAACTATAATAATAATAATAAAAAAAATCAATTATTGCAATGATAAAAAAGAATAATAGAAGAAAATAACAGTAATCGCAGCAACTAGAGTATGTACCGTTATTTTAAAATGCTAAGTGAATTTACATGGTTTTTTTTGTTACTAGGGTTATCGTTGTTGTTATTTTTTGCTAATGTTTATTTAACTATCGCATGATATTTGTAACAAGATCTTGAGTAAATTACATTTAGTAATCATTTTTTTTTCTTGTCTTTCCCCGCCGTCTATTTTTGTCTAACGTCTTTTACTAAGAACATACAAAGAAAACATACGTAAACGCACACGTATTTCTATTTAGAGGGAAGTATCATTTATAAAAAAACTAAATTTTATACAAATACATTTTTTTTCTACATATTGTGTGTAGTAAACATATGTATGTATGTATGTACCAGCACTTATATAATTTCACTATCTATCTCATTCTGTCACACTCTTGCTCTCAGATATTCTGCAAGCGGATTGAATCATCACTTTATTAATACTTTCTTTTTATCTTTTTGACTCTTTTTTATATTAATATAAAAATATTTATCTATATATATATATATATATATATATATATATATATATATATATATATATATATATGTATCTATATATATATATTTATATACACACATATATATACATATACATTGAAATCAAGCCAGAAAAATGAAGGAAGAACGAAAAAGAGCACACATAAAGCAAGGACAAATTTTACAAACATCAAAAGACAACACGTCTACAAGTGTGGTTTACTTGTGAACACAAATTTAATATCATTAAGTCAAAAAACTTAAATAAATAAATAAATAGGACATAATATATAGATTCACATGCATAAATATAAACAGGCTTACGCGCAACGTAAACGTATAATAAATAAACGTAGTTACGTTACAATGGATTGAAAAGTGTAAGAAACAGGGAAAGAAGCGCATTTTAGATGAAGTATTCTTGCTTTTTATAATCACCAGCCACCAGCTACATGGCAGAAGAAGCGATAGAAGTGAGCGTTCACAATTTATTAAAACTTTTGCAGGATTTTATTAAAAGTGCCTAAGCCGCTTTAATGCGGCTAAATTTTGCATTGGACAACCTATGTCTTTCGTAGTGGCTATTAAATGGTCTTTCTTAAGGACACTCCTAATTGAAAAATTAAGATATCTGAATTAAATATATCAAATATCGGAAAAACTCTTCCCCTTTTTTTTAATGGGTTCAAATAGATTTATATGGAAAATGAATCGAATCGGACAAGGGGCACGCTCTCCCTGTATCCAAATTTAAGCCAATGTCTACCTTTTAGTGTGCCAAAAATTAATCGACTAGGTCCTATTTTAGCTTTTTTATTATTTATTAGATCATTATTCTTCCGTTACATGAAATACAACACTGAAAATTTTTTCATTGTCTAGCAAATATTACGCCGCATCTTGTTGCCTGTTATCGCAGAAAATCAACTTCAGCCATCAGTTAAAATATAAAGTTTTGGCTGCGGGCATCCAAAACTTGGCCTAAATTAAAATATTATTTTATTTGTTACTGTTTTACATTTCCATTTATATTTTGTGTAATATGCAGCGGTTATTTATTTGAATATAAGTTGTAAAGTAAAAAGTAATGGAGAAATTAAAAAGCAATATCTAAAATTTCTTTTGAAAATGGATAAATTTTCTTTTGGCATTTTGTTTTATTTCTCTTAAATGAAAGTTTTTTATTTATGAAATTTATTTAATTAATTTCAAGCAGCATAAAATTATCGATAATATATTTTGTAACCTTTTTTAAGTTTTATTTTCTCTTGTTTTTTCTTCAATTGAAATCATTTCAACTTCATTTGATTTATTATGACCACGACACTAATGAATGAAATGAATGGTCAATATAAAAAGGTTTAAGTCTACCTGCTGCTTTGTATATATTTTTCAATATAAAGTAATATCAAAAGTAAATAATTCAAGAATAATAGAATTTGTGCTTGACACAAATGAAAAAATTTCTTCAACTTAAATAAGAAATTGTTAGGAATGATATTCTTATAAAATATTATTTACGATCTGTACAATTTATATAAGCTTTTTGTTTTTTGTTTTTTTCATCAATGTGATAAATAAGAGCATCACTGTGTTTCATATCATATGAAAATTATTGCAAGTTCGAAATATTCAATATTCAATATTCCCACAAAAGGCCATATTTAAAGTGGAGCGCCCATACACCTGTGCATGATTGCGCTGCAAAACTGGCCTACAATGAAGTAATCTTTTGATATAATTCAGTTATGATGTTTGGGTTTACGAATATCCATCTGCTTTTCGAAAGACTTCAGAATCGAATGTAGTAGCTTGAATGCTTGAATGTAATGAAAAGAATGGAAATGCCTTTCATTAAAAAGTTTTTTATACATACTTTTTTATATTAGGCACATAAATTTCTCAAAGTTTCTGTGCTTAAATATATAACAAAAAAATTTTTAAGAAGACAGAAACGTTAAAACAGATAGAACTTCACAAAAAGAACCAAAGTTTTTGTTATTTTTCTGTTTTTCTTCTGCTCCTCTGTCGCATTCTTTAACAAAAATTTCTTCTTCTATATTATTATTACTTTTCCTTTTCGCAATGATTTTATTTTGTTTTTTTTTTTTTTGCTTTTGGTTGGTTTCATTTTTAATTTGTGTGTATATGTAAGTACGTGTGTGTATGCATATACTTACAATTCTCTTTATAACAAAACTTTATTGGCTGCTATCTCTTCATAAACAATAAATTACTAAATGTTTTTTTTCCTTTTTCTTTTTGTTTTTTCCTTCACATTTCGCTTCTCTTGATTTTGCTTTCGTTTGTCGTTTTTGCCCTTGCCAGTTATACGTATTAACGTTAATGTTGCGTAAGAAAGTAAGTGATGACATTAAAAAAAAAAGCAGGGAAGAGAAATTAAAATAAAAAATGTAGAAGGTTTGGGAAAATTTTCTTTTATTTCTTCTTTCAAACTTATTTTCATTTGTTATATTAGAAAATATAAAATAATTGTCAATATATTTGCTTAGACATAAAATATATTGCATTTATAAGAGAATGAGTGTGCGTGTGTATATATATAAAAATATAGAAAATATTAGCTAAGATATATGAAAAAGTATTATTTGAAGAAAAAGTTTGTTTTTTGTTGTAACTTCTGTTTTCTACTTGATTCTATTTGGTTTCCTGCAGGTGTTAATTTTTATAAAATATGTGGTACTTTGCACTTATCATATAAATGTTTCAAAGAAGTTCCCTCTTCATAAATTCGTTCAAAGAAATTCGAAGACGTTCATTTTTTCTCAACGGTTCGGCGTTTTTTTTTTGTTTTCTTGCTTTTTGCGTACTTTTCGTTTTTTTCTTTTTGGCGTACAAAAGTTTTCTTCATTTTTACCAAATAACTAATAAATTTCTGGGGTTCTTCCTCTTCCTCTACTTCTTCTTTTTTTTGATTTTTGTACATTTGTGCCCTACACTCAGCATCAGCTGTTGGTCAAGTGTTTGTAACATCCGAAAGAACATAAAAGAGAAAAAACTTTGCAATAACTTTTTGGAATCCCACAATCTGAAATGATTATACTCCTTTGATGTCTGTCTGTGTAAACTTGTTTTCACATAAAAACGTAGATTTTTTAATAATATTTGGAAGGAATGCTTGTTTCGGCTGGAATTCTTGATGAGTAAGATCTGGAACGAAGCATGCTCAAAATCATAATTCCTTATACTTAAATAAGACGATATTTAATAACTTTTGGATATAGTTAGTTAGTTATTTTTTGACCTATATCTATACATCTATATCATATTTGGTTAAAATTGGTATATTTTTAAAACCCTGCTTTTTCCTTACTTAAGTATTTAGGTCAGTTCCGGTTGGTTCCAATCGGTTCTTCGTTTTTCATTTTATTATTTTACAGCACTGACAAGATGTGGGAATATATAAAGTTTGTATAAACGTTTCACACTAAGTAGATACAATTGATGCAAGTTACTTTCTGAGTACTCTTTGACTTTAATATTCGATGGTGGACATGGCAATTGACAATGGCGAATATAATGTAAAAAATTTCAGTTTTGAGAGGTCAAGGTCCTTTTGAATTGTACGAATATTGAGTTTATGCATTCTGGATACTTAAAGGTTAGCATCAATTGAAATCTTTTTCGTTACTTGTAATAAAACTTTAGCGAATGCAAAATGATTTAATGGAAACCAGCAAACGAAATTGATTGATCATCCCTCTGCTTATTACTACGTTTCTTGAATCCCATTTACAGAGATGGATGATTTAGGCGTTTTAATTTAGATAAAGTTTTCTAATGTGAAATAATTTTTGTATCGAATATCCTTCTGTTGAATATTACAGCACTACAATCCAGAAAAGAAAAATTTCTAGCATATGAGAATTTTATAGATAAATTAAATTTGATTATTTCGCTTAAAAAAAGAACTTTTTTTTGCAAAATTTTTAATATATGTAAAATTGACGTTAAAAGATCTGTGACTGATATTTAAGGGTTCGGCCACAATCGATTTTGATTTTTAAACCTTTATTGATCTTTTACTTTATTGTTGTTATTTCTGATAACCTTTATGAAGATAAAAAAGCATAAAAAATATTTCATTCCCTCTAACCCTCAACACTTTTATACCCTACATCAATACCCTACACTTGTTATACAGGATATTATAAGTTCGTACAGATGTTTGTAACACCGAAAAAAAGGTTCAGATAAATCCAGTCTACTCAGAATAACTTACTGATTTGATTTAAGTCTGTCTGTCCTTCGTCAAAAGTAGTTTTATTTTATTTCATATCAAGCTACAAGGCGAAATTTTTGGAATACTTTAGTGAAATTTATTACGTAGGTATGTTTTGACCCAGAAACGTGGACCCAAGTGTATTAGATCGATTCATTCAGATCGATTTATTTTTCTGACCACTTCTTATTTAATGCTTTTTTTAAAAAAATCATTGTATGAACAGTAATTCAATTATGAATATATTTTAGCAAAAATTGGCAAAAATTTCGTTCAGATCGATCCATTGTTTAAGTCTTCTCTAATATAATGAACTTTTAAAAATTACCATTTTTTCAATATTTTTAGCTTGTAATTGTCTTATTTGACTTTAATCATATTCAGCAAAATGTTGTAGGGTATGTAAAAGCCGATTTCAAACGATTATAAAGTTCTTACAAGTTTCTTCGAATACCTTTGACTATAACATATTAAGAAAAATGATCATAAGTTCAAAGGTAACTGAAAAAGTTAAGAAAAGGAGGATTCAAAATAAGACATAATTTGATAAATATATGCTAATCGGAATGTTTTACCTTTGCAAAACATTTATCAATTAACTTCATTGATTCATCAACATTTAATTCTAAATAAAGTTCGCAACGTATGAATATCTAAGGATTATTTAATAAATGCAAAACAATTCAGTTTCAGAACAATTTTGTCAAATAGTCTTAGCAAATTTAAGCAGAAGAACATTTAAATTGAAAGTTTAAGAGAACAATAAGAATAAAGAAAGGGAAGTAGCAAGAGTTTCAATGATTCACGTTTGCCAAAAGTAATTGAAAACATAACATTCTTTTGTACATATGTACATTTATTGTATATAAAGGATCTTACTATCTGAGCGCTTGGTCTGTCTCTTTTCATGTGATTATAGTGTAATATAAGATTTTTATTTGGTAAGCATAGAATCGCAGCACAACAACAATAACAAGAAACTAAGTTATATTATTATAGTCGATGGAGGTCCGTGTCAAAAACTCTAAATCAATTTGATTAATTTGAATCATTGGAATGACAAGAAAATGAACAGTTACAACATTCAAATGACTTTAAAAGTTCGTTATGTGGCACAGATTTCAGAAAACAGATCGATGTGGATCTTATATGTGATACATTAAGAATTAAAAAGTTTTGATATTTGAAAAAATTTTTCATCTACAAAGTTAATTCGTACAACTTACTTATCTTAACGGTTGATAATGCATGGCAATAAGGTTTGAACAAAAGAGAGCGCATTTACTTTGAAAATAAAAGGGGAACCCCTTCCGTCTTAAGGGGGGCATGAAAAATGTTTTTTTGTAAATTACAGAATATATTTCGGAAGGTTAAGGAGAACGTCTTAAGTTGCAGCAGAGTTTATAAAAGTTTGTACTTTAATAAATTGTGGAAATCATTAGTATAAATGTAAAAAAAAAAATATAAAAATTAACGAGTTACAACGGTTTGAAAGTGGATAATTATTGCGCCCGATAGACTTCTATGCCATGTCAATTAGCGAAATAATTTTGTAGTATTTTTGAAAATTAGTTAATGTGGCAAAAAATACTATGGAGTTTAATCGGTCATATTAAGTGATAACAAGTTTACATACAAACAATTTGGATTCCATAAATTTGGAACCTTGCTTTAAGCAGTTTACGAACATGGCCTTGATCAAACTATTTTGAAAGGTTTCCTCCACTAGCCTGCACTACACTTTTATGTAGATTGCAGGGATTTCACTTTTTCTTCTTTCACGTATGCTCAATGTAACTTTTTAGTATAAGGAAAAATTTTGTCTTATTTATGCCTGGGTTCCCCGAAATTATTACAGCCATAATTATAATATAGATAAAATCATTTAAATTTATTGAATAATTGTAAAATACCTAAGTGAAGGAGAAACATAACGAAAATTAGAAAGACGGTGAGACAGAGAGAGAGAGAGAGAGAGAGAGAGAGAGAGAGCATGATGGAAGGAGAAAGTGAACATATTATCTGTTTATTTTAAAGCAATTGATAAACAATTAATCATTTGAACAAGTAGGATTGTTCTTCCTTTTTCTTTTTTTCCTGATCTTTCTTTCACATGTTGTCTCCTTCTGGGCCGATATCTTTATTTGTAATATTTAATGATACTGTTACTTATGGTTATACATATTGTACTACATGCATTTTACACTGCTCTTGGTTTATTGTAATTTATTTTTGTGCTGCCATACAACACAACACAACACAAGAAATAATAAATTTAATTAACGCAAATGTCTAAAGGCGTTTTCTCTATGCAGATAATCCTTAAAGCTAATCAAATCAAGTACCACTTAAATTGCGACATTGTGCCATGGTATAGGGAAAATTTTCTTAATCAGTTATCCAGCATTTATAAATATTGTCATCACACTGTACAACTATTTTCTTTTGCCAGGTTTTGTTTTCTTTATCTTATCTTTATCTCTTTGTCAAACTCTTATAATTTCTTTTAAGTTGTTTCTATGTGTACGGTACATAAGTTACTGTCATGTGAAATCTAATTGTTATAATTAAGTAGTTCATATTGAAATTGGCGTACTCCTGTAAAGGAGTTAATAAAGGCCTTATAAAAAATGAAGAAGAACTAAATTGTGAGAAGGATATTACTTAAAAATGTTAACTTTTCGGTATTTACCACTTAAGCATACTCAGTCGACAAACACAAGGGCAACAATTTTTAAGCATTTATTTCGTACAAATTGTAATTTATGTTGCTTACTCAAGGAGTTTTGGCGATGTTAGTTGAAAATTGTATAAAACCTAGGGGTAAAATATTTTTATAGAGTCCGAAAATTAAATGCATTCGCAAGAGTGTTATACTTTTAATAAATGCCTGTAGTATTACTTGATTATATCTTCATTCAGTCAGTTAGTCAGCCAGTCAGTCAGACGTAATTGACAATGACTAATAATGTCAATGGGTTTTTTCTTGGCATCTAAATAAGTCTTTGGACCAAATTTCTTATAGCTTGATAAAAATTTGCATGAAATAATATGAGACGGGCCCGCAAACATGATAAAACTGAATCAGAAAGTAATTTTAAATCGATTGATATAATAAAAGTTGCGCACATTTTAAGTCCTTCTCCAAGAATTAATAATATTGCTGTAACACAAAAAAATGTTGTAGAGCATAAAAATGATGAAAAAGGCGAACAGTGAATATACATGTATGTGTGCACTTCCCTTGGTCCTGTTACACGTATACAAATGCAAAGCAAAATTTGTTCCCTTTTTGATTGTTCTCTTATTTCCTTGTTAATGGTCTCTGGTAGGGCACTTGGCAGTAACATACTTAATAATCTAGAAGAATTTCACCTTATTTTTAATTTCCTGCTTTTTTTTTTAAAACTCTACTCTACTATTCATTTGGATGATCTATCCATTACTTCTCTTCCAGGCTTTCCGCCTATTTTCATTCTTTGTATTTTCTGTCCGCAACTACTTGGTTTATGTGTGGTAAATATGCTTAGCTTCTTAATTAAAAAAAAAACCAACAAAACCAACTAAAAATTAACTGAAACTTTGTACGCATGAGAACTTACACCTTTTCGCTGTTTTTTATTATGACAAAAAAATTGAAAAAATTGAAAAAATTGAAAAAATTGAAAAAATTGAAAATATATCACATGTTTTCTATTCTTAATCGCTTCTTCTGCAAATGATTTCAGCATATCTCGCCAAGTGCCTAAGATTTCGTGGTCAATCGAAGTTGGTCCATTCGATTAATTTTCCTTTAGCTGGCTTTTTGTGCCCATAACATTAATACAATTGAGATTTTCGGCAGAAAAATACGTATTTAGATAAAAAAAAAACGAGAAGAATACCACTCAAAATGACAACAACAAAATATGCTTCCAAAGAAAATATTTTAATTGCATTAAAATAGTAATAACAATGAATAGAATGGCAATAACAATAATAATAACATGGCTAGACAATACTTTTGACCATGGAGCAATGGAAGTAAAAAAATTAAAGGGATTGTGAGAATTGAAAGCACTGCAAGGATGGCAGAGATTACGTTTTTATTATGTGTGCTTTTTTTTCTTTAAAATATCGCGATGAAAAGAATAAAATTTCTTCGATAACGTGCCATTGAGTCGAAAACTAACGTTTTTGGCTCAATCGGACACAGAAAAACATGAACATTTCAATTGTAAATCTAAATAAAAACTTACACATTTCACATTAAAGATTTTATATTTGCAGTGTAACAGAAGAAGGATTTAAAATGAATTAGAAGATTCGTTTGTTTAAAATTTAAGTAAAGTGTTAAGTAAAATAGCAAAAACACAAACAATAACGTATAAAAATATATAATATAAAATAACAAAGGCAAACCTTTTTCTTCTTTCATTTTATAAATTTTTAATTTAATTTAAATGAAACTTCTTAGCCATGTCCTGTAAGCGCTTTCATATACTTTATTAAAAATAATGCAAGAGTAATGTTTGGTAGCACAAAAATTTGACAACACAATATTTTTGTATTTTGTATATTTACTTATGTATTACTTTTTTCTTATATCTAAATTTTAGGACCGCCAATATCTTGAACTGAATTTTTTTCTTAAATCTTTTAAAGGAATGAGGCAGTAAAGAGATTTTGAATAAAACTGTTCACTTCGATTTAACTTTGATTTGTTTTTCTTTACTTAGTGCATAAAATTTTCACTTATTGCATTTAATGCCACGCCCTTTATTTTAAGATCAGATCCAAATATTTTAAATGTTTCTTTTAAGATGTTAAAATGTAGTCGGAAGTCAACTGCTACTTCAAGTGAGTCTTTGCGATGCTGTTAACAGAATATTTTGTCGATATAGCAATCTACAATCTACGTACAAGGCATCTTAATGATAATAATAATAGTAACATAACAATAACAATAACAATAACAATAACAACAACAATAATAAAATATTGCAGATCATTCCATGAACAACATACAATAAATATAATTTTTGTATTAAAATGAAATGTAAAAATATAGTGTCTCTGCCCTTACATGATTATTTCATTAGCATAGAGAGTCTCTTCTTAATCGAGTTTCATGATTCTGGAATTATGTTACTTTGCAATATCTCAAATGTTTCGATATATCGATCACATGCAGGACAAATTTAGGCCCTTTGCAATACTAATCTAAAATATTTGAAAAAATCAAATACAAATATATTTTGTATCATAAAAGTGTTAATTCTTTGTTAATTGAATATGGCCTATGTAATGGCTCTAATAGACACTATTGAAAAGACACTATTGAAAGATCAGAAATCAGTACTTCGCTTTTAGTTCTACTAGATTATACCAAAGCATTCGACTTACTAATGCCATTACTTTTATATTTCAAAATGCTGAAATTATTTAGCTTTGAACGTGTTTGCTAAGAGTACCTGCTCAGAAATTCTTAATGTACAGGGAGAACGGGAAGAATTAACGGGAGAAACGCAAAGTTCTCGGTTTGTTATTGTTCTTATTATATATTAACGATCTATCCAGTTGTTTACAGTGGTATCCATCCATATTAGTTGCACTTTTAACACTGCTCTGGCGAAATTAAACGATGACTTTCCCGATGCTAAAATGGGCGTATAAGACTAATTGTACAGCTGTTCGCAAACATCGCATCTCTAATGTGGTGAATAATTTAATGAACGTGGATATTAAATTTCCGAACGTCGCAATTCCCTTAGCGAATTCGATGAAAAATCTAGGTATTACGTTGAACAGATACGCAAGTTGTAATTATTATATAAATGCAGTTATTAGAAAGTCTTATGAAAGGTTACGGTCTTTGTGATATGCTCAGTAGTTTACTTGGTTGAATATTCGGGCTTCACTGGCGACAAAGTATTTAATTGCAACATTACTCTACGGTTATCTACAAAACATTCAATAACTCGGTCGGCAATTTATTAAAATGTTGAAGCCTAGAATTGCCACATAAAACTATTATTAATAAAGACTCAATATACTTATTTGACAAGACCACTTTTGAAACATCCTGTAGTCATTATAATATTACACCGTTGAGGCATACGTCTCTGATATATGAACGCAAGTTTTTTATATATGCAATTCGCATATGGAACTCTACCTCTTGTAACCTTCAAAAATTTCGTGAAGCGACACGGTTTGTAAAGGAACTTATACAATTTTATTCATTGTGAAGTTCTCTACCGATGTTATATTATAACGCGCATACTAATAAATATGTCTAATAATGGCACTAATTACCTTTTCTTTTATTCTTGCTATTATCATTATTAATAATATTATTTTCATATTTAATATTATTATTATTATAATTTTAGTATTGTTTTTCCTTATTACTTTTACTTTCCATACCCTTGTTAATACTCCCATTATTATTTACTCATGTGTAAATGTGCTCAAAAAAAAATTGTCTTTTACTTATTAAAGATCCTTTTCACGCTTTTCTTTTGCTTCTCTTATTCTTGTTTATACGAATTTCTATGTAATGCATCTTAATTGACTATAGAATAAGCCTTGAATTGGTGTGATGTAGGAGATAATAAATAAGAAATAAATAAAAAACAAGCAAAATGTATTTAAGATTTTCATTCATGCTTTATCATTATATAAGATCGGAACTTCTATAAAGATAATCTAAAATTTATGTGCACTTATTTGAAATATGTCATAATTTACGTTATAGTTGGAGCAGTACTACTTGAACATATCCTTTGGAACGTTTACTTAACACGATGTTTAAAAGTAATTAAAGTGATATTTTTATAGAAACGTAGAAATAATATCGGAGCGTATAATAAAAGTATAAAGAATTCTACTTACTTTTTTAATTCAATTGGATTTTTTATATATTTTTATACGGACTGGAAAAAGGGATAATATTAATTTACTGTGCTCTTAAATTGAATATTAAATGAACATTTGTACGACTTTTAGTATTTTTCATTGTTATTATTTTTGTAACAGTTAAAATGATGCATCGGAGACCACACAAAAGTGACACAAAAGAGACTCTATAAAGCATAAATATTTTCGGTCCGTCTATTCGCTATCTATGTCGTTAGCATAAGACATAAAGCTCAAATTTTCCAGAACCGTTGATAGTTCTTGAGTATATTTCTGTTGAAAATGGTCAAAATTGAAAGCGAAATTTTACAATATCAAAATTGAAATTGATTTAATTAATAGAATTGTAATATGGAATTACATCTTGTCATCATTGAAAAATAGTAATTATTAAAATTAAGTATATATTAATTATTAAAGTTTTAAAATTTAATTCAAGGAAATTACAATTTTAGAGTAATAAATTCCATGAATTTATTTATATTAAAAAAAAAATTTTTTTTATGAATTTATTTATATTTATATGAAAATAAAATTCAATTTAAGTAAATATTTATTTAATTAATTTTATATTTAATTAATACATATTATTATATAAATATTAAAAAAGTTGAATATTTAAATAATAATTGACATTATTGTTACGTTTTCTATTTTAGTATTGAAAAACTGAAACAAACTGCAAACCAATGCTATTACCTGGTGTATTGGTGGTGGATATCCAAGTTTTTGTTACAGCTAAATGTAATTCATCTACTTGTTTTTTTTAATGTATTATTTTGTTATGTATTACTCAAAACGCACAACAAGAAGGCATAGTAAATTTTGCATTTGTATTTAAAAAGAAAATTTATTTAAATTGGCCACACTTACCAAAAATTATACAATATGAAATATTTACTGTCATCTTTTTAAGTGTTTTACTCATTATTTAAAAAGTAAACAACGATATAATAAGAAATTTTGTACGAATATGAAACACTTTGTTACACAAAAATGTATGAATGCGTTATAGTTGGCTTAATATTTATCCCTTTTTTGTTGTGTACTTTGATTTGTGAAGCTTGTCATTTATCTATTTCATGTTAAATTTATTATCCTCATTTTTCTTATTAGTACCTCCGGCCCTTTTGACCATTCCCGCTGCAATTCCTTAATGGGAGTTGCATGTTACCTTATGCCATTTATGAATCTGCACAGTCTAGTATATTTTATCTTTTATAGCTTTGATTTGAGAATAAAGGGAACTGAATTGAAAATATCCATAATCACAACCTCAAATTTTATAGTCAATTTTCTGAGTTTTTATGCATAAGTTTACTGTATAATTATAAATATAGTGTTGCATCGTTTTCCTCGAAGTGTCAAATAGTACATTGGTGGTAAATATCCAAGATTTGGCTGCACTGAAATGTATGTTTCGTTCTTGCTTTTATTTCTATTCAAATTCAAATTGTTGGGTCAATTATTCTGTTACAGTATTTGTATCAATTTACTAAAAAAATTGGTTTTAAGTATTTTTAGAAATTTCAATTTCTATTTAAAATCATTTTTCATTTAAAGTAAAATCATGTATTTCGTTAATTTAATCGTATCTTATAGAGCTCAAAGGACATTTTACTTTATTTATTTTCTATAATTTCATTTTCAGTGAAATTCATTTATTAAGTGACTTCTATTTAGACTTAAAATATTATATTTCGTTTTGCCCTTTTTCATTTTCATATTGAAGATAAGTGTCATAAAAATGTTGATAAACTCCTTGGTATGTATGAATGTCCAGGTTATACAGCCTGCGCTTTGGGAAAGTAATCACATTCTAAATTAGTACAAGAAAATGAAAAATTGCCATAAATGGAACAAAGGTCAGGTAGAAAAGTTATAGCCCATTTAAGTGGACGCTTTAAAATCCTACGCCTTGTACTTTCTTATAATTTAAAATATTGCGAAAATTTGTATAAATTAGACCAGTACCATTGAAATGGGCGAAAGAACTCTGTATCATGAGTGTGCCTTTTTAAATGGCTCTAAATCTATGACTAAACGTTAGTGGAAAGAATTTTCAGCTTAAGAGAGTAGAACTGATTTTCCAAGTGTTTTTAAGACAATTGAGATAAACAAAATGAATTGATCTATACTCTTCTTCTTGTTTTTTGAACATTTTTACAAGTGAGCGTAATATTTGTTGATCACTTAATCGAGAATAGGAATGCATATGCGATTGAAAATATTTACGTGTGAGTAGCAACTTC
The DNA here is from genome assembly GCA_023089585.1 of Melophagus ovinus. Taxonomy (NCBI): domain Eukaryota; kingdom Metazoa; phylum Arthropoda; class Insecta; order Diptera; family Hippoboscidae; genus Melophagus; species Melophagus ovinus. The sequence goes on along the minus strand of JAKKIB010000251.1, from coordinate 403,658 downwards.
ATAATACGCTAAATTTACAACACTTTATGTAAATGTATAGATGTATGTAGAAAGCATAAGAAAATTTGTGGCTTTTTCTGTAGCTGTAACAATTTGCACAATTATTAAATATACAAAACGGTTATGAAACCTAAAACATAATAAAGGAATAAAGCGTGTAAAAACCTATAAACGTACTGTATGCGTATATATTAGCTTTTAGTTGAGACCAGCTAGTTACTTAATTTTTTTAACTCCCATTTAATTTGATATACGCTTTAATTTCATGCATGTTTCATGCAGGTTTCATTAGCATTGCCTTATTCTACCTCTTTTCCTAACTCTTTCATTTGGGCATGTTTGCCTACCTGACTTTCTTTTTCTTTCGATTTGCCTCTCGATGGCGTCTTATCTGTGCAAGCTCATGACAGAGGTAAAAATACTTTTTTACAAGGTAATGGGTAAGACATTTAAAATATATCACCCTTAGCAGTCTGTTGTGCACGGGAATTCGATTGTAGCCGTAAAGCTTATAAAATTATATTCCTCATATTTGCCAAAAGAGAATTGCCTTCATATTCATGGACTTCTACAATTTTGCTTCGTTATCGAGGATTTTCAACATATCAGCCTCAAGGCCTCAAGGCCTCAAAGCATACTTGTATGCAAATTTTCGCCATAATTTTTATAAAATGATTATAAGCAAAATATTTTAACGTATTCATATAAATTGTAAATTGTAACTATTTAAATACAGTTATGAAGGTAACAAAAAAGTCAAAAAAGGACACGTTTGTACATATATGTACATGTAGGTGTGCATGGCATCATATTTAAAATTTTATATAGCATAATTTTATTTATGCATATTTGGACACTTGTAAAATAATTATTTAGATAAATTAATGAAACATAAATACTCACGCTTATGTTTACATAACAAACAAAAAAAAAAATAAACAAATAAGGAAATTATATTTAACTGTGGTCAAATTTTGGATACCCACCACCCGTACACCGTGATATTATGATACAGACCGCATTTCAGTTCTTCTGAATTAGATAGAAAATGTGAACAAAAAAAAGTGAAAATTTTGGTATTATATAATTTCGCGTAAGTGTGACCGATTTGCATGATTTTTGCATAGACATTATAGACCAAAGGCCAAAAAATTTCAGATTTCTATTTTTATCAAAAAAAAAATCAACAGATTTTGCTCTCAACAATCTATCTGATATTCTCTTGCCCTGTGGGTGTAACATTATACCGATTTTGCTTATTTTCAATATCACTCTTATGGCAAAAATTTCATGCCAAATTTTCTTGCCAAATTTTCTTGCCAAATTTTAGCTCTGTATCTCTATTTTTGCGTTCAGGAAAATATTAACAACGCACGTACAGACGCAGAGACGGACGAACATGTCTAACTCCATTCAGAATTTGACTCTGTCACTTATATGCATATTTTGTAGGGTCGTAGAAGCTTCCTTTTTGAGTTACAAACATCATGGCAAAATGAATGTACCTCTAAAGTTCGGGTGGTGGATACAAAAATGCACAAATTAAAATTCAGTTGTAGTTAGATGTCAATGTAGATGTACTTTTCTGCATGTGTATATATGCACGACTTTAGTTTAGTTCTGTAATAGGATATTGGTCTTATTTATTGTAGCGGCACTCAATTTTATGGTTGAACATTGAACATTGAAGATCGTTATTAAGATTATTAAGATTTTCTTAGATATCTCCCTAAAAAAATACAAACACTTGTGCATTTATACACAAGCATCTTTAACTACACATACAAATACATAAATGTACATATTATTCACATAAAAATTTATATATTTGCATATACTTCTGAAAAAATGTGTTTGCAATCTTTGCAATTTTTGGAAAAAGTTTTATATAAATACTTATAAACATCTGCATAGCAATTAAGAATATTTTAATATAAAGACAGATTCTATAAAATTTATCCATTTTCTGCCTCTCTTTTGTTCTGTTTTGTTCTTGGTGGTGTATTTACGTATTTAGTTGAAGTTAACAAACAATTGATTCAAGGGAATTAATTTATAATTGAAAACTGGGTTGCTCTTGCCAACAGGATTGATGTATTACAATAAAGTGTACGTTATTCTGTATAATGCGTGTGTAGTTGTAGTTTTATTACTTTTAGTACAACCGCTTTTTTGTTTTCTTTTGAAGAGATCTAATGCTAATGGAACCAGAATACTTTAATTTCCTGGTCTTTAGTCTCTTGTTGGTATTACTTACTCACTTGCTTGCTTCGTGTCTCAATATTTATCAAATATCTTCAATGATGCCATATTTTTAAGAAACTCCATTTCCACTAGAACATCTTTAGTAAAGACTAATCATGATACAACTTTACGCATTTAACAAGCAAAATCATTGTTTAAATGCCTTGATACCTTTGGACTCAAAGAAACTGTACCCTGTACTAGATGAGGCAAATGGATATATTTTATCAATAGCGCTGCCAAGTAATTAAGAATTTATGCCGTTGTCATATTGTTAATTAAATATTGAATCTTCGAAAGTGAAATTAATAATAAAATTCATAAATATTTATATCAATGGAAAAATTGTTTTTTCCATTGATAAATATAAAAACCGAATTTTCATCAATCTTTAATAATGATTATGATTCATTTCACTTTGTCATGACCACTTGTTGGTCGTGACAAAGTGGTATGTTCATATATTTGATACATTTTGGGCAGGATCAATCACTCTAAACCGTTCGATTTACAAAATGTTCGAAAATATTTACGTTGCGTATACGCGCTACCATCGCTACCATGAATTGAACTATAACCAACTGTCCATTACAATGTCCATTTTAATATTGGAATTGGCACTAGTCATAGTCATAGTTATATTATTTATAAATTAATTTAACACATTGTAAATATTCAATCAAGTTCATTAAATTATAAATATCTTTTTTATTTGTTTTTTAGTCCTTTTTCTTATGCTGCTTATTTCTGTAATATTTTCCTCAGTCAATAAAAGTTTCTCTTTTTATTTATTTACCTATATATTCTATACATGTGTTTGTGTGTATATACACATGCATATACACATGTACACACAAACGTACGCACATTACTTTAAAGTAAAATTGCTATAATTTTTATATTTTTTCTCATTTGTTTTATTTCGCTTGTTGTTGTTTTTTTTTTTTATTTTTTACCGCCATTATGATACATTTGGCACATGCGTTACCAAAATCTAATGACTTAGTTGTACCATTTTATGCATATCTCCAAAACGAGTAACAACAGCAATAACCATAACAGCAAAAATAATCACAACAAGCAAATATGAAAAATTTATGTTTATTATACTAAAAGCTTAACCGTTATCTGTCTCTATGGTTACATTCGCCTGACTTGACTTAACTTGAGTTGACTTTATAGAGTTGGATGTCGAAATCAGAGAAAGAAAATATAAAAAATATAGCAGAAGAATTACAGCAGCCGAAATGTAGACCAAAAAGTATAACTACAGCTACAGCATAATCAAACAACTCACGAAAAAATTGTGCATCCTTTATATACGTAACACATTTATCTACACTTTTTAATGACTTAAAAAAAAATATATATATATGCGTATATTTATGCATAAATACCAGGTCTTAATTTTGGTTGCCTTTTTTTATGATCCAATATGCATAAATACTTGTGTGCCAATATTTCTCTATGCTACATTGCAAAACTGTCTAAAAATTTTGTTTCGCTCTTTCATTTCCGGATTTTATGAATACACATTTTGTTGTTGTATATATTCCTAAATATTTATGCGTGACATTTTATTTACATACTACACATGAAAGAATATCTCAATATAATGTTATAACTACAACAATAAAAAAAAAACAACAACTATTCTATGTAGCAAAACTATATAAAGCAATAATAACAAGTTGATGAACGGAAACATCTCACAATGGCATTTGCGAGCACTGCACTGTCATAAAGGCAATCTGTGAATATTGCGTTGACTTATTGTAATTTATCATATTTTTTATTATTATGGCATAAAATTATTAAAGTTTTGACATTATGTTTGAAACGCCCAGAAAAGGCACGTCCACAGTGTAACATAAAATAATTTTTTTGAGCAAAATTTTGTAATATTTTATTCATAATCTGCAAACTTCAAGAGTTAGAAAGCCAAAATTTTGTACAAGAAGGAAGGTTGTTAATCTATAAAATCTTTCAAAAAATCATGGAAATCGAATATGCCTACTTGAAATTACATAATGCCAAATTTTAATTAACGTTTACGCTTTCTATTTATTACGAAAAAGGCTTCAACAAGCTTTAAATAAGAATAAAATGGTGTCTTGGTGGCGGGTATCTAAGATTTGTCCCCAGTCAAATACATTTTATCAATCCGATATTTGAGCAGTATTTAACAAACTTTATGGCATTATGGCATTGTACTGCAACAAAAAAATCTGAATATATCGAGCCGCTTCGCTTTTTTAATAAGATAATAATATGGGTATTGGAATAAGTAGTCATAGACATTTATTTGAACATAAATACCTTTTTCATGAATAGCCAAAAGGAATTAGTTCAATAAAGGTATTAGTGAAAGGCGTTGCTTGTGGTATAAAGGTAAATGAATGTTAAATTTAAAATTTAATTTAAAAATTTTTCGTATCCTTAGAATTCGAAGACATTATTATAAACTTTTCTAAAGTTTTGCTTTAACAAAAAAAAAGTGCCACATAAAGAACTCGCCTGACAAATGCCCAGCGTATAAAAAGCCATTATTTTTTTGCCAGTATTGTTTAAATGAAGAAAAATGTTATGGGCGATCCTAGTCGATTATTATCACTACACCATTTTGTTATAATGTTGTTACAATATCAAAAGAATTAATTACAAGTCAAGAAGTTACTTAGATGAGTATAACTCTAAAAAATTGTCTAATCTGGGGAAATTGGCCCCTTAATTCAGATTGCTAAACAACTACACTGCACCAATATCTCTCCAAAAATACTTAAAATTGAAAACTTTTTCAAGTTTTTAACTTATTTGAAAGTAGAACAGAATTTGAGAAGTTCAATCTTACAAACAATTGTTATTGGTGCACAAGGCACACACTTAGCAAATTTTCATAATTTATTTCTAAAAATTGGGGCCCTTATCGTGATAATAAATTTAAATGAACGGGGGGAGTCAACAAAAATAATTTTAAGTCGATCTACGTAAAAGAAGGTGATTTTATCTCAAGGCACTTTTAATATTACAATAAGTGTAGGGTATAAAACGAATACTCACTATCTGAAGTTTCGATTTTTCGTCTGTCTTGGCAACTTATATTACACCCGTAAACTTTAAATGGCATTGAAATAAGAAAATGTTACCAAATAACTATATAAATTTATTACACCATTTTCATTCCGATTTATTTTCAAATTTTTTAGTTTTTTTGTTTTATTTTATATTTAAGCTACTGACATTTTTATTATCAATTTATTTTACCTTTTACTGATCTTACGATAAAAGAATAAAAGGTTGATACACCTCATCTCTTAAAAAAAAAAAAAGAATAAGTCAAAGAATTTAGAACAAATTACTTTCAACTATCTCTTAAAATCTTATTAGGAAATTTCTATATGTATAAATGGAGACATGTTACTTCTTCACTACTTCTTTCGCCTTATATCGTGTTTACTTTCTAAACAGATAAATAAAAAGGAAAAAGAGAAATTTTGTAAAAGGAAGTTATAAAGAATGCAGAAAAGGAAGCAAAAAATATCTTTCATTCATATGACCAACTAACAGTCAACTAACAGCCAACTAACCAACCAAGCAACAAAAGAGTTATCAAGCGCCATTTACAGTTTGCCAGAACAAAAAAAAAACATTGAATAGATGATGAAAAAATTTTTCACAAACGGCTGCAAGTAAAAACACAAATATATAAAAAAAATTACAATAAAAAATAAGGTAGAACCTTATAGTCGTTCGAGGCCGACTTTTCAATGCCCTACACCCTACTCTGTTAATGTAGTTAAAAAGTTGAATAAATCGTTTACAAGCCAATAAAGTTGAGGAAATTGTAATTTGTATATGATTTGAAAAGTTCGTTAAGTTAGAAGGAGGTTCAAAAAATGTCAAAATACAAGAAGTGCCAATTTTTGTTAAAATACATCCAAAGTTAAACTTTTTGTTCATATAGTGATTATTTTTGAAAAAAACGCTATATAATAATCGGTCGTAAAAATCGGTCAGGATGACCTGGATCAAATTTAGTACACATGTTTTTTTATGTTAAAATGCAATTCAGCGCCAATTTACGTTAAAATGTATTCAACGTTACTTATCTATATATTGTTTTATATATAAGTTATTTATATAAATTGTTACGTTACAATATATTGCAGTTTTTTTTGCAAATGGGGATTTTTTTAAGAAAGATGATATTTGGAAGTGGTCGCAAAAATGGTGTGGGTTTTCTCTCCTGCGTATCAAATTTCAGTAAATATTACAAAAATTTCCCTGGATCTACAAACATCTGCAGAAACAGCATCGCAAATCATATAGGGCATATAGGGTATAGTAAAAGTCGGAAAACAAAGAAGTTTTTTTTTTATATTTCCCATGATTTTGTAGTTATTCCTATTGTTACAATTGTAGTAACAATTTTTTTACCACAAATTTTTGTACGGTCTGTTAAAGAGAAGTGCGTGACTTGTAACAATTCAATTTAATGTATATAAAAGTAGGTTTCCCCTTTTACTATGCCTAAAATTTATTGGGAAGGAGGGACGAATTTAAAGATATAGAAAATCAAATAAAATAATTGTAATGGGTCTCGACTGACTCTGAAATCTTTTATACCGTTTTCTTTATTATAAATAGAAATGTAGAAACTTAAGTGAAATTACTTTCACTGTGTAAAGACTAATTTTCAAATGATATGTTATATTCATTTTAGGGTGTGGCGTTCAAATAATTGACTGATTTGAGCCACGTTTATCTTATTTAGTACGTCCTTGGACGATTTTCATTGAAAAAGTTCAAAATTTAAAAACTTCCTTATTGTATGAATTTCTCTCTAAATGCTGCGCTAAATGGTGAGTGATCACAAAAAGTGTTCGATCCGTGCCTCATTTTTCAATAGAGTTCATCATTAAGCCACATCCCTACTCACCGAGTTTTTATCAAAATATGTCTGCTTGCAGTGTTTTAACAAATGTGTATGGAAAGACTTCCGATGGGTCGATAGGCGAATGGGCAGATGGCCAAAGCAGGAAGTGTGGCGACATTCTTAATTCGTCTCAGGAAATGATTCTAAGGTTATCTATATAATAATAAATGGGTCCATCTCAATTCCATTTAGATATTACAAATATCTGCACAAACTTAAAGTAGATTAATATTTAAAGATTTTTTGCACTCATTTGTGCAATACGAAATTGAAAAATTTTTGAAAAACATCAATGATAATTTTAGTGGCCAAGTCAATTACGTTAACACAATTAATTTTTTTTAAGTAAATGTTTATTTTATTTTATTTTTTGTTAACAAATATGGCTTTAACAGTTAAACAACTTTCTGTGATCACAAATATTTTTGTTATGAAAAAAATCTATTCTATAAAAGTGACATTGAAATTGCCTTTTTGAAAACTAAAATGTTATTAGTCTGATTTACCTAAAAGTGTAATATTAAAAAAAAGTTAAATGTATCCATAGAAGAAAAGAAAAGAAAAGAAAACTATTGGCAGAAGATGATACAAGAAGAATAGAAATTAATATACAATAAACTTCATCAATCCAAAATGAATAAAAAAATCAAATACTAAGTCTTATTTTGCACTAGAATCCATATAGAAATTCCCTCACTTTTATGCACTATAAGAAATCAAGAGTTATTGAAATTAAGACGCTTTAGAAAATATTAATAAGCGAATTCGAAAGAAAAAAGAAAAGAAAAAGGAGGCAGCAGTGACAAAAGTGAAAAAAGCCATAAGAAAAAAGTTTGGAGCGGTTCAAGAGGGACTAAAAATTTTATTAATGTTTGTTTGTTGTTGTTGCGGTATTCGCAATTGCCAAAACTTTAAATTTGGTAAAAACATTGAAAGTTGTAGAACACAAATTAATATTGAAAATGTGCTATATCGATCAAAGGTATTTTGAAATTTGTATGTTTTCACAGTTTTTGTGCCACCATATTTACGCAGTGTTATCAAAAGGTAAGTAGAATTACGTAAATAATGAAGAAAAGGTGAGACGTAAAAGTATGTATCATAAAAAAAAATTCAAAACGCAATACCAATAAAAATTGTAATAATCTAATTTTTTCAGTAAAGAATTCTTTCCAAATTTACATGATTAGTTAGTGTTTGAGAGGATGCGAAACTCTTAGAAAAAACATAAATGCATGTAAATATCCTACAAAATAGAAGACAATAAAAGAAAAAATCAAAAAATAAATGTTTGAAATGAAAAAACAAAAGTGATATATACTTAATTTTCGTCCTAATCATCTGTATTTATTTATTCATATATCCCTACATAAAAACGCATGTGAAGTATATGTAAGTCTGTACTTATTTTTTGTAGATGTGTGTGCGTACATGCATACCTGCCGTGAAGGCTTAACTGTGTGGTACACAAACGTTCATAATAAGCGCTAGCGTTGGTAGTCATGTCACGCAGGGTGCATGCTACTATCACGACTAGCTTCCAATTTAAAAGCTGCATTTCATTTATATACATGGCTTAATTTTTGGTATCTAGATTCGGAGCCTTTCCATTACTCCTTGGCTTAATTTGGTTAGCTGAATAAGCCTACACAACTACCCATTTTATTCGGGAAATGGGATCCTGCTCGACAAGCAGCAACGCTCACGATATGGGCACCACATTCCCCACGGAGCCAACCTCAATATCACTACGATGGGCATATTAAAACTGGTGATCCCGTGGTACCAAATTAAACCTTTGAATTCGATCTCGTAACTCAAGATGCCCCTTGATGGCAACCGAGAACTAACAACCATCTCATGAGCCACTCCCAGTTGAACAGGTACTTTTCGGGACTGGTTGCCCCCTGTGCGTACAAACAGTAAGTTTACTTACCCAAATGTATAATGCGGTTTTTTTCTGACCGTTTTTTATAACGATTTTTTGCCCTAAATAGTGAAAAGCGAAGAAAAATGGGAGCTTTGTGTTGGGGGATACAAAAAAAAACAATTTTAAAAAATTTATCACATTCGAAAAATCTGCGGTTTATTTCTATAGCATGTGTACAACAATAACGACAATAACAACAAAACCAAAAAACCAAAAAACCAAAAAACAAAAAAACATTTTACCAACTATAATATCAATAGCAATAAAAAACAATACCAAAAAATTTAATAGACTATACAAAACAAGCAGTTTTATTAGGAGTACATATAAAATTTATTAGAATATTCTTTCGCAGGAAAAAATAGCAAAACAAAATTTTTTGGTGGATTGTTGGTGGATGGTAAAAGTATTGAGAGGGAGGAGGCTGCAGCGGTGGTTGGTTCATGGTAGTGAGAAAAAATGGAGAGTGGTTGACCGACATACCTACACATATATATAAACATATACATAAACAAGTAATGTTGGGCGAAAGAATTTAAATTTATTTTAATGGATCTCCAAGTTAGTTAACTTTCGCATCTCTTCCTTCTCTTTCTCACTTCACTTCCAAATATTACAAATGGTACATGTGGAGCGATGTATGAGTATGTTTAATTAATATTTTACTTGCTGATGGTATATTCACTTTGAGATTAGGGGCATATTCACCTTGTCGTTATGTTTATAAGCGTCGGAGACACTATAAGGTTTATATATTTTTGATTAGCAACAAATACTGAGTCGATTTATATATGTTTGTCCGTTTGTGTGTCTTTCTGTTGTAAACATTCTCCTAGTCGTAAAATTTAAGATAACGAGCTCAAATTCGGCGGAATCATTGGAAGTTTTTGGATGTAGGTTGGGATTGAAAATGAGCAAAATCTTTTAAAGGGCACGTCCATCGTGCAACGTAAACTGAGAACACCTCAATTTTTTTAAACAACATTTGGTAGCTCTGCAAAATGCAAAAGAAAGAAATTGAAATTTTACACAAGTAGGGAGGCTTTTAGCCTACAATGTCGGTCCAAAAATCAACCACCAGACGTGCGCGTGCGCAAAATTATACAAACTTTCATTTTTTATGTTTACGTTTTCAATTTACTCCTAAAATACTGAATCAGGTTCTAAATCATAATGTCATGGTGTATTTCTTGTGGGTATTCAAGACCTGGCCTAAGCCAAATATAATTTTTCTATTTGTTTTCTATTTTAATTTTTATTTGGTTTTTTTTGTTTGTTTGTTTATATATTATTTTTATGGATTATTTCACTAAATCAATTGGCAAATGAAAAAAATTGAGAGAGAACTAGAAGCTAGAAAAATATAATGAAACCCATAAAAATAAGGGACAATCACAATAAAAGAAGTACAAAATAAAACTTAAATCGTGCCCTCAATTTCAATTTAAAAAACTTAACTAATTCAATTTATTATAAAAATAAAAAATTTCGATGTATATCAGTGTTCCTTTTAGTGTTACATGCTTCCGTAATCTAAACGGATGCAAGTTTATAATATGTATAGATTACGATCTGGTACGGCTTTAAGCTGAAGTGAAATACTATTAATGTTTGCGAAGATAACCAGCACCTATTTTCTGAAAGAAAAAGAAGCAAATGCATAACCGTTATATGAAATATTTTTTTGAAAGTTTATTCGAAAAAAATGTTGCGGAAATTTACTTTTTCAATGTAAAGTCTGAAGTCACTTTTCTAAAGAAACTTCGAATTCGTGTTTATTTTAACACAATTTTATTTTAAATTAAACTCTTGCTTTATAAGGTTGTTTCTTTCAGTTATTTATCTTAGTGTTTAAAAACCGCCCTCGTATTTGAACGAGTATTTATATTTCTGTTTTTTAATTTTTTTCTGTATATTTTTTCTTATATTTTTTTTTTTGTTATATTGCAAAACAAAATATTTTTTATTTTATTTTAGACATTTATTTGATAAATGATTTACGTTTTACTTTACTGGTTAGTGTACTGGTTGATATCGTAACAGAGCGTTACATTGGAAAACCTATCAGTTATTTATCAATTGAAGTATTGAACTATAAGTTGTCAGGGTATGTGGATGGCAATGGCAAATGTAAAGGCAACGATATTGGAGTAAAATTAACAGCATCATCTGGTATAGAAATTGAATTTGTTATGGCAACAAAAAAGAACAAAACAGAACTGAACAACAGGTAAACGAAATCTTTGTTTGGTTTTTTCTTTGTAATTTTCAAATTTCAAATAATACAACTTAAGTATATAAACGAATCTTTTAGCATAGATTTCTAAATAAGTCTTTTAGGAAAATATCAAAATTCAATCAACTGAAGTAAAATTTTTTATTGGAATTGAATTTCTTTCATTAAATGGTTACTTTTTAACATAGCACTACATTTTTTTTAAGAGAAACATTGTTTCAATATATTTAGAGAATCTAAATTATTTTGAATTTGTATTGTGTTGCCAAGAGCTTTTTTATTTTCCAGATGTTTTTAGCAGCCTGCGTATTTTTTCTTGTTCGTTTAATTAAATTGACCTCTTTGAACTTATATTATCCTTCTAGAAAGTGCTTTCAGATTTTAAAAGGTATAGATCATTTTACCCTACACCATTTCTAAAATAGAATATATTGATGTGTAACAGCCGAATAAACTCACCTTAAGATTATTATACCCACTACCCAAAGTTTTGGTGTTTGTAACGTCTAAAAAGAAACGCGGAGGCCCTATAAAGTTTATATATTTTCATTAGCTTCAAATTTTGAGTAAAATTAGACAAATTTGTCCCTCTGTGTATCTGTGCATTCTAGCACTCTTTAAGATATCAACTTCAAATTTGGAAAAAATATTAGAAGTTCTCGCAGGCATGTTGGATTTGAAAATGGCCAAAATCGATAGAAGAACATGCCCACAGTGCTCGATAAAATGAGAACACCTCTGTTTGTTAAAGTAAAACTTAATTGTTTTTAACTCATTACCCGCAAGCGGAAGAAGATAGAAAGCTGAAATTTTGTAAAAATAGTGAGGCAACCATTCGATAATGTCTACCTAAAAATCATGCAAAGTGACCACACCTGCATGAAATTACGTAATGTCAAATTTTCACTTTTTTAATTTTACATTTCACATCTATTTCTCAAAAACTGTAGTAGTCCTGAATATCTTAGACTTGGCCCATCCAAATATAATTTTTACTTACGTTGTAATTCGATTTAAATAAATTTTTTTGTTTGCTGCTTCAATCTTAATGTTGTTCTAATGAAATTTGATAATTTTTTGATTTAACTGATACAAGAAATATCTCAGTGGTATCGTAAATAAAATATAAGTGCAAGTTGATTGGCGCTTAAATGAAATAATTTTAAATATCAAAAAAATCAAATCAAATGAATAAAGAAGTGAAAAGCAAGAAGTATTTTACACTTGTATGAAGCATTATCATTGTCATTACAATCATTATTTCCATTTAAAATTTTATTTTGCACTTCTCTGCTAGTTTCATAATCCGTGAATTAAATTTGAAGTCGACTTTTTATATATAAAATTGTCTATCGCATTGTTTAATAGGCGAAAATGAAATAAAGAAAAAAAGGAAGATTCTATTTTATAATTTATCACTAATAGCTTGGAAAATTAAATAATCAAAAAGAAAAAGATAACGAGAATGGAGGACAAGAAAAGGAAGGCGCGTTAGAAAGATGCTGCAAGCGTGGCAAAATGAAGCTGACAAACGAATGGAATGGAATGAAATGAAATCTTATCAAAAAGTCAATCTTGTTGGCACATTTAATTGTAATGACAGTTTATGACATTTGCTTTCTACAACGTTTAGGGTGTAACAAAAAAAAGCACACATCCAAATAGAGAAACAGAGAAAATTTTTATTCTTAAGTACATGTCACATAACAACAAATAACAACAAAAAATATCAAGCATAATAATAACAACAACAACAACAACAACAACAACACATAACTACAATGTTACAATAGAAATGGAAAGTTTTGAAACCCAACTTTTCCTCGTGTGATGCAGAATATTCTCAGTTTATGCAGATGCTTGCAACACCCAAAAAGAGTTAAGACAGACCCAGTATTAGTTACTGAGCTACAGATCACAATTTTGGAGATATTATAATGAGATTTGGCACATAGGTATGTTTTGGCCCAAAGACGAATCTTATTGAAAATGGCCAAAATTGGATCATTATTTCCATCACTTCTAAAAATAACGTCTTTCTTAAAAAAGGCTGCTTTGTAAGAAAAAAAAATTTAATATATTTTAATTTAAATTGGTGCTGAATTGTATTTTAGCATGGAAAATATGTGTACCAAATTTGGTCTAAATTCATCCATTTTTCAAACCTCCTGTCTTATAACAAAGTCTTTAAATAATTTGGATATCGAAATTTTTTCAACTTTGCTGGTTTGTAATTGCCTTATAAGCCTTTAGTCATATTAAGTAAAGGAGTGTAAAATATTCAAGGGTCGGCCCTGGCCAACTGACTTGTTTTTTATTGCATTCTTGAATGAAAATAAGTTTCTATACACAACTATACTTACAATGTCAAGTTTACATTGTATAAAGATAAAAATACAAATAACCGTAAATGTACGAGTATGAAACGGAAAAGGAGCATTAAAAAAAAACGATGGAAAATACACTTAAATAGGACAGGAGGATTCTTGGAAGAATTCTAGTATCAACTTTCATTTTTATTTTATACATTTTTTTCTTTTTGGCTCTTTATTTTATTACCACTTCTCGTTTAAATATTTTTGCTGCTTTTCGCGTTTTCTTAGTTTTCTACTTTATTTTGTAATTTATTTTAACTAATTCTTATACTTGTCTTGATGAGAGTATGTGTGTGAGGGGGATATAACATTTGATAGCTACAAGAGTTCTTCTTTGTATCTTTGTAAATTACTCGCTTTAAATTTTATTCCAGACAAATATTGCACTTTAGAAAAGACGCAGCAGCTTTTTCTTTTTTTTTCGTAGCTCTGGTATCATGGTATAAGAGCAATTTATATCTCAGTATTTCTTGGACTTATAAACGCTCATAAACTTAACGCCCTAAAATTCTTATCGAATTTTATCGATTTAATTCTTGTTCATTGCCCTCAAATCTACTTAAATTAGTTATAATTTGCTACAAAAGATCGCTTTAAGCAACGAAAATTGCTTTAAGGAAAATGTAAGGAACAAAATACCTCACTAATTGAAGGGTAAAGTTGGTAATTCATTTCTGATATAATTTTTTGTTAGAGGCAATTGAATTGTTCATGATTTACATTTTTTCTGTTAAACAACATTGGTTCTTGCCAAAAATGCATCTACGGCCTTTTGTTAAAGGTAAAATCACAGAAATAACGTGCCAAAATGTTTGCTGTGTTCGATTCCGTTGGGAAAATTTCGATATTAGAGATGCATACATACATAGATAGATAAAATGATTAAACTACTAATGGATTTAGTATTCAATAATAAAAATATTTAATATATGTTTGATTAAAATTAGAGTAATAATCCATTAATTGCGTAATTTAAATCGAAGCCTAATTAAACTATAAATGTTTAATTTTTTATTTTAAATACCCAGTATTTTCTTTGAATTGTAAAATAAAAAGCCGATATTTAAATAACCAAAAATATTTACCCTCCTTAAAGGCCTTATTTTAATTTTGCAATAAATTCAATTTGTTCTTTTGCAAAATACGAATAATTTTTATGCTGAATAAGAACAAAATTTATCGCATCTATATTAAATTTTCCTTTTCTCATAATTCGACAAAGTTAAAATTATTGAATTTCGTAGTTTATTATTCATTTACAAAATGTAAACATATCTCTCTTATAGATTTTTCTTTCTCTTCTCTTGTTGCACTTTCTTCTTTTACCTTTCTCTATCTTTCTCTATCATATTTTTGTTATTCGCATTCATTTGTATAAAGTCGATCATGAAAGAAAGTGTCGACTACAATGCATTGTGATTTTGCATTGCAATGCAATAATTGTTACAAAAGAGAAAGAATAAGAAAGTCAACAATTCAGAATCGTTTCTCTCTTTTGTATTATCATTAGTAAAGTGTGAGAGAACATGAGAAAATCAAGAATGTGTTGAAAAAATAGAATTACAAGAAAAAGAGCAACACAAAAAAAAGATCATTTATAAATAAATTCAGTACAAGAAACTTAAAAAAATTGAAAATACATAAGAAAGTAAGGCCAACGAAATAGTACTTGGTTGAAGTCGTTTGAAAACGATAAAAGGCGCTTTATCGTAACGTAAGTTTACAATTGTAATTGGATTCATTTTATAACGTATGTGAAATGGTCCATGAAATCAAAATCAAAAAAGCAAATCAAAAATCAAAAAAGAATATTTAAAGGCAGCTGCCGGTAATTCGGCAGCTTTGGTAATTTCAAGTAAAATATTTAACATGTGAGAAAGTTATACTTGGCTATGGCCAAGTCTTGGTTACCCACCACTTAAACACTATTTAGTAATTCAATTATTAGTAATTGTGGTGCAAACAGATAACTTAAAGATGAAATGGCCAATTCGCACTACTTTATGTAAAATTGTAGTGTAGCGGCCTTAATAATTAGACGAAAATTAAATTTTCTGTATATTTCAGCTCCCGAGTTATGAGTGTAAACCTATAAATTTTTGCTTAAAAAACAGAGGTGTCGTCAAAAGCACTGTGGGCACGTTTCTTGGGCGGTTTTTAATACTAACCAATGTATATGAACTCTCAATACTTCTACCAAATTTTACGTAGACCAATTTTTTTTGCGACCAATATAATGCTTACCACACACGAACAAAAAGAAAGGACAGACATGTATAAATCGATTCAGAATTTGATGCTGATTAAGAATATGTAAATTTTATAGAGCCTTCGAGTAATTTAAACAGATTCATAATTATGGATCAAGGATTTCAGCTATTACAATGTTTTATATTTGAAAACGATAATGAAGCGTCCATTACAAACTGTTTTTTGAATAGAATAACACTTCATAGATATTTAGATAAATATACAAAAAAAAAAGAAACAACACACAACTATTTAGTCTACAAATTGCATCATGTTATTCCAAAGTCAAAAGTATTAACCACGAAATTATTATAAAAAATTTCGATATGTTGGTTAATCCAATGTAAAGTTTCGTCTCGTAATCGTCTTAATGATGACAACTGAACCAATATTCACGACTTATTTTTACAATATAACTAGAGCTTTTAAAAAATGCGTATAAATGGAAATTGACTCAAAAAATGGATGAGTCGAATTCGGTACTTTGTACTATCAAATTTTTAAAAATGTACGAATTTTTGTAAAAAAGTTTGAGGCATTGCGAATTTTTCTTATACAGAAACTTAAAAAGACAGTTGCCCGGGTAATTATTGCGCAATTGGTCCGATTTAAGCCACCTTTAACGGATTTTGGGCGTTTTTATGTAAAGTTTCACAAAAATATTGCAGCTTTTAGAATGCCAACCAGATAAAAATGTTTTTTTCTTTTCCTTATTTTTTATTATTTGTTGAATGACTGAAGTTGAAGTTGCTAAAATATTTAAGACTATCAAATACTCTATAAAAAGTCTGAGAAAACCCTTGCAAGGATAAATAATGAAAAGTTTAAAAAAAAAAAGAAATGTAAAATAAAATTAACAATAACAAATACCACAAAGCAAAACCTAATAAAAATAATGATAATAAGAGATTTACTGTCGCCTTTTTCTTTCTTTTTCTCTTTTAATATTTGAACATTAATCATCAAAATTATTTGATATACATCTTAGCACTTAATTATCTATAGCCCAAAGTGTACAGCTCAAACCATCAGATATACGGTTGTTACATAATTAAATATCATGTATTATATATTACGTGATATTTATAATCCAACAAAGCCTTAAATTGATTTATGTTTAGCTTATTACGGCCTTAGATAAATTGAAATTTTACAAGGCCAAAAAACTTTTACAAATTGCTACTTATTTCTTATGTTATAGAGCATAGTGTTTGTATATCACGAAGCAAATGAAGCTTGATGTTTTCTTTATTATTTATTCATTCATTATTGATTCATTCAAACATATTTCTTTAATAAAAGTTATTTTTTATAAAGTCTATAAAGTAGTACAACAAAGCTTATGCAAAATTTTTCATAAGATAACATTTTAATTATTTTTATAACATAATTGATTATTAATTAATTCATTTTAATAAACAGTTGCATAATTTTAGTTTTCTCCGCATTAATGTATTTTATGATGTAAACTTATGCGAATTTAAGGGCACGTATTGTATGCACTCATTGTAGACTTTTGACAATTTATTATAATTTACGAATTGCAGAAATGCTTTTCATTATAAAATGAATAATTCTAACAAAATCATTTAGATTTCAATTACTTTCTTTTTTATAATAAAATTTTGTTATGTAAAAAACATATTGCTCTAAAGTGGCTAAAAAGAGTTATCCGAGAATATTTATTTTATTTTAGAAGGGGGTGTGTTTAAGTATGCATCTAAATAGTAATAATTTCAAATAGTCAAATAGACTAAATCAACTAACTAGTTTATCAGAAACATAAAGACTAAGCAAAAATGGTAAAAATTAGCGCTATTCGTTGTGTCTATTTGGACGAAATACTCACCTAAAATTTTAGAAAGATTTAGTATTATTAATAAAAATTTTAGACAAAGTATTATTTTCTGTTGTTGTTTTTTACACAAGTCGATTAAATACTTTAGAGGTGTATCTGGATTTCTTTGGACTCCCCTTATCAAATATAATGCACTTCTTCTTTGTACATAAGTCTTAGGCGGCGCTTAAATTTCAATATAAAAAATATGTTTCCAAAAGTGGGGAAAATAAATATTGTCATTTTTACATGCTATGAAAACATATACATAAAAGAGCTTTCCGTTGTTGTAGAGAAAATTTTTAATTTTTCGCTATTTTTATAGCTTGCATTTTCAAATGTTTTGCACTGGTTTTAAGGATTTTTCTTTTGGTATCATGATTCCATAATCTCTTTGTTTATATTCAGCACCAAGAAGTTGGGGGTATATTTACTTTGTTATAGTGTTTATAACGCTTAGAAGGAAGCGTCTAAGACCCTATAAAGTGTGTAAATTCTTAATCAGCATCAAATTTGTTTGCCCGTCTGTGTGTTTGTCTGTTGTAAATATTCTACCAGTTGTAAAAATTGAAATATTGGCAGATAAATTAGAAGTTCTTGCGAAGAATAATTAGAAGTTCTTGGGCGAAATCGGCCGAAGAACACCCGCACAGTACAACATAAACTGAGGGCACCTCATTATTTTAAAGCAAAATTTGGTAGTTTTTTGCTTATCATCTGCAAATTGCAAAATATAGAAATCTGAAATATTGTACAAGTAGGGAAGTTATTGGTCTATAATGTCTGTCCAAAAATCATCCCTATGCGAAACTATACAACACCAAACTTTAATTTTTTTATGTTTATATTTATGTTTTCTATCTACAACTGAAAACACTGAAACAGATTTTGAATAAAAATATTATTGTGTTTGGGTGATGATTTGATCCCCGCTAAATATATTTTTTTTACTTTTTTTATTTTATGTCTCTTTTTTATTGGTTTTCCCTTATTTTGTTTTTCTCTTTTCGTACTTTTCAACGTCTTGTATATGATGGAATTTTGTAAACACCTATTTCGCTCATTTCGTACATTTGATAAGAAATTTAATATTGCGGTATTGAATAGTTGAATATTCATTTTTTGTATTCTGTTGGTCTGCTTTACTTTCTTTACATTCTTTCTCTACTTACTTTCTTTTTACATTTCATTTTTGCGTCCATTATGCACCTTAAACAATATTTCATTTATTACATTTGCTAATGCTGAAAAAAACTCACTCTTTGTACTCTACACCATTTGTGCTATGTAGATGTAAATAACACCCAGGAGTGGCGTGGTTGATTCACGGCAAAAATGCCCGTGAATCCTTTTGATTAAGATTAGACTTTTATAACGACTGCGCTACGTGCAGGGTTTTTATGGAGAAAAATTAATAATTATGGTATTTCTATATAAAAATTATTTTCTTTCTGTATTTTAAATTATTTTCTTTTATTTTTGTTTGTTGTATGCGCGATTTCATTTACCATATTGGGCAGCTGTGTTCTAGATTTTCTATTATCCTTTACTTCTCTATTTTTATATTTTTTTATTTATGTTTTCTGGAACACTTTTTTTTTATATTCTAATCATAAGTGTGAAAATTTCAATCAAAGTCTGCTTAAAAACTCATTGCCACTTAAGTGGCAATTATTGTGCCAATAAAAATGGAAACTATTTTTCAGAGAAATTTCGCAGCAGTTGAATGTAAATAAAAGTAATTTTTCAATAATTATGATGAATAATTATAGCGACCGTTATTTAATTTACAGTTATCGTCAAACCATGGATCCAATATAAAGATTACCGTAGGCAATGTACATTTAAGCAAATGGAATTCTAAGATGGTTATTTTCGTAACATTTAAAATTTTGGTAAAAAAATAAATTTTCTCTTATTCATGTTAATAGCAAACGTTCCAGAACAATATTCGCCTGTTAATTAGTTTCATTTTTGAACAGTATTATATCCCTGTATTTACACTATTTCTTTCTCATTGTATTTTTCTTTACACATTGTTTACTTTTTCAATGCTTTACTTTACTTTACGTTACAATATAAGCAAACACCATGACAATTATTAAATACTATTATTCTGTTTAGTTTACACTTAAATTTCTATTTACTCTGCTTCATTTTTTTTTAATTTGGTGTATTTAATTTGGCAATCTGACGAGAAAGGCATGTCCTTATAGGATAATTCTTAGTGCTTACTAAAGCCACTCTGCGAGAAAGTTTCAATTGAACTGTTCTAAAGGTTTCTTTGTAATCATTTCTGCTTTTTCCTGCTGCTGTTGCTGTTGCTGTTGCTGTTGTTATTACTAATTAGTCTTTACACATTTCCTAAGCCCAATAGTTGAGAGGATTTGTGGTCCGATTTGTTCTTTTTTATTACTATTCCTTATGCTTATTGCTTTCTCTCACACAGGGGACACCGAGTCAACTCATACCCGCTCAGTTTGCTAAAAGTTGATGATGGTGACCATTCTCAATGCAATTATTGCTCGTACTATATGTTATAGAAATATAGTAAGCCTAGCTATTCACATGTATAATTAACATGAAAGAAAGCGAGAGATAGAAAGAAAGAGACAGACAAAATATTTCTATAATTTGTTGATCTCCAATTTCTATATTGAATTGTTAAAGCCGCAAAAATGTCCACATAAAATATTGGAATGTTATTCGTATTTTGTTTTTTTTGTTATTGTTGCTATTACTGTTGTTTTCTACAAATGTAACACCATAATATAACACTACTAATAACACCACTGCACTTCATTACAATTACACACAAAAATGAAATGGATTCAGCGGTTTTCGGTTTGCTTTTTCTTTTTTTTTTTTTTGATGTAGATTGTTTTGAAAGCAAACTTTGCTTTCAAGTGTAGATGAATGATTATATAACACAATTGCCCCAAAAAAAATGTTGCCACTTGTACTGTACATGGTTACATAAAGTACCATTTGCTACAATGAAGTGTTGCCACTTCTTACTTAGTTTGAAGGCTTATCAGCAATACTATAAAATTACGTAACTAAGAGAATGATGCAAGTAAAGAAAAGGGCAGAAAGATAGAGCAGAAATGGGTACAGATAGAGAGAGAATTTCTGTATTTTTTATATAATAACCCTGGCCCAAATTATCCAAAACCAGAATAATTATAAATACTATACAAAATAAAATTATATTTAGCCGCCACCCACACACCATAATATTGCGATTCTTATTCTTACGATACGAACTCGTTTCAATTTGTCTTAAATATGGACGATTCACATGGTTTTCGAACGTACATTGTAGGCTCATGCCCTTACTTCAGATTTTTATCTTTTGTAATTTGCAAATATCGATTCAAAATTTTGTGCTGATAAAGAATATATATACCATATATGAAATTCGACGCTCCCTTTTTAGTATTTCATTACATAGCATTATGCCAAAGTAAACATAACACAAACCTATGGGTGATGGGTATAAAAAGAACAGAAATGTATAAAATGATAAAACGATAAAAAGTACAAAAAAAAAAGTACAAATTATTTGGCTGGAGTCAAATCTTGGATACCCATCACCAATATACAATGAAATTAAGAACCTGATTCAGTTTTTTAAGAGGAATTAGGAGGAAACGTAAACATAAAAAAATTAAAACGTGGTATTGTATAATTTCAATGATTTTTGAACAGGCATTGTAGACAAAAAGCAAAATTTCAGCTTTCTATCTTTTGCAGTTCTAAGTGTTGTAAATTGTCTTGTTGCACTATGTTGACCAATTTGGCCCACTTTCAAACCCAATTTACATGCAAAAGGCTTTCAATGAGCTCGCTATCTCAAATTTTTGGACTAAGAGAATGTGTATAACAGACGGCCATACGGACAAACAGTACATAAATCGATTTAGAATTTGATGCTAATCAAGAATATATACACTTTATAGGGTCACCAACGCTTACTTCTTAGCGTTACGAATACAATGGCAAGATGAATATAGCCCAAAGCTTTGAATGAAAGTATTAGAATTTGTTTGTGTTCGGGCGATTGCATGATAATTGTAAATCAGAATGGAAGGCAAAGTAAGAAAATGTTGACAATGTTCAATCGTCAACAAAGTCGAACATTAGCAATCTTATAATAAAATGCACTAAGAAGAGTCACTTTTTATTTGTCTGCCAGTTTATTCTCTATTCTTGTAAATATTCCATTACACTATAGACTGCAATTCCTAAAAATATTTTGAAAAAGTTTCTTAGTTATATAATGGCCTCACGTCGAACCCTATGGACCATTTCCATGACTTTCCGTACTAAACTCTTCCTGAAAAAAGTCATTACATAAAAAAGACAATTTTGAATGGTAATTAATGAAAATTGGTCTATTGTTACATTTTGATATGATTCTTATTTTTGTGATTCACAATTCGCAAAGTTATTGAATTTTCATATTAAGTAAAATGATGTAAGGTCTTCAAGAATCCGAGCAACTTCGAGCAATCTATGATATTCTCACTTGTTTCCATTTTATATCTTCATATAAACATATCTAAGCGTACCTTGTGCCATGTTCATTTAAATTTTAAGTATGTGAAAAATGTCATACGATAATTTCTTCAATTTGCAATGAATTGTTACTATTGTTGTTGTTCCTAGTTCTCTTACTATTTTATTTATTATTAATTATTTATCTCCTGTAACATCTCTAATGCGATTTTAAAGAGTGGACGCTGATATTTGCGGTCATGACCATAAAGCAAAATAACTGGCTTCAGCAGCAACAACAAACAGAAGAAGAAAAATTGTTAAAATATGGGAAGAAAATGGGGCAAGAATTTGGTTAAGTTTTGAGGTAAAAATATGTAGAAAAAAGTAGTAAAATAACAAACACTTGAACAACA
Source organism: Melophagus ovinus (assembly GCA_023089585.1). Taxonomy (NCBI): domain Eukaryota; kingdom Metazoa; phylum Arthropoda; class Insecta; order Diptera; family Hippoboscidae; genus Melophagus; species Melophagus ovinus. The sequence continues at coordinate 380,934 of JAKKIB010000251.1, read as the reverse complement.
TTTAAAATGCCATTATAAATAAATAAGGAGATGAAAACACGGATAGGGGGAACTCTCTAACTCTTCATGTATATTGACTTATCAATATTTTACATCTAATTTTTCTTTTGATTGCCTGCCCAAAAAATAAGGTAATTGCTTATGGCGAAATCATAAACTCATGGCGTAATTTAGAATTTTCATACGATAATTGTAAGGAAATTTTCAAAAAATATTATCATAATTTATATTAAAAAACTGTCACAAAATGTCACGCATACTGCGTCATAAAAAAGGGTCAAAAAATTGAAAAAATATTTTAAATAAATTGTCACAAAAAATGGTCGCAACAATTGTCGTAAAAAATTCTCACAAAAAATTTGTACTGTACGATTTCATACTCAAATGTGTGAGTGTGGGTGAAAGAGAGAGAAAGAGAGAGAAAGAGAGCAGAAAATATATCATTAAAAATCCATCTCTTCCAAATGAAAAAGTATAAAGTAAATGTAAAAGCTACATGTAATAAACGTGATATGTGTTTGATGTGTATGATGATGGGTGATGTGTGCTACATTTTGATGTGTTTGTTTATAGCAATTTGAAAAGTTTTCATGCTTAAAGATTTCACCTCAAATATTTGGTAACGGTGCTCATGATTACCATTAAAAAATTACAAATTATAAAATTCTGAATTATAATCTGTTAAATATGTATAATAAAAAAAGTGAGAGGTAGAGAAGCAATGAAGAAATTAAACGAAAATATAATTTTAAATGTGAGCAAAATTTCAATCGATTTTATTGCCTTAGAATTAAATGTGTTAAATTTTAAGTTACCTTATGCAATTAAGAAAGCCCTTTACAAAAGAAGTTAAAAGGATAGATCCTAAATACCTTGATAAATTTCTGACATTATCGCAATATCCCAAACCCAGATAAGAATTGCAGCGAATATAAATAAATTATTGGAAGCATACGACTAATTTATTAAAAAATTTTTAAATTTTACTATAAAAATCAATAAACGTGACAAACTTTAGGGAACACATTTCCTGGATAAATGTGTACGTTATTTATTTGTAGTGCCTAATGGTGTAAAGTACCATTATTGGAATAGCCCCAAAAAATTATCTGATGTTGCTCTATCTCTAATAAAATCGTACTGTTTTTTCTCAAAAAGAAGGAATAAAACTTTTCAAACTAAGCGATATCGATATCTTTGATACATACAGAAAATTCGTATTCCATAATAATTTGCTGACGGACTCCACATTTAATTTTTACATTTTTTCATGCTTACCTTAATAATTAAATCTTACATTAAACTACATTAAATTCAGTCTTTATGAAATTTCCAATAATCTAATAAGAGAATCTTGGGAAACTTGTAATGCTACATGGTAAAATAATGGCCTTGCTTTATGCTTCGTAATAATAAATGAACAAATTGGTGACCAAGTGATTTGTTCACCTTTATTATGGTACAATGTTGTCAAAATTTTATATGCATACGCGATTCCACTAATATCAACTGAATCTTAGTTAATTTTATTACTTTCATTATTTATTCATTACGATTTCATAATTTTTGTTTCTTTATAGGTTTTTTATTGGACTTACATTTGGCATATCTATTTAAATTAAAATATTTAAAAATGGGCAATCAATTTATATAAATTTATAAATTGTTCTTATTATTATATTTATTTACAGCACTCCTACATGCATTTGTAATGTTCAACTTAGAATTATATTGGCTGAAATAAAGTTTCGTAGTATAAACAAAATTAAAAATGAACAAATTTCAAATGTATTGCAAAAATTTAAGCGCAATAAAATGGCAACAGAATTTTTTATTTAATTAAGACTCAACTTTTTATGTTTTACTTCAAAGATCACAAAACTTTTATGATAATTTAATGATGTATGACATATTTATAAAGTGCTCTGCGAAATGTCTGCTTCTCCTCTCTTTTCTTTCATTGTTAAATGTGAAAAGTCATTACTGATTCCATTACATTTAATCTTTCAAAACCAACCACCTTAATTATTCTATTATACTAAAATACTCTAAATTAGCTTAAGCATATTTATTCTATAGCAAACTCATGTATGTGTAAAAATGAAGAGTATAGGAATGCTGGGTGAATAGAAGATTTTGCAAACAAGGTTACATTTCACAAAATTTTTGGAATGCGTATCAATATAAATAAAAAAAAAGATTCAAAACTTCTCTTATAGTTAAGTAATTTAGAGATGAGAGTTCAAGGCACTTAAAAATTTTATTACATATATTCCAATGTCATCAAATCTATCCTAAAATGAGTGACTAAGTGACTGCATAAAGCACACTACCATCAGTAAACTTTAACAGTACACAGAGAGAATTCTTTATTAGTCAGAAAGCTTTTAGAAAAAACTTTTGAATTTCAGTGGAAACTAGTACGTGCCACAATACACACTATGGCAACTATATTTTTATAATCACTGCAATGTCTACATCAATTTCAAAATATCGAATGTAACGGGGACGTAGAAAATGAAAAAATTACCATATATATTTGAAAGAATTAAATCGCAAAATGAATAGTATTTCATATTCACTATAAAATGACTTTTATACTTAAATCAGTTGTGCCTTCCCCAATCTTTCCCTGTCTTCTATGCCTTTTCTTCTATCAAAACAAAAATCAAAACTATTTAATTAAAGATTTGTAGAGATAGAGGGAAAAACTTGTGTATTATCCCAATTGGAGTTCATTTTTGATGACAAATTTATAAAATATGTGTAGAAAAGGAGAAAAGAAAATAAACTAAAAGCGTTTAGGTGAAAAAACGTTTACATTGAAAATGTCTGACATTAATATCAATTAAAAGTTTACTGATCCAAATTATTTGAGATATTTGAAAGTCACATGAAAAAGTACATTTAGACAATCATACAAAAATACAAACTATAATAAGCTCTTTCAATAAGTTTGGGGTATAACTAATCAGAAGCGTTGTCTTTAAAAAATTTAAACATTTTAACTTGTATGGTACACTGCGGTAAAGTCAGGCGTACCTAGTACCTAGGGCAGTTAGCCTAGCCTAGAATTTTTAAGCGCGTATTATACCTTATATACGAAGTTTACCCCACAGTGCGAAGCATCGGAACCTTTCCAAAACTTTTGGACAAAAGATTATAACACAAGGCGTAGTCAGTTACTCATGTCATAGGGAAAGTAGGACCTTAGGCGATAAACATATAGATATATAAGTTTGAAAGGGTAACGCTCGCGTTATGGGTATTCACAGTTAGTCTATGATACACTGCGGGCATGCCTTTGAACAATTTGGCCCATTTGCAATGCCAATTTGCGTGCAAAAATTTACAATGATTCTACCAAATTTCAGCTAGATATCTCAACTTTTACGATCAGGACAATATTTACAACAGACAGATAACTGATAGACACGTCTAAATCGATTCAGTATTTAATGCCAATGGCGAATACATATACATTCCAGTGCCTCCGATGCCTAAAAACATAATGACATAAAGTGAATATACTCTAAACTACTAGATCATTGGAACAAAAATATATGCCTTTATCGAAGAAAAAAATTTATGCTCCTTCAACTTTGAGAAAGTTGCAAATGTATTTAATGACAATGATAAAAGTCCACACATTTCATTTCCAATTACTACATTAAGAAATTTTTAGACAGCGCTTTCCTTCAGAATAATGCATTTAGGGTTAGATCCTTAACAAGTAAGAAAATTATATTTGGCCTGGGGCCAAATCTTAGATACCCACCATGAATATACCATAATATTAGGATTCAGAACCTGATTCAATTTTTTAGGAGTAAACTGAAAACGTAAACATGAAAATATTAAAGTTTGGTATTGTACAATATCGCGTAGGCGTATCGTATTTGCATGATTTTTGGGCAGACATTGTAGACCAATAAACTTCCCACTTGTGCAAAATTTCAGCTTTCTATCTGTTGCAATTTTCAGATGATGAAAAACTACTAAATTTTGCTTTAAAAAATGAGATAATCTCAGTGCGCGTGACTTTGACTTTGATTTGATATATTTTCAATCCCACCTCCAATCTCTATGCAGCGGAATCATATGATTCCGCTAAATTTGAGCCCGATATCTCAAATTGTACGACTAGGACAATGTTTACAACAGACAGACACACGGATGGATAAACATGTCTAAATCTATTGAACATTTTATGCTTTTCTTGTTTTATGTTTCCGAGGCTCCCTTCTAAGCGTTACAAACATAATGACAAAGTAAAAAGTGTTGGATATAATAAAACTTTAATTCAGTTATTAGAAAATACTTAACTCTCATTTATGTTCACATAATTTGACGATTGCTTGGGAACAAAATAAAAATTCTTTCTTAAAGAATGGAATGCAAGGCATTACATTGCAATCCAAGGCATTATATGTTGTTAATACCGAATTTCTTATATAAAATGGAAATTTTGCAAATGAGAAATGGAAATTGGCAAATATGAATGGCGCATAAAGATTTTTTGTTAGGCAACTTTAACAATCGTTATAATTATTATTAAACGAAGAGTAAAAGCTGAAAAGTGTAAATGAAATCCTTCTCGTTCATATTCACTTTTTACTATTTTACCTTGTGATATTTTACATTGTGATATTGAATAAAGTTATAATAAAGAAGAAAATTCATGAAATGAAAGGGAAAGTAACCTAGAGAAAGAAAAGAGGCCACAATGCGTAATAATAATCACTGAAGTTCAAAGAAGCAAACTGTCATAATGATAATTACAAATATAAAAATTACAATAATGAAAGAAAGCGCAACCACAATAATAATAATAAAAATAAAAATAAAATGTAAAAATAATATTAATCGTACGAGCGTTATAAATTATGTATGAGAATTATTCTGCAAAAACAAAAACTGAAAACTTTCTCTTTTCTTCTGTTTTTTCTTTTGCTTATGTAAAATATGCACTATTTTTATTTTATCGTTAACAAGCACGCAACAATCAACACCACAAGCAAAACAGCAAATAAATATCACCAAAAAGAAAACTGCAACTTTTATATATTTAGATATGGCCAAATACAAATACAAATGCCAAATAAAGTACATCAGAAAACGAACATTAGGAAATGTTTGATATAGATCCGATTGTCTTGCAGTCATTCCAGGATTTGGTTTAATCTTGTACGTTCACGGACCCATCTGTTTATCAATTTTAAGACGAACATTATTTCTTTTGTGAATTATAAAGAAAAATTCGGTAGTTCTTGGCAAAAACCAAAAACTCGTAAAAGCAAAATCTGAATTATTATTTATGTGTCCAAAACCGTCACGCCTACGAAAAATTGTACAAAACCAAATTTTCACTTATTATGTTTGCTAAATTTGCAAGATATCCCAAGTTTTACTACTGGAAGAATCCTAACAATATAAGTACAGACGGACATTCAGTTAGTGCTTTACATATATTGCTGACGTAAAAGCTTAATTGTATTGTACATTAAAGTACAATTTGTGCTCTACCAAAAATTTCACACACAAGTTTTCACATTAGGAGTTGTTGCGGAGGTCAATCCAACCGGACGTGGCCAAACCATACTCCGGCGAAACCGTTTTTGTAATCACGCTAACCCCTACGCCAGATAACTTTCAATTTAAAGCCCTTATGGCACTGTATGTACGAATCTTAATCTTTAGTAACCTTCCGAAACCTTTAGGCCAGGACAAAAAGACAGACATGACTAATTCAGAATACATATTTATGGGAACTTTCTTTTTGAGTATTACAAACGTAATGGCAAAATGGATGTATCCCCAATCCCAAAACAAAACACCTAAACTTGAAATTGTTTTCGTAGCAACAATCATCAACAAACAATAAGAGTTAAAGCAAATGGATTAATTATTGACACACAAGTTTGCTTTAAGAGGTGAGATCAAAGGCGTAGAGATTTGATGGCAGATTTATGCACACACAAACAAGTCAATAAACTTTATTTTTGTATATGTGGGTAAATTTATACCCACCATCCAGAGATTGGGACTCTATTTACTTTGCCATTATGTTTGTAACGCTTAGAAGGGAGCCTCGAAAACCTTATAAAGTATTTATATTCTTGAAAAGCACAAAATGTTCAATAGATGTAGACTTGTCTGTCATTCTGTGTGTCTGTCTGTTGTAAACATTGTCCTGGTCGTACAATTTGAAACATCCGGTTCAAATTCAGCAGAATCATTTGAAGTTTTAATATTTGCTTCAAAGAACTTTCTAATTGACTTTTTAACATTAAAGTTAGGTAAGTTCATTTGTTCTTTCTATTGTTGTTGAATATCGATAATTGGACCGTTATTACTGAAAAAAATTGAGTTTCAGGGCGCTAGAGTTAGTGTGTTCCAACAGCCATGCAAATTAAAAGTGAAGGTCTTTAGACACCTTTGGGAAACTTTCTTACAACACTGCATAGTAAGTCAGATGTAACAAAAAATTAACACCATATCATGAAAAGTGTAAATTGCAGTTAAAATTGAGTCCCAAGTTTTGTAACGACCACCTCAAATTTCGCAAAAATGTATACGCTACACCCTTTATCATAAACAATGCAATACATTCATGCGGAAGGATGCAATACTTAGAAGGGATAAAGATGAGTCTACTTTTTAGTACACCGATCTACTCAAAATAATTTTTTGGTTGGATTTAAGCCTGTCCGTACAAGTATCAAAGTACCGACTACATTTTTAAAGATATTTATATGAAATTTGTCTTGTGAGCTTGTTTTGAAAATGAGTTAACTTATAAATTACAATCGGTTGGGGCAACTATTAAATACCCAACACTAAAATTTATCTTTTATTTACTTACATATACAAACAGTTGAATCCAACGGGCCATATAAGTTATATTTTTTGTTATTTAAATTTTATGCAAAAAAAAATTACTTTATTTTGTTTTTCCCTTTAATTTTTAATTTATTTTATTCACTTTATATCATTTTTTAATGTGCACTTTGTATCTCCGATAAAGCTGTTTATAGCATTATGTCCACAAAATACCTTAACGCTTCAGCAGTCCACCTACACCTTCGATAAAATGGTAACCACAGATTGTGTATGAAGCTTTATGTTTTACACCGCGTTTAATACAGAAGGCTATCTTGTCGCCCCTCCAACTGCTGCGATAATTACATACACATGCAGAGTCCACGTTATTAGAAATGTAAGACTTAAGCCAAGTCTCAGAGCCGGGTACTACATCTAGCCGGCTACCAACCAAATACCTCGGTAAATTCATCAAACTTGCCATTCACCGAAGCTTTAATTCTTCGAGCATGGATATATCCAATATTGAGAGAAAAATGAGAGCGTGTTAATGAGGATTCTATTATTACTGCAAATTAAACCATTTTTATGACTGATGCTGTTGGTGGGAGTACTATGTCATGTTATCATATGTTATAATGTGTATATATGTATATATGTGCGTGCGGGGTGTAACAAACAATGAGTAGATACGTCGTGTAGATCTTACCTATAGTGAAAGAATGGTTCAGTACTTGTCATTAAATTTTATTTAGAGCATAAATTTGATTTATTCGCGCATGTGTATGTTTATTCATCGTATATATGTGACAGGCTTCTAATTTCGTAAAAAGTCATTGGTATTTAAGTACAATATAAAATGTAGAAGATCTTAAACGACTCTACGTTTTTTTTGGTTTTGGTATGCGAACAGGTACTGTGAAATCTTCATAGGTACCAACAGCGTTCTTTGGCTTGCACGATTCATAGGCAGGGCTGAACCTGCCTTCACCCCTGCTTACATCTACGTACTAAAACACAAACCTTACCGCCACTCACCGTCCACTCACCTTCCTTGCAGTACGGTCGTTGGGAATTATTTCACGCTCTGGCCGGCTCGGTCATTCTTAATTCCTTCATTACGGATTTGTTTGATTTCCCTCCAATTGGGTTCTTTTGCTAACATATAATCCATCATGCTTCGCATTGTAAATTACTCTATGCGAATCGTGAAATAAGACATGTTCTACGTCTTCTTCCTCATTGGTGCTCATTGGGCACATCGGTGACTCATTGTGCCCGAATTTACGGGCGTATTTCTTAAAGACGCCATGTCTGGTCAAGAACTGTGTGAATTAGATGTTTACATTCCCACCTCTACTGTTAATCTAGGTTAATATGTGCCGTATAAGCTTATGTGTCCATCTTCCTTTTGCAGAAGCAATCTATCGGTTCTGCCAAAGCAGAGGGACACTTTCCGTTCTTCCCTTTTAATAAGCCATCTGAATTTTCCACTAGCTGGTTTCCTTCCGTAAGTTTTGGTTATTTCATCTGCAAGGATGTCTAGTGGTGTCTAGATGTCTGCCACTACATTAGCAGCCTCATCAAAAATAGTTCTATATCCACAGCTTGTTCTTAATAAGCATAGTCTTTGCACAACCGCCAACTTCCAATAAAACAACTTGTTCTTCAGGCACCCCGCCCAAGCGGGACATACGTGTAGCAACCTAGAACTAACTTCATTAGCCAGCAAAACTCTTTTTGCTAGCTTTGGCCCCCTTATATTCGGGAGGATTTTGTATCGTGCCATTTGCATTTTCTAGGCCTTGCCACAGACGTATAATAAATGCTTTTTAAAGGAGAGTCTGCTTTGATGAAGCTCATATACTTGATCTCATTTAATGTTGTTATATTCGCCATCTACAATTATGCGTATTTTTTCCGGCATTGTGCGGCTCGAGATAAACACTACATCCGTCCTATTCTCAGTTAGTACCACATCCTTGAGCCAGCCTTTGACAATTCCAAAGGCTCTGTTGGTTACTATTTCCAAATCTTGGATTTCCTTAGCCACTATTGTAAGGGCTACATTATTGGCGAAACTTATGATATTAGCCTCCAATGGTAATAGAAGCCATAGAACTTCGTCGTACATAACGTTCCACAACAAAGGTTCCAAAATTGATCTTTGTGAAACCCCTGCTGATATAAAATACCCCTTAAGCGTTTCTTTAGTATCGTAGAAGAATATCCTGTCCTGAAAATAGCTCTCGGTAATCCTAAGAAGATAATTCCATTCACTGACTTTCTTAACTGCGTCAATTGTTATCGGCCAAATGATAATATCTCGTAACTTAGTAACAACAAATTTAATAAAAAGAACTTTTTTATTGCTAATGTGGAGGCACCGCAATTTTTCTAATAACCATACTTTGATAAAACATTTTACTTGTACTGACAACAGACATACCAACGAACATGTTTAAATTGATCCAAAAAATGTTGAGTCGATTAGTATAATAAAAAGTGGGTCTTAGGCAATTTTTCTGTGTATTACATACGTCCGCACGGACTCATAATAACTGTACCACAAATAATAAAGATCATAAAAAGTACGGAAAAAATTTTGATATAATAAGAGATCCAAGTCACCGATCAATATATTTTAAATTCCCTAATCACATTTAGCATGAAATATTTCTGCACTATTTTGATTAAAAATATTAGGCAGAAAAACAGAAAGTTTGTCTAAAGCGCATAGAGTAATGAAATTTTATATCTTCATATGTTCCGAAATAAATTGCGATTGAAGCATTCATACTTAAAACGAAAATTGTATTTAAATTAACTCACTATAACAACAATATAACATTTGTAAAAAAAACAAAACAAAAACAAGAGAAACAGGAGCAACAGCAACAATAACCATGCAAGCATACTCATGCAATAAAATAAATTTCGCCCCATGTATATTTTCACATGAATCAACACATACATATGCACAAGCAGTTCTCATATTGTTACAAGGTCCAATAAACAAATTATTTTGGTGTTGCACTTTTTCTTTCTTAAAATTCCATATTTTTATACACAATATGCTTCCATACTAATGCACATGCACTCATACGTCTGTCCAAAAATATTCACGTACACGTGTAAACATTTGTGATTTTATCGTTTGCCGTAGCAACGTACAACTAGTAAAAAAAGTGATACTTCGCTCGGAAAAAAATTTGGAATACCCATCCATTTGGCATTTTAAAGATGAATAGTTTGAAGTTGTAGGCGTGACCGATTTGCATGACTTTTTACCATTTATACATATTTTCAGCTTTGTGTCCGTGTCACTTTTCAAGTTATGTGCGAAACGTTATAGGTTTTTACTTAAAAAAACACAAGTGTTCTCAATTTATTTGTGCGCTTGGACCAATATGGTCTATTTTCAATCTTAATCAATGCACAATACATAAACTTTCAATGTGCCAATCTGCCAAATTTGACTTCGTTACTTCTTTGTTTTTGCTTCCAGATATATCTGTACGTCTGTCCGTCTGCCCTTGTGATAAACATATTGTTTACCACAAGGGCAGACGGACAGACGTACAGATATATCTAAATCGATTTAGAATTTGATGCTGATCAAGAGTACATACATTTAATGGGATCTTTGATGCTTTTTTTAGATGTTACAAATATAATAACAAAGTCAGTATACCGTAAACCTGTAAGTGGTGGATGCAAAAAGAAATTTTGTGCGCGGCCTGAATGCAATTGTGTATATTTTGTAATTATTCGTACTATTCTAATGTGTGTGTGTTTATATACATGTAAAGTATTTGTTTACATACACGCATACACACAATCCCATATCGTACACACAATATGTGTGTTTATGTCATTTGATTGGCAATGTCATAAATATCCATCAAGATGAAGTAACAATAAACATTTTCTATACAAACATCCTACGAAAATCCTTTATAAAAACTTTTTGTTAAAAATTATTGTAAAATTCCTTTTTTTAAATGAATTTGAAAAATAACGCACATATTCATATAATGTTTAAACTTTATATTATATATTTCAGCTTTTTGGTAGCTTTCAACTTTTGAACTCTTTTAAATCGTCTAAAGTAAATATGTGTTAATTTTTTACTCATTTTAATAGTAACTCACTTTTGAGAAAGCTCTCGTTTTAATTTACAACGCAGTTGTGCCATCGAAAGGACATTAAATGTGCTCGTTAAATTGCAACATTAAATATGTAAAGTAATTAGAAAAATTTGTTAAAAATTTGTCCTTCTTAGAAGATGTGTGTTTTCAGACGGTACAGATAATAATGATACTAATAATGCTTTTTTGCGGATAATACGAAAATTGATTTGAGAACTACAAAACGATTTAGGAACTACAAAAAGTCTCTTACTTAAAAAATTTACTAGTTTGGCGATTTCACTAAATTTCAATAAATCCTTTATCAATTGAGTGAGCTCTAAGAAAATTATTCCAATAAAATTTTACGCTTATAAAGTTCACCATAAATTAGAACATGTGGTGTCTAGAGAGAATTATTATTTAGGTTCAGAGGGTCAATTCAGGCGTAGTTCTTTAAAAGGGAAATAAATCTCTCAACTTAGTAGAAGAAGCTTGGTAGGATGCATTTGGAATATATTATTCGTATAGAAATTATCTTTGATATATCAATGGTGAGTAGTGATTTTACGTAAGAATGTTTACTGAGCTTAGACGTTTCTTACTACAGATCTTCCATGCACCTCCTATAACTTCTATGGCGTTTATTGTTTCATGAAGAAAGACGTTTTAGACATCTATAGGTGAAAATATTGAGTGATCTATTAAGATAAATCGGCGAAGCGCATTAATTCGCTTAAACTTTATTTCAAAAGGAAGACGTATAATCTAAAATATTTTTTTGGTTTTTCTTATCCATTATCCATCAAAAGTTTGCACTGACTTTTAATAATAATAATTTTATTATTATTATCACATTAAGTTGATGTAAATTCATCTTGTATTTACAATATAAATAGTTTGCCTTATTTAATGATGCACCTATTTACATATCTATGCTATGTAGGTTACGTTTGCCATTAACAAATATGTCATTTGCAGAAGCTAATCATGGGAAAAACAAAAACATAAAACTATAATAAAAGAAAGAAATATAACAGCAGGGATATTCAAAATGAAACAAAACAAGCGATCAAATTTCTAATAAAAAATATTAAAAAAAAACTTAATAAATTAATTTCATGGCATAGTGTTTAACATCTTTATGCTTTCAATGGTGAACTAGCCATATGCTTATTGTGGTAATAAGCCGTAAAGATTTCGTAAGTAACGAGCGTCAGATTAAACAAAAAAGACTACTAAAGCGATTATTTAATTTTATCTATTCTTATAAAAAAAAAACTCAAAATTAAAAAGAAAACTTTTTTTAAAGGTGACCTGTTACCACTTTATTCTGAGAAATTGTGAAATATTTTCTTTCTGGCAATTAATAATTTTCTTTTAGTCGTAGGATTCAAAGAATAATTAATAATTCATAGTTTAAGGCAGCGATTTCTAAATTTTACAATTCCGGAGCTTTCTGTTGCAATAAGCAAAACCGAGGGCGACGTTTTATTAAGATAAAGGACTTTTTCATATAAGTACAAGAGTAGGCGTTTGGAAAAAGATTATTCCTTTTTTGTAGTACAGAGTCGCTTTAATAAAAGCCTCCAGTTATTCGCGAAAAACTAGTTAGAGCATGCCTGAAATTCCTGACGAGAAAATTTGCAAAATTCTTTCGGCTCTCTCTTAAAGCGTATTTTGTTTAAAATATTTGGAACGTTATTGCACATTCTCTCTTTCACTTTTTCTCTTTATTATTTCGTTTTTATTAGCTGTTTATATTGACAACAACTAATTTTTATTACCGAAAATTTTATAATCTAATTTAATTAATTCGGATATATAATTAAGACGCTTTTCTTGTGCCATTGCATACCAAAAATTTTTCCTGTCTTTTTTTTTTTTTTGATATCTCAACTGTATACTCTAAAATAATGAAAAAACATTTAAGAAGAGCAATTAAATAAATTATTTAATTAACACACAAACGATGTTTATTTATATGTATCTGGACATGGTGTACGTATGCATGCTTGTGGGTGTCAACATAATTGAAGTTCTTATGTGTTGAAAACGCAGAAAAAGAAAACGAAATTTAACATTTTAATTATTGTTAATTTCAGTTCAGATATATGAAACAACAACTGACGAAACTTGTGTGATAAACATTTTACAAATTTTTACTTTGCCACAAATGTAACAAGCAAGTAAATAATTAAATATAAAATATTATATAATAAAACAGGACGACTTTATAATATTTTTTATAGAGTTAAACCAAACTTTTCAGACATTTAGTGAATTCTCGTTTATTGCAACGTACACATTTGCAAGAAACTAAAAAAAAAATTTTGCCTTTTATTCTTATATATCTATTCTTATATACCTTTTCATTGGTCACTATCGAAAATTTTTTTAACACTATTGAACTCTTTGTATATCCCAACACTTATGGTATAGGGTATTACAAGTTTGTGTGGATGTTTGTAACACCGAATATAAGTTAAGCAGATCTGCCTTTAATTATACTAATCGACTTAGAATCAATTAGTGATTCGACTTAAGCCTGTTGTATCCAGTCAATTTATTATCAAGGTACAGGTCGCAATTTTTTTAAATTATTGAAATCATTTTGTATATGGGTGTGTTTTGGTGCAGAGGCGAAATCTATTGAAAATGTTAAAAAGGAATTATATTTACGACCTACTTTATATAACGCCTTTCTTGAAAAAATATTAAACAAAGAAAAATTAGTCACGTAAAAAATATATGTACCAAATTTGTTGCAGATTGATCCATTTTTATGATCACTTTCCATTTAAGGCCTTTAAAAACAAGTGAGAAGTTAATAGTCTAGCGGGACCCCGCGTAATGTGTTTAAAGCCAAGTAAGAAGATCACAAAATAGAAAAACATAATATTTGTCAAATATTTAAAAAGTTCACTATATGAAAGAAAGTTCAAAAAATTGCCCCACCTGGACCAAATTTGATAAACATACTTATTATGTCACAACACAAAGCAGTATCAATTTTTGCTAAAATGTATCCAAAATTCAAAGTATTGTTTAAATAATGACCATAAAAATGGCCCGATCTGAATAAAATTCGTTAGACATACTGTTTATTTTAAAATACAGTTAATCGCCAATTTACATAAAACTTTATAAAAAAATGTACTTTTTTCTCGTACAACGACTTTGTTTAAGAAAGGCGTTATATGAAGGTTGTGGTACATGTAGTACGATTTTAATCATTTTCAGTAAAGTTCTTCTCTGGGTCAAGACATACCTATGTATAAAATTTCTTTTACATTTTTGTAAAATTGCGATTTGTAGCAGACGAAGAGACAGACTTTTACCGAATCAGAAAGTAATTCTGAGTCGATGGATGTAATAAAAATTATCCCTATTTTAGTTCTTTCTAGGTGTTACAAGCATCTGCACAAACTTATAATACCTTTTACCACAAGTGGTGTAGGGTATACTCACAATTTTTTAAATTTTTGTTGGCTTGTAAATCTTTTATTTAATTTTAATCATAATAAGCATAGTGTTGTAGGGTATTTAAATGTTTGATCCGATCAACTACAAGATTCTTACTTTTATAAAATACCATTCCTTTATACATTATTGGAAAAATTTTATAATAAATTACTGTTACAATGATAGCGAGAATGGTATCACATTCATATGTAGTTTTACCTTAATATATGTGGACTCTTTTAAAGTCCCCATATACAAAAAAAAATTTCCTATAACAATTCTTTATTTAAGATAGCTAAAAAATGCCTACTTTCTAAGCGTCCCTTCTCTACCCCCCAGAAATGAAACATTTTTTGTACTCAAGAGGTGATTTCCTCTTGGAAAAACAATTAATCACTTTCATTGATTTAAAAAATTTGTTATATGGGAGGCGTTCAAAAAAATAGCTCTATCAGTAACAAATTTGATACAATTATTTAAAGCATGAAGCAACCACTGTGTACCGATTAAATACCGCTTATATTGCGAAAAATTTCCATATATTGACTTTTGTGTAAATTAGACTATTTTATTACTTAATTTTATAAAAAAATATTTTTTAGGTTATTGCGGTGTAGCAGATATGACACTTGAAATATTATCGCATCAAGCAACGCTTGAAAAATACATCTGAAATAATGCTAACATTAAAGGTAATTTTTGCTCTTGTATTTATATAATTTTTTCTATGCGTATCATGACCGTTTGGAGTTAAACATAAGCCAAAACTCCTGTGAACCTATTTTGTTGCTTTCACTCAGTTATGAAAGTGCCTAAACCCTACCTAAGCAAAAAATAATAATAAGAGGTGTCATTTAGCGACGAATATATTTTGTATTTTATATTAAACAATCCAAGCGCTATCTGACGGGAAAAGCAAAGATTGAATTTTAAATAAATATATCGTTAACTTGTATAATGCAGCTTTATATGGAGAGATCATAAATTTTTCGACTAATTTTTAGGGGCTGAAGATGGTGTTATTTTAAGCTTCACGCTAGATTCATGACTATACCAAAGATGACTGTGAAATGTTAAACGTTTTTCGTTTAGTTTTTTAATAATCATGAAATATTATTACATCAGTAGGTTGTTCAATAAATTCCACACGGCACGGAAACATCGATGAAAAAAGAAAAATATATAACACACTTTTGCATAAAAAATGTTTAGAAAGCTATTTGAGGTCGGCAAACTTATTGATTGTATTAAGGTTTAAGAATAGAATTCATTAGTGTTACGTTTCATAGTGATGATTGTGACAGCTGTTGTGCTGGTTATGGTAATAACTTTATGCACAAAACAATAATGGAAATAATAATAATAATATTAGTTAATAAGATTGATAATTATTTTTTATTACAATTCACCGAAATATTATTCACTCATTTCTTTCAACTGCGCTCTACTCTAATTTTTTTTATTATTTCTACTTATTATTGATATTACTTGCACTTTTTCTTTCATTTAAAATAAAATTAATTGAGATTAATTGTTATTGCAAATTTGTGGTAATAGTTTAATCAATTTCAATTAAATAAATGGAACAAATAAATTTGTTCCATTCAGTGGTTGCGGGTGTACGTATTTTGTTAATATGTTGCAATGCTCAAAAGGAAATATCGGAGACTCTATAAGGTATATATATTCTTGATCCGTATAAAATTCTGAATCGATTTATACATGTCTGTCCGTCTACTCGACCAGCCGTGTGCCTGTTGCTGGCATTCTTCTAAAGGCAAAATTTGAAATATCAACTTTAAATTTGGCATAAGCATTAGATATTTTTGCACGCCTAATAATTTTAAAAGTAGGTAAAATTAGTCAAATAACACGCCCACAGTGGAACAAAATTGAGGACACATTTCTGATTTTTAAACAAACACTTACTTTTTATGCTTATAACTCAAAAATTACAACAGTTAGAAATCTGAAATTTCACAAAATTATTAAGGCTATTGATTCAAAATATTAGCCCAAAATCACACAAATAGATTACGCATTACTCGAAAAGTACAAGTTAAATAAACAAGTTTATATTCGTTTTTATAAGCCTCTTAGTTATTAATTAAAAATTATTAGAATATAATATATATTGTCCTGTCAAATCGGTCACGCCTACTGGCATTAAATTTTCGTTTCGCATTTTAAAATTCTGTAATAGTTATCTCAATGAGATGTTAATGTTTATTGATTACTTAATTTGAACACTTTTATCCATTATTCTGTTCATTAAGTTTTACAGCATTTTGCGCTACACAATTTATGGGGGCATTCAACTTGTAGTAATTTCATTAATTTTGTCGAACTGATTATATCAAAGTACATCAATCTGTCATTTAGTTTGTGCGTCTGCCTTTCCATTAAAAGCCATCGCATTAAAATATTGTAATTTTAAAAATATGTTGATGAGACATTAAAATGAGTTTATGAGTTTAAAAATAAAACCAAAACGAAAGAAATTCGATACGACGGTCTCCTTTTTGTCCATCACTTTCTTTATAACATTTTAAGGAACTTACAATAATTTAAACTGCTTGAAAGAAACTTCTACACCCACTTACAATATGTCTCTAATTATTCTAATTATTCTCTGGCTTTTTATTGTGCCTTCGCTTTTTAAATAGTACAGACATTCAATATTGCGTCAAATATTTCTTAAGTTAACTCCCATTAAATGTGCCACAACGTTTGTTAAGTATTTAAATACAAATTAAGCTTAATCATTTAACATCGAATATATCGAATAGATCGAATAGATCCAATAGATGAACTTATTATGTTTATCAAATGAGGTTTTAGATTTTTGTTTTTATATAATGGAAAGTCCTTTGTTGCGGATGATAATTTTGATAATTTGACAATTATTTTATATAATTAAAAAGAGTAGCCCATTTTGCACGTTTCTATTTTAATGCATGTACACATACATTCTTCGTTGAAAAAAGTTTGTAAATTTTCAAAATTTTGAAAAGAATTTTCCTTATTCATAAAAGAAGGAGAATTCTAAGTTAGATTAGGTTGTTATGCAATTCATTAAGCGTGAACTGTAAGTCTCAATAAATCTAAAAATCTTTGAGGAGAATTTTACATAAAGATTATACCCACAACCCCCGGATTTGGGGCATAAAACTAAAAAATTTTAGACTACTAAGGAGAAGAAATAATTTAAAATATTTATAGTTTAACCTTAATGGCCTTTTAAGCCATTTATAATAGAAAGATGTATTCATTTTGGATTGATTTCATTTAAATACCCAGGCACAGATTACAATGCGCAGATAGAAATGGAAAACAATACATAAATAATTGTTATATTTTCCAGTTATTGTGATTTATCATTTGATATGTTTAACTGTTTTTAAATATCGTTTTAGAAAATGTTGCTCTAAAAAAAAAATTAAATATAAATACACAAATAAAAAGATGTATCAAAGCCATGGAAGTTTGTATTTTCGATATATTTAGCATTTTTACAGTACAATTCGAGCAATAAATGCATGAAACATATTTAAATTTGATTCGTCTCTATAATTCTAATTCTTTATAAAAATTTTTTTGCTTGCTTTTTTTAAAATTCCATTATTTCTATTTGTTGCTTGGTTCAGCCGCTCTTTGTTTCTCTTCTTCTTATTTTCCAATTTTTTCTCCTTCTTTTTCCTTTTTGTTCTGTTCTTACACCTTATACCACTTGTGCTAAGTTTATGCAGATATTTGTAACACTCAGAAGGAATAGAGATAGCGTAACTTTATTTACATTGGTCGACTCAGCATTACTTCCTAATTCGGTTTAAGCCTTTCTTCCTGCCCTTCCGTGTACAAGGTATTTTATAAATATTTATTAATATAAATTTGAAAATAGTGCAACCTGGGCTATTTTGACGAATACGTCCCATATTACTTTTTTCTTATAAAGCAGCGGCTACATGGAAAAAATTATAGTTTTTAAGGTATTTGCGTTTGGCACTAAATTGGCGCTTAATTGCATTTTAACATAGAATATTTGTATTGCAAATTTCAATCAGATTGGTTATTTCCCACATGCTTTTTCCAAAAAAAGTCACTACATATACAATAGATTCAATTCCGAAAACATAGTAGCGAATCTTGGCACTACTTTGTATTTTGAAAAATTAAATGGGTTTAAAATTTGACTTAGATCGGTCAGTTCCTTAAATCTTTGATTGCCTTAGTTGCCTTTTATCACATTAACTAAAACGAAGCCCGGATCGTCTATAAAGTTCTTAGTTTTGGTTTTTCCTTTCATTTCCTTGTTTGTCCTGACCTGAACATGCAGGCTCAGTTTTAATTGTACATAGCGCACTAGTATATATACATATACATACACATATACATACACATATACATATATATATATATATATATATATATATATACATATATATATATAAATATATATATGTATGCAGATGAAAATAATGCATTTCAATGATTAATTTATCTTTGTTTTTATATCTTCTCTTGTCTCGTTTTTATTTTATTACATGTTTTCCTTTTGTTATGTCCACCACCCAGACGTAACTGTCATTGCATTTGTAACGAATTGAAAGACGCATTATAAACCCTATAAAGTATATAAATTCTGTATAAGCATCAAATTCGGAATAAATTTAGACAAGTCTGTCCGTCTGTGTGCCTGCCTGTTATAAACATTCTGCTGATCGTAAAATTTGAGATATCGAGACAAAATTTAGCAGAATCATTCGAACTTTTTTACGCAAATTTGAATTGGCAAAAGGCGAAATTGAGAAGACCTCAATTTTTTAAAGCAAAATTTTCTAGATTTTTGCTGATCATTTACAAACTGCAGGAAACAGAAAACAGAAATTTTGTAGAAGTAGTACAAATCAAGTCATACAAATCAAGTGCGCCTACACTAAATTGTACAATACCAAATTTTCTTGTACTACTGAAAAAACTAAAACTAGCTTTGAATAAAAATATCATGACGTCTGAATGGTAAATGTCCAGGATTTGCTCCTGCAAAATATAATTTTCTTAGTTGGTTTTATTTTATTCAGTTAGTTTATTTGAATTTTGTCTTACCTTCCTTATTTAACATAAATTTTCTTTCCTTATTATTGTACATGAAAAGAATAAGAATCTCTCCAGATGAACTGTATTCTCAGCAAGATATTGATATTGTCCCGCATGAAAGTAGGATTTTTTACAAAAATTTTAAAATAATGGCCCTAATATGTTTCAGCTTGCAAGGAATGAGCAAAAAGCTATAAATATTTGTTTAAAAATATAGAGGTGCCTTCAGTTTACGTAGCACTGTAGGCGTTTCTTTTAATTGATTTGGCTCATTAGTAATACAAATCAATGTATATAAAGTTCTAATGTTTCTCCCAATTTTTGCCCTCAGGACATAAAGGGACATACATGTGTAAATTGATTTCAAATTAAATGCTTATCACATATATAAATTTTATATAGGCTTCTTTTTAGGCGTTACAAACATAGTGATAAATGAGTATACCTTTAACCTTTTGGTGGGTAAAATACGTAGATTTTTTTAAAACATTGTTAACCTAATTTTATCTGTTAAGAACTCTTCTACTATTTGATAGCCTCACTCCATTCAAGACTTTTTTATAAACCGTTTAAATCTCTCCATATACATTTGCTGCGCATTCGTCAACATTACATTTCGTCTTACATAATTTGATAAATAATTTAATTTTCATCTCCATAAAAATAATAAGTATACAACGCATAAAAATTAAATAAATGTAAATTTATTTTAGCTTTTAAGTTTTTTTTATATATTGAATGCCAAACTGTCAAAAGCATTAAATATTCAAAACGAAAAATGACAAAATCTTATAATAAAATATATGTCAAAATTTTAAAGTAAAAAAAAATTTTGTGTTTACTTTCAATAGTTGTCTTCCTATTCTACCGCTTTTGATTTGATATATTTGATATAATATAAAATTCTATATGGGTATGTTCTTGATATTCCCATAGTGTATACATTTAAAATAAAAATAACATTATTTCGAAATGTTCAGTTGGACTATTTGCCGGTCACAAACATATTGAATGAACAAATACAATGAAATTTATGAATTTTTAGTTTAAGATAAGGGCAAAAAACAAAAGTGATAGAAGAAAATCTGAACCGCATAATTAGAGTATTAAGGCCAGATGAAGTAAATGCAAAAAAAACTTCTAAATTTTCTATTAAAATTGTATAAAAGAAAATATACAAATAACTTTAATATTCACATATTTTAAGCACTTCCTAAACCCAAAATCACTTACGCTGCAATCTTTCCTAACTCCTTCAAACATAAAAGTTGAAAAAAGTTCCACTTTTAGCACTTTTAAATATAATCAATATCAGTATCAGAGGGGATTTCGAATAATTTATTAAAGATAATTTAGTGTACTCTTTCGCATAAATCAATATAATTAGCATAAAGTACTTATGTGTAAAATTTACATTGCAGTGGTTTACTTACGATTGTCTGACATATAATGAGAAATTGGAAGTTAAAATTTAACTTATATAACTATACCGACATATTCGGCTTTTATTTTATAATTCATAAAACATTCATAAACATTCTTGTTAAAATTTTGTTAAATGTCTAGTTTTGTGTATAACTTCACGCTATTTCTTAGGATTTTTTTAATTCCTAGCAAAATCTTTTCAAAATAAAAACAAGTAAGAACCTTATAATTTGTCAGGGCAAACTTCTAAATACCTTGCAGCACTTTTCTTAATGTGATTAAAAACCAATAATATTGAAAAATTGTAATATCTCAATTAATTAAAAAGTTCGTTATATGAGAGGAAGTTCAAACGATGGATTGATCTGTATCAAATTTGATTTACATATTTTTTATGTTGAAATGCAGAACTGTTAACTTTTGCTAAAATATATTCAAAATAGAACTTTTTGCCCATAAAAATTCTTTGCGAAAAGGGCGCCATATGGAAAATGGTCTTACAAAGGAGCTAAGCCGGATAAAATTCAGTACATATGTTTTTTTTATACCGACAAACAAAAAAGTATCAACTTTCTCTAAAATATATTCAAAATTAAAACTTTTGCCCATATACAGAGTTTTTTTGGTAACTACGTTTTATTAGAAGTGGTCGCCCAAAATTTGGTACACATACTTTCCATGTTAAAAAACAATTCAACACTAATAATCATTAATATATATTAACAATTTTACTACTTTTTCACATAACAATATTTTTTTAAGAAAAGCGTTATATAGGGCGCGCTCGTAAAAATACTGATTCGTCTCTGGGCCAAGACACGCCTGCGTACCAAATTTCACTAAAATATTTCAAAAATTGCAACCTGTAGTTTGATAATAAATTTACATGGACAAACATCAGACGGACAGACAAAAAACCGGCTTATGGAATCAGAGAGTAATTCTGAATCAATTGGTATAATAAAATCTTAATCTTAATTTTTTTGTGATTTTATAAACATTTACACAAACTTATAGTACTCTGTACCATAATTGATATAGAATATAATTAATATAGTATATATTATTTTTTTAATTTAGTTTTTAATTAATATTAGAATATTTTCAATTGTAAATATCCCAACGAACATATACAAATTGTTAAGATGAACTGAAATCATAATACACAAGTGAAAGAAAAGCGAGCAAGCTGCAAACGAAGGCTCTTCAGATTAGAGGGCCTTTGACATTACAGACGCACGATTTAAAACCGAATAAAGTTTATGTTATAACGAACAAGGTTTATATAATTAACAAATCTTTTTGAGTGAAATCAAACCAATCATATGCAGCAGTTGCATCAAAAATTTAAGAGATCTAAAATTGTTCAAAATTGTTCAACTTTGTTAATAATTAAAAATTTATATTTTGATATACCAACACAGCTATACACACATACATACACATACGCATATACAAGAGTAAATTATGCAGATTTACATCGGCTTTTTAATTGTAAAGCAAAAAATTATATG
This sequence comes from Melophagus ovinus, assembly GCA_023089585.1. Taxonomy (NCBI): domain Eukaryota; kingdom Metazoa; phylum Arthropoda; class Insecta; order Diptera; family Hippoboscidae; genus Melophagus; species Melophagus ovinus. The sequence continues at coordinate 358,481 of JAKKIB010000251.1, read as the reverse complement.
AATATTATGCAAATATCTCTTCTTGTATTTTTAGTTGCCATTTTATGAAATAAGCCATCCAGTGAAACGGCCATTGTGCCTAAGAATTAAAGTACATTCATGCATGCATGCATTTGAATTGGATCACGACTTATGGAAATATGTGTTCGTACACTTATGTAAATTTTACTGCAAGAAAAGGCGAGAATTTAGTATGAAAACTTTATGGCACATTGTAGAAATTGTTAACAGAAAGAAGTAACAATAAAGAAAATTTTCAAATTTTCAAAATTTTCCTAAATAACCTTACACCATATAGAAAATTTTGGTTAAATGCAAGAAAATAGTTTTTTATAATTCTGGCTTACTATTCAACAAAAATACCAAGCCTTACATGATGTAAAATAATTGTTAAGTCTAAAACACTTAAGAAAAAAAATATTCACGGACCATTGAATTAAATGGTCCGTGAATGACTTTGTAAGGAAGTACTTTGCGTCAAGTGTTCCTCCCGCTCTGAGTTATACTCAGCCGGGACGCCAAGGTTCCACGGTCTCCATCACAGACTATGATTGGTTCTTATAACTATGGGGACATGAACATGCACTTCACTCTTACACGAAAATAATGTTCACGAGTTTCACGTTTGCCTTAATATATATAAAACATGTAGATAATTTTTATTTATTCACGATATTCATTTACTTCGAGAATTATAATTATATTTTGCAGTTCATTTGCGCACTCATTCATGCATTTTGATTCCTTTTATGTAAATCCTTTGATCTCGTGTTCAGCACTACCATATTGTTCAACTTGCTCATTTGCACGACCGCAAATGAAAATTGAGGCACGGATAGAACACTTTTTGTGATCACTCACCATTTAGCGCAGCATTTAAGGAGAAATAAATACAATAAGAAAGTTTTTAAATTTTGAACTCTTTCAATGAAAATCGTCCAAGGACGTACTAAATAAGATAAACGTGGCTCAAATCAGTCAATTACTTGAACGCCACACCCTAAAATGAATATATCATATCATTTGAAAATTAGACTTTACACAGTGAAAGTAATTTCACTTAAGTTTCTACATTTCTATTTATAATAAAGAAAACGGTATAAAAGATTTCAGAGTCAGTCGAGACCCATTACAATTATTTTATTTGATTTTCTATATCTTTAAATTCGTCCCTCCTTCCCAATAAATTTTAGGCATAGTATAAGAGAAACCTACTTTTATATACTTTAAATTGAATTGTTACAAGTCACGCACTTCTCTTTGCTACTCAACATCGAATGAATCTTGCTGCTTTTTCTACAACTGCACACCTTGAAAGCTAAACCACCGATCTTCTCAATTTTCACCTCTCTTATACTTTAATAACAAACTCCGAATTTTCGCACAAGCAAGCTCTCACGGTAAAAGACAGCAACGGCTAATAGTACTCCTACGAAGGATGATTTAAAAGGCCAAAGACAGAGGACGTCCGACTTTTCCCTTACACCTTTTTTTAACTTAAAAATTCAGATTCAAGATTTATAAAGTAACTCAATTCGAATCGATATAACTCTAAAGAATGATTCCTACCTCTGTTTCCGATTCCGTTACTTTAACAATTTCTTTACGCTGAAAAAATTAAAATACTTTTAGGCCAAGAAAATTATTTATCATTAGAAATTATTATTTGGAACTATAGCAACTTTTCCTTATAACATATAACACTTAAGAAATTAATAAATTAAAAAATTAATGTATAAAAAATGTATTATCTTTGAAGGCAATTTTATAAAAATTTCTACAATCATAAATCCCTTAAACTTGAAATATATCAATATGTATGTATGTATGTAACATGAGCGCAAGAAGCATTTTTGTAAATGTTTGTTATGGATGATGGATGTAATGGCATACAAGCAGCACTGAATAACAAACTGAATATACAATTATTTGGAAGCATTCACGGCTAATTGCTATGCACATTTTTCTGTTGATGCTGCTATTATTATTATTGTTGTTATTGTTATGTGAATATGGTATATTGTTTGGGTTTGGGTTTGGGTTCTTTTTTTGTAATATACAATTTTTATAGACTATACGCTTAAAGGACAAATTCAGTAGAATTCAATTTGATTGTTTTCTATAGATTGCTGCCACGCAATCTATAGATCCCACACGCTCGTGGATATACATGGGTACCTTCTGTGTCACTCCTCTTCAAATAAATCAACAAATAAATGTGTATGGATGGATATCCATCCATACGCGTTAGCGTTTAGAAATAGGGGTTTTATATTGACACAACTTCATTAAAACAAAAAATCCCCGAGATATGATTTCAATAAACCGTATATACCTACGTACATGACAGATTATGAGAGAACAAAAAAGTGTACAATAATTTAAATTAATAAATAGAAAACTGTTCTTACAAAAATTAAAATCTTTCTTTAAATTGACAATATGTACACAAAATTATGGTTTTTTAACAATAGTCGTGTGTTTTCCATGGTACGATTTTCTTGATTGTATATCTCTATATCTATATTTCGATAAAGTACGAAGTGTTTAAGTATTTCAATCAGTTCAGGTTTAACATTACAAAGGAAGATTTGAAATATAAAATATTTCACAAATTTCAAATTCTTTAAAAGAAGTCTCTAAAAAGCATTTTAGTGACATTTTATAAGAAATCTTTCATCAAAAGAGAATAAAAGTAACTTTCTCCGTTAATTTATTTTTATTATATTTAATTTTTGATGAATTCTTATTTAATATACTGAGAGAACTTGAAAGTGAGTACTAATAAATGTCTAAAGCGTTCTAAAATATTCTGCCACAATTCAAGAGGAAAATTTTTCGTTAAGTTTGTATGAGCCTTTCAAATATGCCCCATATACTGTACTTACCTACCATTTTCTGATATGATGTCCTTTACTTAGTAGCATAAAGGTGATTTTTTAATATTAATATTTACTATTTTTGGTGAAGGGAAAGCGTTTTGTTTAGGTTTTATGAAGTTTTTAATTACAGCACAAATATTCTTTTATTGACAGAGCATATTATGGTATGTTGATATTATAAATATTTGGGCTTTCCTTATTGTAATATAAAATCCGCTTCCCATTATTTTGTCCACCACCAAGAGGTTGGGGATGTATTTACATTATCATTATGTTTGCCATCGCCTAGAAGGAAGCGTCGGAGACTCAAAAAAGTGTATACATTCTTGATCTCCATCAAATTCTGGATCGATATAAACATGTTTGCCCATTTGTCCGTCTGTGCGTCTATTTGTTGTAAACACTCCCCTGGTCGTCAAATTTGAGATATCGAAATTAAATTTGACAGAATCACTGGAAGTTTTTGCATGTAACTTGGAATTTAAAATGGGCAAAATCGGTTAAAAGATACACTTGATCAGCATCAATTTCTGAATTGATTTAGACTGTGATTGTGTGTCCGTCTATGTATGTCTGTTGTTAGCAAAATTAGTAAGTTAGTAAAATTTAAAATATAGAGCTCAACTTTGGCAAAATCGTTGAAAGTTCGTGCACGCAAGTTGAAACTGAAAATAAGCCAAATCTGTCTAAAGACACGCCCACAGTGCAACTTTAACTGACAACACCTTATTTTAAATTTAAGAAAAATTTGGTAGTTTTATGCAGATCATCTGGAAGTTATAGAAAATGGAAAATATAGAAAACCGAAATTTTTACCAGTAAGAAGGCTATTGGTCTTCAATATTTGCCCAAAAACGGTTACGCAAATTATACATTACCTAAGTTTGATATTCTAATGTTTACAATTTACTTCTAAAAAACTGAATCAGGTGAATCATGAAAGGTAATATAATGGTGTATCGGTGGCGAGTATCCAAGATTTGGCCCTAGCCAAATATAATTTTCTTACTTGTTCTCTGTATATCAAATAATTTATATAAATAAAGCATTTTACATAACAATTTTTTTGAAATAATCTAATTTAGAACGAAAACTCCGTTACCGCAAAAAAATAAAATAAATTTTCATGGGCCAATTTCTCTCTGATTATTTTAAGGCCCCTTCTTTTTTATGCGAATTTTTCATTTTACTTGTAAAAGATTTTTCATAATAAAAACTTTACGAAATTTGTGCCTCAGCCCGTAAAGATGTGTTGTGCCTTCAAAGAGATGCCAATATAGGAAGAAGGAATGTGACAAAGTGCCCGGTATTCATTTCGTACCCTACATACCGCGTAGTATTATACGTTTGTATCGATGTTTCCAATATCTAAAAAGAGTTCAGGTAGGCCCACTTTCTGATTCGATATAACCGTATTTTCCATCACCTGCATATCTGTTTTCAAGCTACAAGACGAAATTTTTAGTATATATTTATAAAATTTGGTGCATCGATCTGTTTTGCTTCTGAGGCGGAGACGAAATTGGCATGTTATTGTATATTGGCATAATAATTATTTCTATCAATTTTGGTCCAGATCAATCTGAAAGGGCTTTTCAAATCATACAAAAATTAGATTTTTACTTTATGGACTTGTAAGTCACATTTTTGACCATTTTAGCACGTTCTACACAACTGACATTTAATTTGTTCTATCTTTTACATATATATTTTTAATACAATCAGTACAGTCAACACAATGAAAAATTATAACGGTAGAATAATATTAGAAAAAGAGAAGAAACTTTAGAAATTGTTGGGTAAAATGTTGAATTTTGAAAATTGAATTTTATGGAGGAAAAATTGTTTTACTTCGTTCTTACTGTGAATATTTTATACACCAAACTCCTTTTTTCGTCTTTCTTCTTCTTTATAACTATCATATTATCACTACGTCAATGCATAAATATAATAACCCCGTCAGTAAATTTGTTTTCGTTATTTTTTTTGACCTCTTATGCTTCTGCTCTATTTTGTTTATTTATTTGGCTTTGTTTAACTTTTGTCGTACTTTGCATTATCATCAAAATTGTAAGAAAACATTTTAATGTATTAAATATTTTTAAAGTTTGTAACATTGTTGTTTTTTTTTGTTGTTTTAATTGTAATTGTGAATAATAATTTTGCCAGTAAAAAAAAATGTTATAATACAAAATAATGTATGACATAAACAACAAACTTGCAATCAAATAATGCAAAGAAATTAAGCCGCCCAAAACATCCATATAGCTTTTCCATTTTAAATTTTTGCAATACACTTAGGAGGACTCACAGTCTTTGCTTTTGTTAATATTTTATAGGATGGATAACGCAATCTTCTGTAGAAGTATTAAAAGAATGTTTTTTCACCATAAATATCAGATTTATATTTTTATGAATGTAATTTGAAAATTAGTCCGATTTGTTTGTGGATAAAATAGGACGCAATAGTTTCATCAACAGTTCCTATTAATAATAAGACTTATTAAGGCGTGCCACAAGCTGTTTACCCCGTTTAAATTGCACAGAATTGTTCTTATTTTTAAAAATCTCTTATCAGTTATTTTCCAAGCATTTAAAATATTCAATTTCAATTTCCATTACACTTTTTTTTATGGGCTTTATTCTATCATTTGTAAAATACTAAAATTAAAAAAAAATACAAAACAAAAAATTATAATAAAATAAAAAAATAAAAAAGTAAGGAAAAACAGAAACAAAAATTTGACTCACTGATCGCACAATACAAAATTGCAACAATTGTCAATATATTTATTCTATTTATTTGTCTAAAATATGTGCCTGTCCATTCCTCTATTTTATATGTTTTCAGTAGTTGAATATCTACATATAAAATGAAAATAAAAACAAAAAAAACAACCAACTAAAATAAACAAGTAAGAAAACTTTATATGGTGGAGGCAAAATTTTGGCTACCCACTACCACGACACTATGATATTTTTATTCAAAGCCTGTTTCCCTTTTTTTTTAATAGTAAATAGAAAATGTAAGGATAAGCAAATGAAAATTTGATATCGTATAATTTCGCGTAGCCATAACTAATTTGCAAGAGTTTTGAATAGACATTATAGACCTGCCTATTTTCGCAAAATTTCAGGCTTCTATCTTTTATAGTTTGCAAATGATAAACAAAAAACTACTAAATTTTGTTAAAAAAAAATTTTGTGTTTCCCGTTTATGTTGAGCTGCGAGTAAGTCCTTTGAGCTCGATATGCAAAATTTTACGACCAAGAAGATATTTACAATGGGCAGTCACACAGACGGACATACGAACAGACTTGTCTAAACCGATTCAGATTTGCTGCTTTAGAGGGTCTCCAACATTTCCTTTTAGCCATAACAAACATAACGACAAGCCGATTTACTTCTTATTTTTGGGTGGTGGGTATAATAGAGAAAATAAATATACAAGGAATAAGTTGTTTTAAAAGGAAAAACATTTCATGTAAAAATTAGTTTTGCATGTCACTTAACCATTTCAGTATGACAATAACCGAAATTCATATCGGCAAAGCAGAGATTCCAAACTTTCCATTTTTTTCCATTTTGCTTTTTATAAACATATAAAAATATTACTCTCACTTTATTTAATGTGACTTTATAGTCAAAAAAAATTCTAAATTTTAAATTTTAATGTCAAAATGTCAAATGCAGTATTCTACAACAAGACGTTGTAAAAATTGTCTGATCGTGGCTCATATTTATCCGGAGGCGTCTACGAACCGACAGATATACTAAATACGTTATATTGAAGGTATAATAATGAGAGATATGTACCTTAATAATAAATTTACATGTACATACCGTAAATGGGCAAACAAGAGACAAGGAAACGGACAGTCAGATTTAAATGGAATGAGGAAACTATATTGAGTCCATCCTTTTTAAATAATACAGAATGGAATAAAAATTGTGGGAATGCATAGAAATTTGTTATGAAACATTTTGTCGAGGTGGAGCATAAAGATGGACATTTTCCAATTTTGCCCTTTAGACTGGGTTATTTTTAATATGGATAATTTGATTCTAGAGGCGTCTGTTTACTTTTAATCTTTTATATATCATTTGAAAGGTCGAATACTGATTTGTAAATGGCCACCATTTGCCATCTCTATTAACTCCTCCAAAAAGTCTTCATGTTGTATGTTTATGTATGTTCATGTCAAGTGAGCATACCTATGCGTCGTTCTCATGGAACTTATTAAGGCACTAAATTATAATCTGTAATAGTAAAGAACAGTAATTTACTTTTATTATGTGGGGCAAGTGTACATACATACATTCTGATTGCGATTTCACAATTGTTTTATTATAACAGTAAAAACTTATAAGGAGGAAAGTCGCTGCCTCGTTGATTTTTCGCTTTTCATGTTAATCTTACTGTCGTAACAGCATTACCGTTAGGCCAAAAAAGAATCCCGCGGTAAATTAAAATGATTGCTTGAAATAGGAATAGAAGAGAATGGTGAAGTGTAAATCACTTAAGCAGCAGCGAGAGAGTGGGAAGAAGCACAGGATAGATAAAAATATTTCTTGGGTATAAAATAGATTGAACTTGGCAAAACTTTCTGTTGTCTTGTGTGAAACTTTGGTGAAGAAAAGCGATGCAAATCGCTTGTCTTATGTGAAATTCTGGTAAAGAAAAATGATGCAAACTTCTGTCTTGTGTGAAACTCTTGTGAAATAAAACGATTCATATGGTAGAAGCGGAGGACGAAGCAAAGTGCATTTTTTTAGTGTATAACAAAAGAATTATTTGGAATTTATAAAGCAAAGCCTGTGAATTATTTCCGCGTTTTTCAAGAAAATTATTTTGTGTTTCTTTTATAATATATTGCTTATTAAAATAAAAGATCTAGCGTATAACTGATGATAAGAACCTGCAGGGTTGTATGTGCTTCTTTTCTGGGTGCTTGTATTGAGGCAAAAGTGGAGGAAGGTAGCCATCCCGAAACGTTACAATCATCTTCTTTTCTGTAGGGAACCCCCTTTAGAGCTTGGCGTCCCGACTGTGCCCATCCCGACCAGAAGGACGGAAAAACTTCCTTACAAACTGATATAGATAAGCAAGAGTTATAAAACATATTCAAAAAATAAAAAAGAAGAAAAATAAGAGCTAACTAATTGAAAAAGGCACAATAAAATTTCTTTTTTGAATTCATTGTCCTTGTAATTGATTTTTAAGCCTTACAAATAAAAAGAGATGCTTTAGGGTCTAAGAAGATAAGAATGCTCTTTGGGCAGCTATGAAAAATGTCTGTAAGCAATCAATTTTAAGTGATTCTACATGAATTCAACATTATAATCGAGAAACTAAAAAGTATATACCCTTCTTCTTATTTTTTTTACTTTTCCATGTAAATAAATGGTAAAATTGAAAAGAAATGGAATAATTTTATAAATTTAGATATAACTTTTCAACATTTAGACCTATAAATTTGAGAGGGCTTTTTATGAAAAGAAATATCTTCGAAATGTACATTTAGAAGATATTTTGATATATTTTACCGAAAATATTAAGAATCCTATTAAAACGCACCAAAACAATTAGAATGGAGTAGAATTGAAATAGCATGATTGTAAAATGTTATATTAAAAAAAAAATTAGATTTTATAAGCTTTCATTAGTAATTGGAAAGTAAATTCAATTTAATAGATTTTCAAAGAAATATTACCTCAGCTTGCCATACTTGTGCAAATGTTCAATTATTTGGCTTCAAAAAGCACTATTAAAATCAATGGCAGCGACTCTTAAATGTTTTGCTAAAATTTCGCTGTATTTTATCATGAAAAATATGTGTCATAAAAACGACTTATACATAAAAATATTTGTATAAATGGTATGCATATATTTATTATATAAAAAGTGGAAAACGTCTTGCAATTTATTTAAATGGTGATGGTGTAAAGTGCAATAATAATCGTAGCCCAAAATATTTTTCCTTCATAATTCCATTGAGGGTTTTTACTACACTTTCATGTGTGAATAAATACATTAACAAAATTTCTAAATGTGTGGCCCCAAAACACTCTCCAACACTCTCTAACAACCTTTAAGATGCTTATGCATCCTCTATACGCTGTTGCATACAAAAACAAAAGTTTATTTGGTTTTGTTGAAATCTTGTTAAAATCTTGTTTAAATCTTGAAATCGCCCTATCTACCATGTTGGCAGAGTCTGTGCCATTTTTGCAATTGTGCATTAAACCTTGTAGCAACTTTTTGTGAATACAGAGGCTTTTAAGGCTTAATTGTCGTGTTATTTACGCGTAATAAAATAAGGTATCTGAAAATTTGATAATTCAAAAAATTTCATCCTAAAAATGATTATTCTGTTTCATATTTCGATGAGATTTTGTAGAATCATCATTAGAATAAACGTGGCACATTTCCTGGCCAAAAAATTTTCATTTACGTATAAAATTAATAACCAAATTATGATTCTATTTATTTTTAGTATGACGCCCTTTCAATTTATAATGCATTATGGGCGTGCACTTTAACCGATTTAATATCAATATCAATTAACATAGATGAACTTTCGATAATTGTGTTTCCTTTAAATTTTACATTTCAATTTTCATTTCAATTAGGAGGGTCACACAAACCGATAGACAGAACTTATTCGATCGATTCTGATTTTCTCGAAAATTTATATCTAAATGTTACAAATACTATGATAAAAATATATATATGCTTAATCCCTGATGGTTGGTGCGTATGAAAAATTTCGCCCATTATTCTTGAAGCATTTACTTTTAATATACAAAATTAATTCCAAGTACTTTGCGTTATGTAACCAAAATGTGGAACAAAAGTTATGGTTTCTAAAATTATTTCTTTTCATTTCATACTAAATAATACGCAAAACTATAAAAAACGTCTTTACAATGAAAATCAATGCTTCAGCATTAAAATAAATCAACCAGGCGTTCAAATGATTATGTTCAATATGAAATTCATAAAAGGAAAACTTCGAAATATACAATTAATTACAGGAAAAGTACGAAACCGTAAAATATAGCTCACTTAACAAACCAATTAACTAATTAGCTGTTCCTTGTAAAGTTTTTATAAAAAACCACAATAGCACATTATTATAGAATGAAAAATCGAGAATATAAATTGGGTTTGTTAAAAAACTAGAGTCGGCACAGATTTTAATTATGCTTATGTCACAAAAAATACAAGTTATTAAATTCAAAGTGAGGCAAATTTCAACTGTCATTTGAAATGTATTAATACATCCCTAGGCCATGTTTTGTGAGTTGTCGTTTAAGAGATCCCATTAAATGTTCCGTATGGGAGATCAGCTATTTGTGACACTAAATCAAATTGGTGTATTAAACCAAAGAGCTGGACGAATTAAATAAGCCTTATTGTAATAGGTCTGCTAATGTTGAGCCTTCGTATAAATTATACCTTAAATAAATTTAGATAGAATCAAAAAAACTGTGCACTATTTGTAAGTCAAGATATATTAAAGATGATACTTAAATATTATATTATTTTATTATGTATATAAATATTTGTATTTTACCTTTCTAAAGAGAACTTTAGGTAACTTCTTGTAATTTAAATATATAAAAGGTTTAGCATCCATTCAAAACCAATTATAATGGTTTCAATTAATGTACATAAAAATTTCAATATTATCAATAAAAAAGTAATATTTTTACAAGTTTCCTTTATCATTTGCACAATCTTTATTCTTAGGAATCGTTTTTTTTAATTGCACGTTTATTATATTTGTAGGAGAATTGGTAGTATAGTAAAAAGCCTATTTGATATAGTAATGTCATTCTCAGAGTTTTCAATATTATTCAAACCTTAAGAAACTTTGGTAATTTAAGTTTTTAATGAATGGATGAATGCATATTCTGCATAGTCATAAATCAATGAATGTAGATTCAGAGAATAATTATGATATTAATCTAATTCAATGATAAAAGTTCAAACATTTACGAAAATAAAATATTGAAATATGGGAAAAGTGTAGATGAGTGAGGGAGGGCAAAATGTATAATTATTAATTTATTTTTTCTTTGTCTTTTTTCTTGGGATAAAAAAGTTATTCAGTTATCAAGAAGTCAGACCTCTGCTCAGTCATGAAGATAAAGAAAATTGAATATAGATACGACATTTATTGTAAAAAAATTAAAAAGCAGACAAATAAAACCGAGATCTACGAAACACAAATAAGCATCAATAAGAAAATAATTAAATTGTAATTAAATATAATTAATTTTTTTTGGAATCAGCGAACAAGAACAAAAAAAATAGAAATGAACAAGAAACAAATGTATAGTCGGTTAGAGCCGACTTTTACATGGTCTACATCACTTAGCCTATTGTGTTTAAGAAATCAAATGCACGCTTCATCAAAATATTGTGAATTGGCAAAAAGTTCATTATATGAGAGGGATTTCAAAAAACTGACCGATCTCTGGTCAAATACACGTAAATGTATACATGTAGAAAATTTTAATAAAATATCTGTAAAAATTGCTTGATAACAAACATGCTTAAATCGATTCAAAAAACTACTCCGAGTCGATCGGTACAATAAAAAGTGTGTTTATCTCAACTGCTTCTGGCTGTTATACAGTTCAAATGGTGTACCCTATAAAAAAGGATTTCCAGAAAGATATTTATCTACACCATAAAACTATGGCATTTTTCGTTTTTGCGTCTAACGCTAGAAAATAATTAAAGCAGTAAATGTAAAAATTGAAGTAAAAAAAAAAAGTTACAAAAGTAAGAGTGAGAATTTGTGAATTTTTGAATCCTTGAGTTGTTGAATTTTGATTAGAGATTCATTAACTTAGGGCAAACTTTTATATTATTTAAAAAAGTTATAATCATTTCTATTTCTGCCGATTGCTGCTACTACTACTACTTTTGCTGTTGTTATTCTGCAATTTATCACATATAATAAAATAATTGTCTGGCTTCAGATTCTGTGGTAATGCTCACTTAAACAGGATAGTAAGAATGTGAGCTTTAAGTATTGAAATGAAAATTATACGTTAATTCGGTTTTAGGTTTCAATTTTCATGTACAAAGTTATACAATCCTTACTAGTCTAGTCGTTTGAACTTCTTGCAGATATAATAACCAAGAAGAAAATGTGTTGAAAGTCCCACGTTTTAATTAGATCAAACGATTAAAAATTGCAATATCAATAAAGCTTCAAGGTACTTTATGTTAAACAATCCAGATATTTCTATCTATTAAGTCAAGTTTTTGGAAAATTTTTAATGTCTGTAAAAGCTGTGACCAAATTTGAGATACACGTCAAATGTAATCCATCGAGAATAGAATCGATTGATTTGCACGGAGCGTTGTCCATTTTAAAGAATATTTTGTATTGGTGGTATCACAATTTTCAACTGCTAGAAGAAAAACGGAGACATAGGCGAACAATTTTTATACTGTTCCTTCCAGGCAAGGCTTCCGTATTTAAAAAAAATCGTAATTGCTCTTTATTAATTTTCTCTTCATTTACAAGGCTGAACGGAAATCGTAATTATGACAAGCAACAAATTTTCATTCAGAAGAGAAATAGTGTATTGTGAAGAAAGTGCCGAATCCGAATGCTTGAAAATAACTCTTAATTTTCCAATTATTTTTAAAAGGAGATTTATACTGCTTTTTACTTATGATATACATCTTCTACATCTACATCTTCTGACTAATTCCATGGATTCTCAATTACATTGACTTGGAAAAAATGACTGCTTTCTTGGGCTATCTATAACAAAGCATTATTTCCGCAACGAGTTAGTTCGAGGTTTTCTTGTTAAAGTATATTTTTTTATATATTTATGGTTGCCATGAGGTGTCGACATAAAGTTTTTTAGAAGTAATAAATAAAATAAATACAAATAGGAGAATTAAATATTCTTTGTAAATTTGAGAATTTTTTTCTGATAAATATTACTACAAAATTTTGTGCTTATCAAGTTCTAGAATAGAAGGACATCCCGGCGTTAAGATAAGTATGAACCTTATATGACCATAAATGTTATACGATTCAAATATAAGTTAAAATGGTCAGGTATCTCGTATCAGAAATTAAAGTAGTTCCATGAAAGTCATGTCACTAAATATTTGCGTATGTCGGTTTTTAAAATTTAAATCGACTGCCAATCCTTCTATAGAGCCATCAGAATTTCACTTAATTCTTACCAATAAAAACACCTGTAAATAAAATAATTACAAAATAAATACTTCAGCCAATTTCTACTGTTTTTGGACAACTAACGTTTAGAATTTTACGTGGTTTGTTATACTCTACACCACTGTGGTACAATTTATCATAAGTTTGTGCAGATGTTTCAAAAAAAAGGTAAGGAAAGATTTTAGTGCATTAAGAAATGGAGAGATTTTAGTGAAATTTAATATACAGGTGTATTTTGGCTCAGAGACAAACTCTGTTGAAAATGGTTAAAATTTGATCCCCAAAAGTCATTAAATGGTAAAAAAAATTAACACTTAAAATAAAATGTAACTGTTAATTAGCGTTGAATTGTATTTTAACTAGAAAGGTATGTGTACCAAATTTGATCCAGATTGATTCATTTTTTAATTCCAGAATAATTCTAATAGAACGGCTTTTTTGAAAAAACTTATTATATGGCAAAAGCTTTAATTTTGAATACACTTTAGAGAAAATTAATACTGCTTTATTTTTTAACCTAAAAAATATGTGCACCAAATTTGGTTCAAAGAAGTTCATTTTTTGAACCTGCTCTAACGAACTCTTTAAGTAATTAAGACATTACAATTTGTCCAATATTATGGACTTCTAATTTAAACAAAGTGGTGTAAGGTATTTAAAATTCGGCCCCGACCTATAATATTTTTAGTTTTGTTTTTATTTTTAACCTCTCGGGAAAGTACTATACTACAATATAAACATATCTGAGGGAAATGTTTTGCTAAATGTCAGTACAATTACACTTGTTGCTTGTATTGTTGCTTCCGCTTTTTCTCTATCCAATTGGTAAACTTGGAATTAATTTTAGTTTCATAGTATGTGCATTTTTACAAATCTTCTATTCTAATTTATTTTTTTGTTTATTTTATTTCTTGTAAACCACAACACACACATAACACCTGTTATATTAATTTGTATTTTATACGACCAATATTTAATTTATATGTCATGCAAAATGGATTATAATTTTTTGGAGTTTTTTTCTATGCAAAACAATTATAAGAAGAAAATGAAATAAAATAAGTTACAAAACCTTTCTACAGGGCTAAAAGCCCTTTCTTTGGGAAGACGTTGAAGTATAATTGAAATGTATAGATACATTTTTAATACATCTCGTTACCGTTATATACAATGGAGAATAAATATGATTAATTTTAATGATTCATTTATTGTGCTTTATAAGTGAAATTCAAAAAATTACCACCTCTTTGTCCTGAGTTTTTATATTAATTTTCATACTGGACATCTAGTTTGTTCGATATGTTCTATTTTTAATATAATCTCATTTAGATTAACTTTCAATGTTTTGGCGAAATTTAAAATTGAAATTTCAAGGTTTTTGTTGTAAGAAGATTGTTCAATATAAATGAACAGATGCAAAAATGGCCACACAACTAAATTGATTTGAAATGTTATGTTGACCAAGATTATATATAACTTGTGAAGACTCTTGAAGAATATTGCAAACGTTTTAATAAACTAAGTATTTCTCTAAGTTCATGATGTCGAATATAAAATCTAAAATAAAATATTATTTGTTTTCCTTTAAGTGATCATATAGCACTACAATTGCATAACTGCATAACAGTTATGATGAACCATGTGGAGGAGATACATTCCATGTAAAGAAATTATATTATTTTTTTTAACTTGGTTTTTAAAGTTAATATAATGTAAATTTAAAATTTTCGTAAAAATTTGTAAAAGCTAGAGTTTGAAATAGACTCACCTTTATATTCCAGCTGTCATATCAGATTCGAGTTTCTGATTCGAGTTAATCCTAGCCGTCCATTCATTCGCCCGTTAGTCCTAGAAGCCTTTAAAGTACAGTAATACCATTTGTTAGGTTATTAAATTTTTTTTTGCAACTAACATGTCTACATGATTTTTAAATACATATAAATTATATATAACGTTACACCTTATTTGGTTAAATTAATTTTGAATCATCTTAAAAACATTGAAAAAATGAACAATAATGGTTTTTCTGTAATATCATAAATTAATATCACAAATAAAATAATTTCATTACATTTATAATGGAAGTATTATGCAAATATAAAGCAAACAATAACTACAAAAATTAAAAATATTTTAAAGAATATTTTCTATTATTTTTAATAAATTTAATATTATTAGATTAAAGCAAAATTATATACAGACAAATAAAGCGAATAGAATTAAACGTAATTGAATCCGAAAAATTCAAATTCAAATTTAAAAATTCCAATTCTATTATGTTTACTTGTTATAATTAGCATAAATGAGAAAAAATCTTCTACAACAGCAATAACGCAATGTAATGCAACGTAGCGCAGAATTGATCTCAATTTTAAGTGTTAATCAAAATTGTATGAAATTGCAAATATCGTATGTTGGGTTTCGAGTTTTTCAAAAATAAGTATAAACAATAACAACAACAACTAAAATAATTACAATCAAAAAAAAAAAATAATAAACAATTTATATGTAGGAATAAAATTGAAATATGCCAAAACTAATGCGAAAGTTCATATGAAAGAAACATTCGAAAAACAAATTCCATAGATTTGGTTTTGACCCTTTAAATTGGTGGCGCTTAGCGATTTAGCAGTAACAAATTTTTTGGTATGTAATATCCAGAAGAATTTAAGAGAAGTCCACCTGTAATTATATTTGAAATAACTTAACGTAAACATGTTTGTCCATTCAATTGTCTAGTAACATTTTTAAGTTAAAGGATCGGTGGTGTATGTTGATACAGACAAATATAAAGAGTGTATAAAAGGCCTGATTTTGCCAAGAGTCATAATATGAAATAATCACAAATATTTTCAAAGAATTAGAAGAAGAAGAAAATTGAAAATCCATACAAAAATTAAGGCACTTTAAGTGTTTTTTTGCCCAGAGACAATTTGCTTTGGAGACGTTTACTTCCAGCAATTTCCATAAAAAAAGTTCCAGAATTAGAACTTTTACTTCCTGAATAATTTTAGCCAATGCATTATAGAGTATTCACTAGGCGGTCATTATCAGTTTTAATATTTTTGTTTGTTATTATTCTCATCGTTTTTGATTATTTTCATTTTTGGCTTTCATAATCTGAAATGGAAAGTTTTTCTAATATTTTAGGCATATCCATTTATAGGTTTTTAAAACATATCTTCCACTCTGGATTTTTGCTTAGATTTCCGCCTACTTAAAAGTAAATTGGTGCTGCTTTTAACAAAACAAAAACAAAAAACAGGAACAAATTGAATTGATGAATTAATAAGCCTTTTTGCAAAATTGATAACTATTTGGGAGGTAATGATATTTTGCAGTATTCATTTGCATGGAATAATATTTTGCGGTATTTCGCGTACAAAGTGTAATCAAAAAAAAAATAAATAAATTTAGAGTAAAATATTATTTTTAACAATATTTTGATAAATTGCATTTTAAGAAGAGAAAGAGAATGTGAATGTTGAATCTGGCACAAACATCTCGTAAGATAAATTTTCGTTTTTTTTTTTGGGATCTTAAGATATTTCAATAAGAAAATTTAAAAGATTGAAATGAAATTCAATTTCAATGTGCCTTAAAGTTTGAATTTGGTTGAGCAAAATGAACGTTTTTGCTAAGTAAACTAAATTACAATTTCCATCCATATGTAAGAATTAAAAAAAGAATTTACCCAAAGAGCTATCATAAAAGAGTGTGAAAATCAAAGGCGGTTGTCTGATCATTAACTAAAACAGTACTATTGCAATAGTGAAAATAAAAAAAAAAAATAATTCTAAAAGACGCTTCTTGAAGGGAACTTTTATCAATGCGTACTGCATATAATCATAATTTAGAAGGCACTAACTGCATACTCTTCGCTACATAGCGAAGAGTATGCAGTTAGGGCCTTCTAAATTAAAGTGCTCCTGGAATACATGAATAATAATAGATCCTTTAAGTGATCACCTGTCTGACTTAAACAATGAATTGTTGCTTGGAAAATTTTTAGTACTTATCTTATCAAGATCTCCAAAATTATTTTTGGCCCAGTAACTGCGAAACGTTATATAAATATGTAGAAAATTATAAAGAATTTTCAAAGTTAAAATCAAAAAATCAACTTGTAGAGCACCTTGAACCATCAATTAATAAATCTCTGATTCACATTTCGAAATATTTACAAAGTCTAGCGATTTTCCAATTAGACAACTTCAGAACCAATTAAGGTTCAGTTAAAATCGCGTAACGACACTTAGTAATTTAAAACATCGCAGATTACATGTTCTACGCATAAATTGTATTGCAGGTATCACGAATGCTGATATAGAAAAAATGCTACGAACTTATCGAACTTAACACATAAAAAAAAAAAATAAATAGTTTTTAACTGCAACTCTGCTTAATAGTTTCTTGAATAACTTATATAATTTTAACATATTGTAAGTTCATTTTTTGATGTTGCTGTTTTATTATGTCACACTGATTTTGCATACTTTAAGGCGTTAAATATTGGATTATGTGTTCAAAATTACCTCACCAAAATATAATTAACTACGTTCATAGCGATACAAAATGTGTTATAATATCTCATAAAAATTGGGTGTAATTAAGTAATGCCACTGCTTTGTAGTACAAGAAATCAGGTCAAGAATTTTCCAGCGTTGAACTGTCAAAATTGTATAATCATTACGAATCTTGTATTGATGCTAGTATTAATCTCAAATTGAAAACATTACTTAAAAAACATAGGCCATCAGACTCTAACAATAACAATAACAATAACAAGCAAAGCTCTAGTATTGCTAATATTAAATAACAATTGCAACTAGTAGCGTAACATACCTGCAGCAAAAGCAGCAAAAGCAGCAAAAGCAGCAAAAGCCAAGCCTTTCTAAGTACTCTCGCTTCCTTAGCTTAGCTTAGCTTAGTCATATAGAGAAAAGGAAACTTCTTTTAATGAGCATATATCTGAATAAATCATACACCAGGCAAAAACGGAGAGTTTAATAGAGAACAAAATTGGCACTCATGAGAGAATAAATGCCGTTACATTTCAGTGTTCAATGCAATTATTAATCATGAATTCTGTTTGAGGTCAAAGAAAAATTAAAAAAAAAATTATAAAGGTTATCTTTTAATGAGAACGTTGAGAATAAATAAATATAAAAAATCTTTCTGATTTAAATTCATTCTACTTAGTACCGTTATTTATATTCGATTATTCCTATTCAATTGAATTTTAAATGGTACGTGCATAAAAAAAATTTTTTATATAAATTTTATTTTATTCTTTTTTTATTATTTTTCTTTGTGTGAAATCAAAATGGCAAAAATTAAAATAATTTTGTGTTCATTGAGTATAATATATTTGCATATTTCTACTAATACCGCTAATACAATTAGAAATGTGCGTGTAAATAATAGTAATAATAATAATAATAACCAAATTAATATCGATAAAGTAGACTCGAGTTTTGTATCAAAAAATTATTATACTGTTAATAAAATACCAAGAAATTTAACAAACGATTGTGAAATGCATTTTGAATGTAAGAGAAAGTTGAGGCAAGCTGAAGTGCCCAAACCTTGCATTAAATATTGCATCAAATATATTCAATGTGGTGACAATGTCAAAATTCGTGGACAACCAGATCAGTGTGTGGAATTGAATGAGCAATTGGTTATGCAAGAATATAATGATTGCAAAAGAGACAATAGTCAAATGCAAATATTACAAGTGGCCATGATTGATTTCCCCTTGTCAGCCGGGTTATTTACCAGATAGCCGGGGAAGATGCCGTGAAATTTGGTAACTCAATAAATTGAATCATCCACTAATTTGAAACAAATTGAAATAATCAAAAATATTTAGTCACTGTAAATCAATCATTACAAAATCATTTTCACTCTAATATTAGTTTCACAATATTAATAATACAAATTATTTTAAAAAAATTTGAATTTGTTCATTATGAGAAGAAGGAGGAATGTTCCAATTTTCAATATTTTCATACATTTTTAGACGATCCTAAGTTCTTAGGAATAAGTTAAAATTTATTTAAAATATTTTAATAAAATTGATCAAATTTGAATTAATGTGCTATTTCAATGGTTTAGTTTAAAACATGAAATATTCAGATGGATGAATAAATCATTTAATAAAATTAAATCTGTTATGAACGTCCTCAAATTTTTACACATGCCTTCCTGGATGAATAATTTAGTAATGTTTTTGTAATATTCAGGAAAAAAAAAACTGTACGTTTTTTTTATAAAAATTATATAATAAAATTATAGAATAATGTTCTGTAATAATTACAATAACATTTTGAATAAGAGTAACAACAACAATAAAAATACTAAAAATTTTTAAATTAATGCTTTAACATCATACAAAGATGTAAATAATCTCATTATAAATTTGATTATAGATTACGGTAATTTTAATGAAATTTTCACCTAAACATTTTGTACAACATAAATAAATTTAAATTACACTTAAATATATTTACTTGAATAAATAAATGTTTATTAATGTTATTTCATTACATTGTGTATAATTTATGTTGTTTATACGCATTCGATAGTGTCAATGATGTATGCGAAACGAAATTTCGGAAAGCAAAGCAAAAAAGAGCTTGAATTTGAGTCGGAAAGTTGAAAATTTTATTAAAATTTAAATATTTATTGTATGACAGTGAATTCAATTAATTGAAAATGTATAGAAAATATCAACAAGAACAGTAACAACAGTAACTACAATAGCAGCAATAGCAACTCTTTGAAAAATAATATTTTTTTTTCTATCATCATTAAACATATTTTTGATTATACACAATTAAATATAATTAGATGTGGAATATAATAATTTATAGAAGAATTATAAAATTGAAATCGAAAACAAATAACTAGAAACAAAATTTTATTTTCACATAGTGAAATTTTACAACATTAATTGTAAGTTTTTTGTGAGAGTCATCGCTAATGGCAATTTCCTTTAATTTGCATATGTTTAGTTAAAATAAATGTCCTTTGAATAAACAGGAATTAAAGGATGGGCATATGTAGTATATAGGGATTAATTTTAAATTATATGGGCGAATATAAAATGTCGTTATTGGTATTGGTCGGTATTTATTGGCCACCTATAGACTCTTAATTCCAATCAATTCCAGCGTTATTGAGAAAGTTAACAGAAAGTATATAATTCATTCGAAATTTTCAAACAAACGATATTGTAAAAGATGGGACGTTGCATTAAACATTTCAATATAGAGAAAGTAAGCTATACAAAATATGGTAAAATTTAACTTAGCATTCGAGCAAATTCTAGGAAATTTATAAGCAATCCCACCTATAATACGCTCATATCAAATTTCTCCTAAAAGTTAAGAAAATGTTTCATATACTAAATAAAAAGTACGAGCTGATTTTTATAAGAAAATATGCAAAAATTGTAAATTTTTTCCAGTTAAAACGTTACTTGCGGAGTGCATTTCAAACACATCTTTTTAGAGTACGCTTTTCGCTTAATATACGTATCTATATCAAATTTCTCTAAATTTGAATTACTATTATAATTCATTAATGTTTTTATAAGACCTATCAATAATTTCACTAATGAACTCTAAGAAATCAAATTCAGTGACAGAGTTTGCCTTACCATTCTTTATAATTGTTGATCACAACTTTAAATCAATATGACTTTTCCATAACTAATTTCTATAATTAATTTGTGCAACAATTCTTACACATTCGTTATTGGCAAATCAGCGAAGGATGAAAAATTGCATATTACAAAATTCAACTGTTTCAATAAAGAAAGTTTACATATTCTTTCCAAAGTGCAGTCAAATGGAATTGTAACTTTTTAATTATTTACTTTTCATATGATATATCTATTGATATATACATATGTATGTATTTAATATGTACGTCCAATAACTTAAATTAATTTACTTACATTTAAACAATTTTTTATTCAAATAACTTTGAAATGCTTTATTATTTATAAAATATTAAAATACAAAACGATGTATAATCCGACTAAGTGAAAGTGCAATAAGTACGTAGAGTACTTAAAAGATTTTTAAAATAATGTGCTGATGCTTGTTCTTGCTATTTGTAATTATTGCTCATTTTTGTTCTCAATTACTTACACAATTGGTATAATTGCAAATTAAACCCATACATATACACAGAAAAAATTGTAATGTATTAATTATAATTTCTAAGTAATTTTATTATTCATAAATTTCCGTTTATTTAGTTATTTTATTTAGTTATTTATATATCTGTTTGGTTTTTACATTTGTATTTTTCAATTTGTTTTCTAACTTTTTTTTATTTTTATGTAAATTTCTATAACTTTATAATAATTATTTAAATGATTTCTGATTTTAAGACTTTTATTTTAGTGATATACACACCGCTCAGACGACTCATTTTGTCATTATATTATGTTGACACTCGCTTTCCAAAACGAAGAGCCGCAAGCTTTAAATATTCTTGATCATCATGAAATTTTGAATCGATTTAGACATGTATGCCTTATCAAACTGTTAATCTGTCTGTCATTGTGTTGTTACTGGTCGATTGGCTATAAAAAGCGATAACAAGCTCAAATTTGGCAGGAATATATGAAATTTTTGTTGACAGGTAGATAATATAAATGGGAAAAATCGATCAAAGAACGCACCCAAAATACAATGTGTACTGAAAACATATTTTTAAGTAAAACTATAGCGTTTCGATCATAACTTGAAAATTTGTATCAAAGCCGTCCAAATGTCTATGTCTACCCGAATTTACATAATTTACATAATTATCTGTTTGTATTATAAAGTGCCAAATAATATCGGGGTGGCAGGATTTCAAGATTTAAATCCAGTCCAATATAATTTTTCCATTTGTTTTTAATTTATTGTGGTTTTTCCTTCTGGATTTCCATTTTCATGCCAATATTTTATTTATGCTTATTTAATCACTAAATTTGAAAGAACCATTAAATAATTCGTGCACTATTTTTCTTTAAATAATTTTTTAAAATGACGTATTCGTAAGTGTAAACATTTATCAAGAAAATATCAAGAGAATGTTTATAATTTTCGTTTAACGAATGAATAAACTTTAAAGCAGTTTCTTCAACATTTTATTTTTGTTTGATTAAACATCTAATTCATTATTGTTAAGGAACTTCTACTGTTTTGGGTTTGTATTGGAGAGGAACTTACTAAATCAGGTTAAGCCAGCCTTCCTTTGCATGTTGTGCCCTTTTTTGGGAATGTTCCTTAATGTAGGACATTTTTAATAGTTTGTCAATTGTAAGGCATAGTAAAAGTACACAATCAATAGTCTACAGGACACATTCGATAATCTATAATTCTCAACTAGTTACTGAAGGCATATTGCCTTTCTAAAAAAAAAAAAGTCAACAGGAATAAACGACACACTTTAAGGAAGTCAATGCTCCGTAGTAGACCAGTAAATAAAAGGGCTAAAAATATCTATTGAAGTAAATTAGTTCAAAGCATGTAAAAATTTTGTCAAGTGAAATTTAAATGTTTTTTGGAATTTTTATTTCTTGAGTCTCTTCTCTTTTTTTTTACATCATTTTATTTTATTTTTTTGCATATTTTTTTTAAATTGTACATTAAATTATATGTTTTTTAAGATTAACATAAATCAATTCGAGGTGATACTAATTGAAAAAAAACTTTCTCTTTTTCATTTCTTACAATAATGAATTTTTTTATAATTAATAACTATAAGTTAACTTAAATGTACTCGGAATTTATGAAATATATCTTTTCATATTTTCGCTAATTGAAAAAGCTTAATATGAATTATAAACCAGAAGATATTTAAGTTCTAAAAAGAAACTTATGAACGTTAGGTAGGCTGAAATATTAAAATTCCAATATTTAAATCCCAAGCAAATACCAAGGCTGAGTTTTTAAGATCTTTCTACATCGTGCATCCCACGCATCTCGTACATTTTTTGAATTGTATATTTCACAAAATTATACTCTATTATAATAAGTTCACATTAAAATTCTTCTGTATTGAATTTACACTAATCTTTCGATTAGTATCAGTACAAAAATATACTGAATTTAGTACAATATTTTGAACATAATAATAACTCGATTATATTGCACTTAAAATTCACAAAATTATTCTGCTTAACGTGAACCCCTTTTAAGCGTTGCAATAAAATGGTAAATATTAGATGTCACATGCCTTTACCATTGCGACACTGTTAATGCTTCTCCATTGTCCCAGGAACACTAGAAATATTACCAATGTCGAATAATGCAAATCAAATTATTTCGTGTAGCCATTTTCAACAAATGGCTCTTAAAATTTCACGCTCACGTCTGAAGTGATGTAATCGTTATTTTTGACCCAATCATTAGATTTGTATTTCAACGTCTTAAAGTTAGATTTCCTTATTTATTCATATTTGTTTAATATAAAACCCAGTATTCTTCGATACAAATATTTACATTAAAACTCGTTATGCCCTTCTCGTTTCATATTTACATTAAAACTCGTTATGCCCTACTCGTTTCATATTTACATTTGAAAAGTATTTTAAGCATTTTTAATTTAAGCATGTAAAAATTAACAAAAAAATGTGTAGACTTTCTAATATACTTCACATACCAAAATATATGTTATGATAAAAGTCATACATATAAGAACTTTGTAGTCGGTCGGACCTGACTCTTAAATACCCTACATTATTTTTCGTTAATGTGAATAACATCAAATAAAAAAAGTGCAAACTAGCAATATTGAAAAATTGTAATTTCTCAATTATTTATTTATTTCGTCGTATTAGAGAAGGTTCAAAAATTGGATCTATATGGACTAAATTTGCTAAGCACACATTTTACGTCAAAACAAAGGCAGTGCCAATTTTTACTAAAATTTATTCAAAATTGAACCCTTTTTCCATATAATTCTTCGTAACAATAAATCGATTTGGTACACAATTTTTTTATGTTAGAGTATAATTTGGCGTCTACTACTTTAATACATGTTTAAAATTGTAGATGTTTTTCATATAAAGACATTTTAACAAAAAGTTCTAAATATGATGAGGAAGTGATTCTGAGACGATCGATATAATAAAACCTGAGTCTATCTAAACTCTAAGCTGCACAACCTTATAACTCTCTGCACTGCAAGTGGTGTAGGATACAAAGAGTAGTAAACTATTTGTTGAGAGGAACATGTGGCAATTGGTAAAAATGAGGAATTGCATTCTTAAATGATGCTACACTATTTTAGTTCTTAAGAACATATAAAATTAATATCAGTCATTACATTGAAGTATACATTAAGGATTCACTTCATTAATGAAAATATCAAATGTCTCCGATTAAGCGTTCAAATTTTAGTGATATGAGCAAAGAAAATCACAATTTACTATTTACTATTAATATCATTATTATTATTATAATTTTATTTGTAATTTAATTTTTTTTTTGTAAATGTAACCCTTTTGTGAAGCAACACATACGTATATACATGCCCATGTACTCTTATTTAATAGCTGTGTAATTTCAGTATATCTTACAATTTTTGTGGCTTAATTGTCTAATAAAATTTCGAGTCAGGAGTAAATTTGAAATTCTTCCTGATATAATTAATTTTTCTTAACTTTTATATATTTTTTGAGTTTCTTTTATTTTTTTCATAATACTTGCTTTACGTAGTGCATTTTACATGATACGCCTGATTGTATGTATGGTTTTCTTTTTAGGAAAATTAAAAGACGTGAAAATTTTCTCTTTTCAATTCCTCGAAAATTGATTAAAATAGCTGTATTAATAAATTGTCTTTTTAAATAAAATAAACCAATACGTTTTATATTATATATATATATATATATGTATAAGAGCCCGCACTGTTTCGAATAAATAAAAATATAAAGGAAGAAAAGAAAAGTAAGTTATTGACTTAACAAATTTTTTTTTTGTATAATAAGAAAAATAAGCGCAAAATTTTCAAAAACTTAAACCAGTATGAACACGACAATCAAAATTGAACTATTAAGTAAAGAACATTTTGACATTTGGAAAATCCAGGTAAGGGCACTGCTAGTAAAAAAACAAAACGTGGAAATATGTTTCCGGAAACTGTGTCAAGCCTAGCGGACCACCCGAAGCTATCAAAATGTGGGAAGACAATGACGGAAAGACAAAATCCGATTTAATCAATAGCAATCAGTCCATCACAGATAACACAAATAAAGAACTATGTCACATGCAAAGAAATATGGGAGAAATTGCACACCATATATGAATCAAAAGGACCAGCCAGTCAGACTATGCTATTAAAATCCTTAATATTACTTAAGATAAAAACTGGTGACGACATGTACGAACACGTCCAAAACTTCTTCGATATAGTGGATAAACTGAACGAAATAGAACTCGTCACCATTGATCCACTATTAACCATCATCTTACTATGCAGCATCTCTAATGACTACGAAACATTCAAGATCGCTATAGAATCGCAAGAGAAGCTCCCTAAGCCCGAAGCATTTAAGATAAAATTACTCGAAGAATTTGAATCACGAAAAAGAAACCCTAGCCATGTAACAGAAGGCGCCATGTGCACAAACAAAAACGTAAAAGGCAACAAAACCAATAACAAAAAAAAGTCTAAACTCAAATTTACTTGCCATTCTTGCGGAGAAGTGAGACATATGGCAAAATAATGCAACAAAACGATTTCTCGTGCAATATAAGTGAAGTAGTGCTGAACGTAAACGGTAATATTGAAACTAATCGTTGGGGTCTCGATTTAGGAGCTTCATCAAGCATCTGCCGCAACAGAAAAATGTTTAAGGAAATACATGAAGCAAAAATTAGAAAACTAACTTTGGCCACTGAAAAATCAACAGAGATTAATGGTACCGACAAAGTGAGATTCCTATTGGATAAGGGACGTAACATAACATTATAAGACGTGTTACACGTACTTGACCTCAGAACTAATCTCCTCTCCGTCTCAAAAATAACGGATAGGGGATTCCAGGTAAAATTTCAAAAAAATATTATAGCTGCTGCCATAAAAAATTTGAGAACTAAAGATACAGTATTTTTGGCAGAGAGGAGAACCGACCTATTACGTTGACGAAAAGAAGCACGATGCATCAATGGTAACAGTTAAAAGAAACACGCAAGATTAACATGAAATATACGGACTTTTATATAAATAGGATTTAAAAACGAATATTCGAAATAAATACAAACATGACAGACAACTTAAAATAATGCGAAATATGTATACAAGGTAAACAATCGCAAGAACTTTTTACTGCATCAGAACGTAAAAGCGCAGAAGTGTTGGATTTAATACACACTGACGTTTGTGGACCCATGCGAACACAGTCTCAAGTTGGATCAAAGTACTTTGTCAAAGTAGATGGTGCAAAATATATTTTTTAAGAAACAAAAGCGAAGCAATCACCAAATTCAAAGAATACAAAAACTTCGTGGAACGAAAAACTGAAAAACTGAATTAAAAAAGAATGTGTAAAGTGCACAGAATATGTAAACAATGAAATGAAAGAATTAGTCAAAGTAGAGAGCATAAAAACCGAACTATCCATCGAGTATACTCCACAGCAAAACAGAGTAGCTGAACTCAAAAATCGTATGCTATTAGACATGGCTATGATAACATCAGAACTTCCTCCAACATTCTAGACCGAAGCAATCAACACTGCAAATCGTATTAGAAACCGCTGCCCATCCCAAAGTCCCGAAGAAAATATGGGTAGGACAAAAACCAAATGTACATTATATGCACAAATTTTGTTGCACCGCATATATTGTAGACAAAGCGAAAAGGTAAAAATAAATTCCAACCCAGGGCCGAAAAATGCATTTTTTTAAGTTATTCGGATTTATCGAAGCCCCTGAAGCCAAACGAATTGAACGCTGTCGAGTAAACAAAACGAAAAAGGTAAAAATAATTATACAAGGCATAGAGACCGTCCAAGAAAGCATTTAACTGGCACAAAGGGAAGACTACGTAAAGTATAAACATAATGCAAAAGACAAAGAATTCCATGCAACAAATCTACTCGAACACGCAGATCCCAAAAGCAGAACCTCTTACAAGCGAAGAAGTAAACGAATGGAAGAATGCCAGACTAAGCGAATTCAACACAGAGAATATAACAAACATAAGAATACACCAACTAGATTTGAGAGGAGGTGTATAATGAGTACTTTACTTATTGAAATCTAGAATGCTTTATTATAATAAATGTATATATAACAATCAGCCGAAAGTAAAAATTCAATAGAAATCAAATATAATAATAATTTGATTAATACAATTACTTGATTGAGATGTATAAATCGAAATACGAAATTCGTTAAATTAGACTTACACTACAGATAATGTTTTTATTTCTAAATTTGATTGTTATGATTTGTTTGTCAAGACCTTCTGAGTTGTTGCTCAATGTAGTCTTGGGGTAGGATATTTGGGTATACGAATGCATCGATAGATTAAGTGTTTATTATTTTGTACAGATAAAACATTAATAATAGAATTTACATGACTTGCGCGTTAAATTATTGTGTCAAATAAATAGATAAATTATAGATTATATCTCATTTTATATTTTGTATTGTAAAAAATGACATAATTAGTTTTATATTTAATCTAGCTTAACATGAAATGAATCCTATACAATTGTTCTTTAATATTCTGTGGTTTTACTTTTCATTGTTATAATTTGTAACATATTTTTTTTTTGTTATTTATTAGATATATAATATCCAAGATATTTTTCTTGTTCTTTTTTTTACAATTATGTATTTTTTCTCATTTTTATATTTCTTACATAAATTTTTATTAATTTATTGTTTTTCTTATCTTTTCGTGCCGCATCATGAATTTGTTTTCTATGTTAATACGTTCGAGTTATTATTGTTGTTGTAGATATTTTTGTAGTAAACTTATCCACCTAAACCAAATTGACGCCGGACTTGACATAAATAATTCAAAGTGATCATAACAGCCAAGAGAATCGTTGTCATACGAAACGATATGGACGATGTGTTTGTTTGACTATGTTGGCTTTGGCTATTATTGCTGCGTGACTTAGAGCTTGCCACAACTTCAGACTCTTCAGGCGGTATATCTATGTTATTACTAGCAACAATAAACTGAAATATATCACTGACCTACGCACAAAAAATAAGTACAAAAAATAGACCAAAAAAAAAATAAGTTAGAAAGTTATATTTAGCTATTGCTAAGTCTTGTATATTCACTACCCAGAAAATTGATTTGGTATTTTACAGACCGATTATTTAAAGAGGTATAGTTTTACGTAGGCATGGTCGATTTGCCCGAATTTCATACAAAATTAATATTTTTTAAAATTTTAAATTTTTATCTAATTCAATTTTCAGGTTATAAGCCGAATTATAAGAAAGATATATGTTTTCACATTAAGAGCGTGTCCTGTGACTGATTTAGCCCATTTTCAGTATCAGTCTATGTACATGAACTTTTAATGTTTTCACTAAATTTGATCTCGATATCTCTTTTTTTGTGGTCGAGAAAACATTTACTTGAACAGACAAAACGGTAAACAGACAGACAGTCATGCCTAAATTGATTCAGAATTATATGCCTATCAAAAATATATATACTTTGTAGTGACATTTTCTTTAGGCGTTACAAATATACTGACAAAATTAATATACCTCTGGATGGTGGGTATAAGAGCATTGACCAAAAACAAAATATAAAAGCTTATGGAATAAATAGATAATTATAGAAATTAATGTATAAATATAAAATTAAGGAGATCTTATTAAGTTGAAGATATGGACAGAGTACACAATCTGCTTCTCATCACCATAAAACTCCTACATAATAAATCGGAACAAGTAAAAAATTTATAGTCGATTGGGGCTGACTATTTTTGCTTAATGTAGAAAAATATTAAACAAAAAGTAACAAAATCTGTAAAAAATTGTCACTTATGGGAGAATGGGAGAAAGTCGAAAAAACTAGACCAATCTGAATTATACTCAAATTATATTATATTATTCCGTATAACGACTTCTTTCAGATTAAGGCGTGGTCGCCTTAATCTGATAGATTTGGTAGATTTGGATAAAATTTAATACCTTAAATTACTACTTTACGAATATTTTCATTTAAAAATATTCAAAATTGTGGTAATATTTCATGTAAATGGTCACACAAATTATTCGATCTTAATAATTTTTAATAGTATTTTGGCTTACAGCAAAAGCCGGCTACATACCAAATTTTAACAAAATATTTAATTTTAAAATTGTGATCTTAGATTGGATAACATTTTTACATAAATATTTAGATGATTAAGTCAAATCAGAAAATACATGAGTTTAATAAGAAGTACATATTTTTTAAGCTCATATTCTGGTTATTGCATAAATTAACATAAACTCACAATATTCTGTAATGTTAGAGGGTTCTACACCAATCATACTAAAACAACGTAAAAGGCTTATGGCAGAAATTATATGTAAAAAGATGTGTGTATAAACGTAGGTCAATTTACTCTGTGCTATGCTGTGCTCTATGAGGGGAGGGGGGCATTAGTGCATATTTAATGTTTTCAAACTCTTGCCTCTCCATTTTCAGTTTTTCTGAAAAAGTGTGACGTAGAGAATTATGGGTTTATTTTAAATGTGTTATGTATATAGTTTATTGTGAAACTTTTAGCAGTAGCTGGGATAAGTTTGTTTGAAAATGTTATGCACACATAGCAGACAGAAACTATTTCACAAACGTCTTTATTCATCCATACATTCTTTCGTTGACTCATCTATTTGCTCTGCCATTCATTCCGTAAATTGGAAATGTAAAAATTGTAAAAATTTTGATGTGCATACAAACCTCATTCCAACCATAAGGATTTTTCGCTTGTACAATCGCTTCATAGTATGCACCTGGTACTAAATTTTTTATTGTGTAGGACATAATGTGCGTTAAGGGTTCTGATGATGGACGACGTTCGGGTGTTAGTATAAAATCATGCCATCTACCTGGCTGTTGAAATGTATCATTCATCTGAAATATTTTATTTATATTTAGTTGTTATAAATTTTATTGTTTTATCTAGTAAAATAGAAAAAAAATTTTAAATAAACTATAAACAACAAGAAAAGTAAAAAACGAAAAAAAGCAATAAGAATATAAGAAAATTTATTGGGAGTTCACGGTGAATCGTTACAAATTTCTGAAACTATTAGATGAGAAGGGAATTAATAAATTAAGGTGTTTCAAACCGTTTGTGTTCTAAATTAAAATTCAAATTAAATTAAAGACAAATCCATTTTCGAAGGACGGAATATGGTAAGATTTAGTACACTCAGATAAAGTATGGGTTAAAATAGAATTTTTCCTTAGAAGAAGCATAAACCAGCACAAGTATCAATATAATAATGGCCTTCAAAATAAAGCACTTCCTGCAATATCGCTATCAAAATTATGCGATATTTTGTATGTATCTGTTTTGGGGCCATTGTGGCTACTTATCAAACTTCATCATAATATCTCAAAAATCGTGCAATACAGTTTCATATAAAATATCCGCCCATCGAACAGACAGGTCGATGGGCGGCCAGTTATAAATCGATGTAAAAATGATTTTCGGATTGATTTAATTAAAGCCATTTTAAGTTGTATACACAGATGGTTTTGGTTTTAAAATTTTATGGTTCTGCTGCAGTAAAATTAATTTCATTAAAATGTAGCAATTCTACTGAAAGTTATAATTTTTAATTTTTTATTATTTTTGTTATTTACATACCAAAACTCTTCTATATAACAATCTCACTTCTTCCAATGGCGGATAGCTATCAATTTTCCATGTTAGATTATAGCTATCTGATGATCTGCCCCATTTAGGTGAATAGAATTCTGCTGGACCCGGTCGGCCAGATAATTCCATATATTTACGTGAACGTCCCAAAGAATTATCGGCCACACAACTATATATAAAATAAATAAAAAAAAGGGAGAAGAGTGAAAAGCAATGATAACGGTAAAAACGGAATGATTATGATGAATATTAGTTATTCTGAAAGCTTGCAAGGACCTTACTACTTAATGCGATATTAATTATCGGGCAATTATTTCTTGCCACATGTACTGAATGTAATTAAATTATTTAATTTAGTTATTTCATTTGGTACCACGGTGTCTATACTGCCTTTACTGTACGATAATGGCTACTTCCAAGCTGCCCATATCGCAGGTATTACTCGTTCATTCACACATTTATATGCTTGTCGTGTCTGATCCCACTTCCCTTACAAAGTACGTGCCGCACTAGGTTCCCTGTGCTAAGTACTTCGCATAGGAGTTGCGGGAAGTTTCAAATCTTTTGTATAAAAGGATGAGTTTTGTATATAAAGTGCAATAAGGGCTTTGAATTGGAAGTTGTATGCGTGCCTATCAACCTTAACGCAAAACTGTACTTAAGTGTACCACGCAATTCAGTCTTTACGGTAGAAGTTCATGTAAAACACTAACTGCAAATGCATTGCATTGCAATATGATTATGTGAAATATGTATATTATGAAATTTGGAATACTGTTGTTATAAAAGAATGCTAAAAAAGTTGATTCCTGTAAGTTAAAAAAATATTAAGATCTTAAGACCGCTTTTTCAACTTTCAAGTGGACATTTCTGTCAAAATTTGCGCATCTTTACATAAACACTTTTATATATTTTTATATACATATGTTTTATTTAATATAATATATTATTTTTTATTGTTGTTGCACCTGTAATTGCCGAAATCCTCCTGCTGTATATGTCGAATAGTAAGTGTATGACGATTAGCTCTGGATGACATAATACGTCTATCGGTTGTTTGGATAAGAAATGAATTTTGATACCACGACACCTAAAAAATTCATTTTAAATTTAAAGAAACAATTTTTGCTTTAATGTTTGGAAATAAATCAAATGAAATTAAATGATATGAATGGAAATTTATTTAAATTTAATTTAAGGCATGCATAAATGGACAAAGCGTTTCAGTACTGGTGTATACATCAAATTAATCTTTTTTGCTTCTCTTTTTTTTCTATAACTACAACAATAACAGCAACAGCAACAGCAACAGTAACAGCAACAGCAACATCGGCATTTAAAGCAGCAGCAATAAAAGTTACAAAAACTACAACATCATATTAAAGTTTTCTCTTTTAATTTTTGTTTTAGATTGAATTGGACTGAATGAATATTTAAGTGGATTATGCATTATGATTCCGCTTATTTAATTTTTTTTGCATTTACTTTTTCAAATAATTTGAGATTAAAATTTGTGTGTCTGGGTTTTCACGCATATTTTATTTTATTATTTTCAATTTGTTTATAACATACATCTAAATAAGTTAATAAAATAAAACAAAAATATTACAAAATAAAAAAATGAATAAAACATACAAAATTGGAAAAATTTCACATTTTTATTCGTACACAAAATCACTGCATTAATGAAAAAATTTCAATTTTATTGCTGGTTTTCAGATTCTTATTTACTTGTTTTAAATTTATTTTAATTTTACTTTTATAATAATAATGAATAAATAATTTTATTGTTTTAATTTAAATAATAAATATTTATAATTTATTTAGAATGAATTGTTTTTTATTTGATTTATATTGTTTTTTGTATATACCATCCAGAAGTTGGGAGGTATTAAAAAGTCTTGGCTTGGGCCAAGGTTCGGCCCACTTACACGTTAAAAACCAAAAATATCTAAGTAGTAGTAACCAGAAGGGTGAGTGGTAGATATTTGTTTTTTTACCTCGATTGACTTAAAGGCTATTTGTCTGTCTGTATGATTCCTTATTTAAGATTTGAGTAATTCAGTCAAAAAGTAAACTCTAAAAATGTATTTAGGACGAAGTCATTTTTATGATTACTCTCCACATAACATTTTGGTTTGATATATTACAAAAAGTTGTGATGTAACAGGATGTTACGATTTCATAAATTTTTATATAATTTAAATACGTTTTCATTGTATGAGGTTATTGCTTCTTTTTTCTTTCTTGTTATACTCTATCCCATTCGTAGTACAGAGTATTATAAGTTTGTGCAGATGTTTGTAACCCACAAAAATTGGTTAAGATAGACCCATCTTATATTATACCAATAGACTCAAAATCACTCCCTGATTCGATTTAGGTCTATCTAAACGCCTATTGCTACAGATCGCTAAAGGTCGTAATTATAGAGTTATTTTAATTAAATTTGTTACTTGGGTGGTTTAGCCCAGGACACCCTATTGAAAATTGTTAAAATCGGTCCACTTCTTCAACCATGTGCCATAAAACGCCCTTCTTAAATAGGTCTTTATGTAAAAGAAAATTGAAATTTTAAAAATATTTTAACATGAAAAATATATATACCAAATTTGACTCAAATACCAATTTAACGGTAGCGCCCCATATAACGCCTTTCTCGAAAAAAGTTTTTAATTTTGAATATATTTTAGAGGAAGTTGACACTGTCTTTCATTTTGACTTAAGAAATATTTGTGCTAAATTTAGTTCAGATTAGTCGATTTTTACGAACACCTTTCCTGTAAGGCCTTCTTCGAGAAAAGTTATTATAGGTACCCAAAATACAATTTTGAATATATATTAGAGAAAATTGGCAATTTTATATTTTGACATATATCCCAAATTTGCTTCAGATAAACTAATTTTTTAATCTTCTCTCATATAACGAACCATTTAAGTAACTTTCATGTCATTTTAACTTTCAAAGCTTTCATTTTTTATATTTACGTTTTTAGTTTACTATTAAAAAATTGAATTAAGTATCGAACGGTAATATCATGGTATATTGGTGGTGAGTATTCAAGTATTGGCCCCAAGTATATATAATTTTGTTACTTGTTTTTAATTTTAATAGGGTTTTTTTATTGATGCAGCGTATTGTTGATGCTTTACAATTAATCTCTTTTTGGCTTTTACGGCGGCTTTTCATCTTCACTCTCTCTACTGATACTACTGGTATTAGCCATTCAACGAACCTTCATTACCATTAACTCTCATCATTCTCCGTTAATTAAATAAATTCTACTGGCATAATATAAAAATTTTGCATTTTTTTATTTTTTGGAGTATAATTTTTGTGACTTTTGTTTGACTCTAAATATAATTTTATTTGTATTTTTTTTCTCGTCTTGTTCACGCGGATAATTTGATTTTTTCTTTTCCGCTTTGATTGCGGTTGACTGTTGTGTGTGGTTAGACATTAGCATTCGGTTGGTCGGTTAATTTATTGCATATTTTTTTCACGTAAATAATTGATGTAAATTTAATGAGAATGAAACACAATCCCAACAATAATTAAATATACATGAAATATGTACATGATAATGCAAAAAATTGGATTGAACATATGAAGACCGTGCAATGAATAGAAAGAAGAAGGGAAATTTTTTTATAAAATTCTTGTTTCCATATCGTTGTTGGGGGTTTTGTTGTTGCTACTGTTATTGTGAATAAAATTGCCCATTACAAGTAATCCATCTGTCTCTGTTTTTGACGTTTTACGTTATTTGGAAACAATTTATAGATTTAACCACAAAAGAAAAAGAAGGCAAATCATGTTGCTACGGCTGATTTAAAACCGAAATAATTTTATTGATATGTTTATGTGTATGTTTTTGTGTTTGTAGCTGCAAAAAAATATTAATAAAAGACATTAATAAGAAAAATATGTAATTTAAAAAATTAATGACATTATTGTTCTCTTTATTGTAATTCTGCACTTCATTTATAGCCTCATAAAGGTAGCGGATAATTTTCTTATGCAAATTAAACTCAAAAATCCGACAAAAAAATTTAAAGTGGGTGCTTGATTAAAAAGATGGTATCCATAAAGAATTATAAGCTATATCTTATACCATGTTCCTTTTATAATTAATTACAAAAACAATTGCAATTGATTGATTCTCAATTCTTTTTCCATACGACCTGCTTATGAATTTCTTGGCAAATACTATGCACTTTTTTCTATAATCAATATTAATGTGTGCATTGAAGTCACCAAAATGGTCTATTTTGAAAGTATATAGATTAAATTAAAATTAAAGTAGTAAATTTCCATAGAAATTCCTTTAGAAGAACTTTCCTTCCGATTAAAACTGGTTACCTGTCCAATTGATCAATTTGAATAACTAATTTATATATTTAGGTTTAGATTGCATATATCTAAGCAAGTAAAAATACCTATTGCTATTTGTTGGTGTGAATAATAATACTGACCATAATATCGTGACGACAAATTCATAATTATAATAAAAATAATAATGTAATAAAAAGTTAATAAATTGTGACACATTTGTGTAATTGCATTAAATAATTTGTAATTTGATTTACAATTAATTTCTATGATTTGTTGAATTATGCTTTACAGTTCTTAAATTAATTCAATTAATTCACTTAATTAATAATTTTAGAATAAATTAATGGCAATGTGCGACAATGCAAAGTATTTTCAAGTTCTATAAAACAAAACAAAAAAACAAAAAAATAACATTATGTTTAATATGAGTGTACGTTCCAACTTCTTTGATGCTCTAATCGCTGACTGGTGGATATTAAACCATGATAGCGAAATTTTATATTAGACAGCTAAATGCTTGGCAACGATACTTATTGTGTCGTTATGGTGTACGTCAATCATTTGTTTTTATTTATCTTCAATTAAATTGCCTCTGACAATCTTCATTTTTCACACTTTGTTTTTCCGTTCCACCATCTCACTTACTTCTCTTTGCCATGCTTTTCGAAGCTCTTACGCTTTAAATAAAGCGAATAATACAATAATTGTTATGGTGATGATTACTATAATTTACTAATTGCTGCTGCTGCTGTTGTTGTTGTTGTTGTTGTTGTCGTTGTTGTTGTTGTTGCTGTTGCTGTTATCGTATTTGTTAAAATTACATTATTTCTTTTATGACTTACATACTAAAAAAAACTGAAGAATTTTCCTTGTAACTTTTATTTGAAAAACTCTCTCTTCACACAAAAAACCAATGTCAACACACCAATTGCAACAAATAAACACATGCAAATACATGAATTAAGTACTCTACAAAGTAATAAAGTAATAATCGCGGATGCCAAGAATACCATTCAATAAAATACAAAAAGTAGAAAAAACGTACAAAAAAGGCGGGCTGTTTATTTGGTTTATTGACTTAAG
Source organism: Melophagus ovinus (assembly GCA_023089585.1). Lineage (NCBI taxonomy): Eukaryota > Metazoa > Arthropoda > Insecta > Diptera > Hippoboscidae > Melophagus > Melophagus ovinus. The sequence continues at coordinate 322,087 of JAKKIB010000251.1, read as the reverse complement.
CGCCAAATACAAGATATAACAGACTAAATGGAACCGTTATTCTAATTTTGCCAAGTAGTTATATATTTCTGATAAAATATCATAAAATAAAAAATTTGGATGCCCCTTAAATGGTCAAATTTAAAAAAATTTTCGGAAATCATTCAGAAATATGATTTATGTCCATTTAATCATATTTCATGTCTGTTAGCGAATACTCAGACCTTGACAAGTTTTTTTCTTTGCCTCTGTTATTGCATACTTTTGCGCGCAATGTGAAAGTAATTCGCAAAGCTTTATATAAAATTGGAAAATATTTATTTTCTTTAATCTCATTCATGCTTCCGAATGTTTTTTTTTTTTGGTATTATACTGCGAAAAAATATAATTATACTAAAAAGAATAAAACGAAAAAAGAGTGAATGAAATGTTTTTAAGGTGAAGTTATTTAACGAACCGTTGCAACAGGATCAGCGTAAACAATGCAAACAAGTTTGGCCTCAAACCCTTCACCAGAATGTATCCAAGACTTCTCCACTTGTATATCAGGCGGATCTGAAGTTATTTTTATATATGTATAATATTGTGAGTACCGTTCCACCAAAGAAACAAAAAAAATATAATAAAACAGAAAAGAAAATTATTGAAAAATAAATTTGTTTTTGCTACGTTCTTCATCTTTTTTTTTGGCTTCTTTATCATACAAATTTAATTTGCACATGCAGAATAATATAAAAGAATAAACATATAAAAAATGTAATAATTGTACTAAGAAGAACTTTCATTAATGAATAGTAATGTATTATATGCAAGAAATCATTAAGGATCCTTAATAACTTCTCATTTTCACAATTCAAATTTAACGGGCACATAACGCACATAAATAAAAGTAACTTTCATTAAAGCGAGTATTGTGCTCACATCATTCATATCTAAGGCAGCTTCAAGTAATAAACTGTAATATTTAGCGGGGAAATATGCAAAAGGTTATTTTAATAAGTTGGCGCGCTTATGTTATATCCAAAACGACATGACATGAGATACGCAGCTATTTTGTTATATCGTTCAGCTCATAATTTGTTTAAGAAGGAGCTAACAGTCTTAAGAAGTACCAAAACGCATGTGTCAAGAGATCGAACCAAAGATTTAATTTCGCATAGCAAGATGCTTAGTTGTAATGCCGATTAATGAACTACAAATATTTTTGAAGAGTTTTTTACAATTGTGATCAAGGAAAAGTTGTATCGTTTATTATATTAAACAATTTCTATGTGATTTAGGGCGAGCGTGCCAATACTAAAACTAATGCTTAACTGAAAAGTAAAGTGAACGGAGTTCATTCAATAAATCATGTGGAAATTTAATTTTCTGATATTATTACTTGAAATTATTCGTTGTTCTCTGAAATATTCCAATGCACCAGCATTTAGAAGAGAACTTTAAGCTCTTTTTTCTAAAAAAATTTATCTTCTACAATTAAATTTATTTATTTAAAATTTTTACATATTTAATTTGAAAAATTAAATTCTAACTACTAGAGATAAATATACACATTTTCCTTAGATTGATGTTATTCTTGATCTAGAAAATTGATATTTTTTTATACGAAATATGATTATGACATACCTCTACAAACAATTTGAACAAGAAATGCATCCCCATTCATGCATTGACATAATTTCAAAATGTATGCTTTAAATATAATTTATTATAATAAAATTTCATGATCTATTTTAAAAAGATCTAACTCAAAATTAATATATCGTTGTATAGTTTTACTTAAATTTATGGATATTAACAAGATTTATGGATGTAACGTCCAAGTAACGCCTAAATGGAAATATTTTCATTTATCATTTCAAATATAAGCAAAAAATTCTTCCATTATTATGCATTATAAAATTTGTGTGAGTATAAAAATTTAGAAAGGTCTGAAAAATACGTCCACTAATTATTATATTACTCAATTCAGAATTATTGATATGTACTTGTCTTTCTTTAAATTTAACTGCGCATATTGTCAATAAAATTTTATATGTAGCCTTATACCTTAGGTAGGTCATATTGCAAACAGGAATGATGAATTTGAAAAATAAACATAATCGAATTCATTTTCAATTATCTTTAACTGAAAAGCTATAAAAATTCTCTTTTCTGATTTGTCAAAAATTACTATTTCTAATTGAGTTAAGCGGCAAGAAACTTTTCACGTATCCATCCCTTTTTTCAGATATTTTTAAAAATGGATATGTACTCTATACGCTTAATATATGGAATTATGATGAATGTAAGCACAGTTTCTTGAGAAGAATATAACATAAAGGAATAAACAAGTCTCTTCAATTCTTTATTGCTTTTCTTTAAATTTTCATAAAGCATTTTTCATTTTCAATGCTTTTGCACTGATTTAATTTGTTTAAAATTAAATTATTATTATAAAATATTTTTATTGAATTAGATCGCTTGATATACAAAATATATTTGTAGACATAGAGATTGCGTAGTTAGTATACTTACATAATACATCTAAACGTATGTCAACACTAACGGGATCACCGACACCATTATCAGCAGTGCATTGATAAATGCCAGCCTGTTGACGTTCAACTTTGTCCAATGTTAGAATTGGACCGTCGCCAATACGGGCCGATGATTTATCAGTGCCAGTCTGCAATAAAAAAGCGAGCGAAAGATGTTCAGAGTCGCATTAAATACAAGAAGAACAAAGAGGCGTAAAAGAAGAAGAAGAAGAAGAAGAATATGGGCTATTATTACTCAACAATAGCATGAGAAAATAAAATGCAAAACAAAAAGGAAAGCAAATGCAAAGCAAATTGTAAGTAAACAATAGCAGAGAATTGAATGAAATCCAAGAAAATTGAAAACCAAAAAGAAGCTAAAAATAATAATAACAAACATTCAACAACAGAAACAGCAACAACAAAAACAAAAATAATAATGCCAACATATACAACATAATCAGATAAGTATCATTCTTCTAACAAACAAATTACTTTTTGTTTTGTTTTGATTTATGTTTTTTTTTTGCTGGTTTTTATTTTAAACAACTAAATGAATGAAAGTTTCCACAAAACTCTATTTTCTGAATTGTTTTTGTTGTTATTGTTGGTTTTAATTTGATCCAATCCAAGAGTTATAATTTGCCCAAAAAAAAAAATTAAATACAGGCAAAGAAATTGCTAAGGTATAAGCTCCGATGATAATTGGAGGATGTTCGATGCTTAATGTGCACAATTGAGGTGAAGGCCTAATCGTCGATACATTTAAGTGCAGAAGCTAAATGAAAAAAACTTCTTGTGGTTCATAGAACCGTCATTACAAATAACCTCATTATTATTACGAAACCCATTACTACACCTTGTATACCTTAATACCTAATTTTGGTCTGATGTCAGAGTCGGTCCAAAGTGCCTAGACAAGTTTATAGTCCTGAGTTGAATAACTTATCCGGAGAGCAGACCCGTTTGGTATACGTATATTTTTGAGTAACCATCGGTAACGTCATCGATATGGATATTACAGGACAAACGAAGGCAATTTCAAGAACATTGGAACTGTTTAGAACCATCGCATGAAAATAGAACCAAATACACTCTCGATTGAGGAGTTGCTTTTCAGGCTCAAAGGATACTTATGAATTGAATACATCTAATGTACCTTTTTCTAAATTGCATAGAATGATTTTAGTACAAATAAAGAATTTGAGCATTTTACATCATGCAACAGAAGTACAAAAAGAGCTTTAAGACTACTTTTTGAATGGCATAGAGTTCACGATATATACGTACATCTTTATTTAAATCTATATTTAGTACATCATGAGCAATGCGTAAAAATCCAAATAATACGTGACCAAACCATATTGCCTTAAATTTTTTCATTAACGTAGTTCATGCATTTAATTTTTAAACCGGTAATTTAAGGTCAGGTAAATAGAAGTAGCTAATTTTAAATATCTGCCTTTTCGATAACGAAATGTTACATTTTATTTTTTGATTGTTTATTTGACGCATTTCAATTTCAGTGTTTTAAATTACCAACATCTTTACCAAGAGTTTTATGTTGAGATTAGAAAAGAGCCCACAAATGTTATATATATAATGAGGACTGTCACGAGGACTGTTTTTCTACGTGTTGAAAACATTTTAGTAGGACCCATTTATACATCTGAAAGTGAGAGAGATTTAAATGCAGAAGTGAAGCAATATGTGCGCTTATTTTAAGGTAATATTTAATGTGTGTACGTGTGGACTTATTAAACTATTAAGTTAAAATTGCAGTTAGCTACGGAATTGATTTAAAAGTGTTAGTAAAGTCAATATTTCAAATTATAGGAGGCGAAATTTTCGCATAATACGCAACGTACCTGGATGCAGCATTACTTTACTTTGTGTGTCAATGGACTGTGCAGTTTTTCCCGTCATGTAAATATTTTATAAGTTTTTTCTTCTTTACTATTTTTTTGATTTTTTTCTACTTCTTTTTCCTTTTCTTTTTCTCTTTTTCCTTATTAATGTTGATCCTTACATTTTGGTGTTTTTTTAAGTCTGTTCATATAAATAATGAGAAAGCTTAGTACTCCATTTCATACAATAGAAATGGATGCTACAAAATCATTTTTGATACGCGTACACACACATATAAATATATGTGTTTATGTGGGCATACCTATTTCAAGTTGGACGAAATTTTTATGGGCAAGCAAATGGTGCCAAATTGTAATTAAACTGAAAAACAATGTTTGCAAAAAGAAGTGAAAACAAACGACTCAGCAAAAAAGGAGCAAACACTAATAATTCAAGGCCTGCATTTATATGGCAATATCAACACTAAGAACAACAGCAACACCTGTAGCAACAGCAAATTGTGAAATACACCTTCTCTGAATATTTATGCAGCAATTTACAAATATTATACAGCCAGTTGATCTTAACCGCTCATAAGCTATGGCACATAAACTATAACAATAACCCTATGGCCCTATTTGTCATTGTCGATTTTAATTGGAGAAAATAAAATAACAAATGAATTGAAAACAAGGGATTTTTATTCAACGTTTGTGTTTATTCAAGACATTTTTGCATTCGTTCGAATTTTCATTGCTTCATTCCTATCCATTTATTATAACAGCTGATATTTAAATGGAATAAAATTATAAGTAAACGCATCTGCACCTTGACACAGAATTTAACACGTATATAAACAAATATTTTTGATTTAGTTGGTCATGTCGTGATTTTTTTTTTGGATCACCTAAAACATTGATAAAATAAGTGGATCTTCGGCGTTACCGTCAACATTTATGGTTGGCTTTGAAGTCCGCTATACGTGAGAATTTTATGGCTTCAAATAATTGAATGAGCAATTGAATGGCTTTATTATATGACTGCAATTCGATAATTGAAAGATTATTGTTTTAAATATTTTTGCAAAATATTTGGTAGGAGAAAATTTTTTAAAAAATTTTAAAAAAACAGTTATACTTATCAAAAAAGGTATAATTTTCTACTTATTTGATGTATACGCTGTATGGTAAAGGATTCAGAAAATGAATCGATCTATAACAAATTTAGCACAATTAGTTAAGGACATCACAAAGTCAAACTTAAATCATTTCCGATAGTGGCTTTCAGTGGATTGTTACAATTAAAGATGGGTGTATCTCAAACCCTCTTAGATTACATTCTTTGAAAAAATACTTATTACATGCAGTACCATAAGTTAGAACAGTGTTCGTAGTAAAATTTCCAAGTGGGAAATTTGATTAAATAATTATTAATTGGTAAACTAATCATGACATTTGCCTAATTTATATGCTATAAAAGTATTAATATAAGTTGGCAGTAAAACTTTTGAAAATTTTAAACAAGAGAGTTTTATAAAACGAGTTTTTTGATACATTGAATTTTCCTAAGACGTTTTAATAAATGACTTGCTTCACTACAGCTTCTTAAACCAGTCTTTTTTAAGTCTTACTAGGTCTTTTTTATACTAAATGATAAAAACCTTAAAATCGTTATTATTTTAAGGTTTCAGATACAACTTATCTTTATAAAAATAGTTAAATAATAAGCGCACTAAAAAATGTGTAATATACACTTGATGTTTAGCAAGAGATTCCAAATATCGAATTATCAAAATTATACAGATAAAGGCTTGCATTAAAAAAATATAAAAATAGAGGCATTAATTGATAGAAAATTTTAAACCATTAGCGTCCCACCCAATAAAATACATATAAATTGCCTGTGCAATAGTTTTATTTTGTTGTAGGCCTTCAAGGCCTTAGAATCTTATAAGTAGACATGAGAAATATTTTAACTGCATGCATAAATGTTTCATAAGAATTATTTTAGGAAATTCACTTTTCTACAGAAGAAAAAAAGAAAGAGAACTAAAATGGACAAAGTAGTGAACTTAGATAAGGAAAAAGTAGATGATTATCAGGTGATGACAACCGGAGATTCATGTAATTTATGTAGAACTCTTCTTGGCAATTAGCCTTAAATTATTTAAAAAATATAAATCATAAATAGAACCACAAATGGTCGTACTTGAAACCAAAAACAGAAATTTATGTATAAAAAGGGAGAGAGAGGGAGAAAGACGGAGAGAGAGAGAGAAAGAAGATATATTGAAAGGAAGGAAATAATTCATATATATAAACAGTTAAGGCATTATATAAAGCCTTACCTAAATAAAAGTAACAATACAAACATGAATTATTAAATGTACACATTTTACTATTTCAATGAATAGCAGCCATGACATTTTTCCGTGAATATACGGTAGAATGTCATGTAATGTAATAAATAGCATATATGTTAAAGTCCATAAGACTGTGCTTATTATTGACCTCATTGCTATTACGATTCGATAATGCTTATACATAAATAACTGTCTTTTCATACTTTATTTATATGAAGTTTGTGTGTTAGTTGATAATAAACCTCAATATAAAAATGATTGTACTAGAAAATTATAATTTATTTAATTTTATATGGATAAACAAATTTTGGAGCATAATTATGATATATGGACCAAATTACATTGAGTTAAAAATTTTTGGTATAATTTTCAAATAATCAAAAATTTTTAAGATATTTGTGAAAACTCATTTGAAATTGTTCTTTCACGATTTTAAACTCACCAATAATAATTATGAAATGTAAGTGTCTTCATCCACCATCATTAAACTTTTATTACAAGATACTTTAAATTTATGCAGACGCTTATAACGTCAATGGGGCTTGACCCATATTCTATTAAAGCAATCAATTCAGAATCACTTTATGAATCGGTATAAACTGTCCATCCGTTTGATTATTTTGATCATGAAAATTTTGATAAAAGTATAAATGAACTACGATAGGAGGGCCACCTCTTGCCGATTTCTGTGGCAGAATATTAGAATCGGGGTTCATTTACGATCTTTCTACATATAGCGCCATCTTTAATACTAATCAGTGTATTTGACGTATTGTACTAAATTTTCCCTAGTTCAATGCTTTTTTGAATTGTTTCTCATACAAAAAAGTTTTCAATTTTTAATTCTTTTTTTCAGAATATTATAAATTTTCTTTGTACGAATAACATCAGTTTCAATATTTCAAGTAATGCCGTTTCAATCAAATGTTGCCTAAAATAAATTAATTTCTTGGTTGATAAAGCAGTAACATTTGGATCGGCAGGAGCATCATTACTCACTACACCATCGTATTTTTATGAAGAATCTCTGTATGTGTGTACCGTTTCTTCATAGGGCTGTTTCTAACATTGCGGTCATTACTGCATTTGCAGCTATACTACTGTGTTGTTTTTGCGGTGAGTATTTTAATTGGGATTTTGCTATGACAGATATTAAAGTCTGCAAATCCTAAGACGTAAACAAACACAACGTAATGTCGGTCATACAATGTAAACAACTTTTCTAAAAAGTTATGAGCACACTTTAAACTTTACTTTATTTCTCTACATCTCACTCTTTTACTCTTTATGTTTCTCTATCGCTATCTCTCTTACTCTATTTGGTTCTCTTTGTAGTCTTGCACGGTTTATTTGCATTTTTAATCCTAAAACATGAATTGTGTAGAAAATCTCATTAATCGCCTACAGAGTTCACCTGCTGCTACCGATACCAGTGTGCTACCACTGCCATCATAACTGTAATTGCGATGCCCAATTTGAAAATATTGATTTTATTGCAAGCACACGTGCAGAACATCAAAAAGGCTTGAAGTTTTATAGCTGAATAAATAAATGAAAATGAAAAGTCTTGGCAAATGAAAGTAATTTATGGAATATGGCCACGTACAATAGAAGAAGAAATAATTTTTCAATAGTTATTTCACAAAATATTAAAATAAGTTTTCAAATTGTTTTAGTTTTTATTGGTGTTGTTATAACAAAAAAGAAAATTAATTTAACTACAACTATGAAACTAAAATAACAACAGCAAAACTTAAATAAATCATTCATAAGAAGAGAAGCAAAAAAAAAATTTGGTCAACTAAAAATTATTAAAATTATAAAATGGAAATTCACAACTAAATTGTTCTCAAATACCAAGCGTTAGTGTTTCATAAGGCAAATAAACACTAAATAAACAAATAACCTTTTTCTATTTATGAATTTTAAAAGTTTTCAATTAATTTACCCTTTTTGTCCAATATATCGATGGTACTGGATTGCCCGAACCTTTACACTCTAATGTAACTGGGCCACCTTTACGCGCTTGCAATTGTCCCGATGTTGGTGTTGCTCTAACACTCGGCGGCACTAAATTAAGATGAAATATATAAATTTAGTTGTAAAAGATTCACAAGAGAAAGATTCATGTCAATTGAGCCGAAATGAACAGAAGTTAATTGGAATTGAATCGTAATTGAATTGAACATACCTAAAATTTCAACAGTATGAACTTGATCACGATTAATTTTATCACTTATTTGACAAACATAATCGCCAGCGTCTTGAGGTTCTAAATCTGATATTTCCAAATTGTAACCATCTATCAGTCTAATGCGATCATCCCTCGTTACCATAATATTTGAGGCAGTGAGTACGTTAATGCCACGACGCCATAACAGCACAAAATTACCTAAAATCCGAAATCCAAAATGTATTAAGTTTTGTACTATTTATACCATGAGAGCATCGAAGTTTGTGCAATTCTGAATGCTTGGTGTTCAAGGGCCTTATTAAAAAAATTAAAATTTTAACTTTAAGTGGAATGATGGAAATTTTCATTTATCGTTAAGAGTAATAAATAAAGTTCAGCTTTCCTGTCAGAATCTGTCATGGGCCAGTGATGAGATATTTTGAACATTCAATTTTTAAAGGAAAATATTGCTCTCTTGAGACTTTGTAATTAATACCCAACACATGAATAAGGTAATTCTTTTGTGAATTTTGTTTTTAGAGGTTTTTTTTGTGCCACAATTAACATTAAAAGTCTGCATTTTAGTACGATGCTTCTTTGTTATATTCATCACCTCTAGGTGAGATTGGGTTGGATATATTCACTTTGTTATTATGTTTGTATCCTATAGAAGGCGGCGTTGGATACCCTATAAAGTGTATATATTCTTTATCAGCGTCAATTACATTAATTTAGGCGGACCCTATTAAGCTCCAATTGGGCAGTAACAGTAGAAGTTTTTGGACACAGGTTACGGTTGAAAATGGGTAATATCGATCAAAGGACATACATTGCGGTAACACATTTTTTTAAGCAAAAGGAGAAGCAGATAGATGTAATATATACCGATTTCTCTACAAAGTTTAATAAAGTTTCAGATAGTTTACTGATCTACATACAGATAGTGTTTTACATGCATACCTGCCTGGAAGGCTCAAATGCATGGTATAAACATACTTATGATCGCTAGCGTTGGTAGACACGACACATCACGTGCATGCCACCGTCACGACTAGCTTCCAATTTAAAGCCACTATTGCACCTCATCTAGAGAGCTTAATCCTTGGTGTAAGGATTCGGGGCCTTCTTATTATCCCTTGGCTTAGATTAGATTAGCCCGATAAGCCTACCCAGCTAGCCATTTTATTCGGGAAATGGCACCCTGCTCGACAGAAACATAATTGTGGAACTCTATATAAACATACTTAGGTCGAGCTACGCCCGCGACATGGGCACCACAGCCCCCACGAAGCCAACTCCAACATCACCACATGGGCAAATATGAAACTGGTGTTCCCGTGGTACCAAATTAAATCTTTGGATCTGATCTCGTGAAACTCATGATGCCCCCTGTTGGATATGGATCAGAAACCATCTCATGAGCCACTCCCAATTGAGCAGGTGCTTCTCGGGATTGGTCGCCCCAAGTTTACTGATCTAAAAATCGTAGTGTCCAGGGTTCCCGTACATACTTGCATATTGGTCCTCAAGTTATTTGACTGGTCGGTCACAGAGCGTTTTGCTTAGCGGCACACTTTTACGCAAAATATTAGTCACTTCAGGCGTTCCACATGGCAGTCACTTTGGTCTACTACTGTTTGTACTTTTCGTTAAGGATACTCCTAAATTCGTCAACTTTTCTCGTGTTTTTTTATATGCTATCGATGTTAAATTAGTTTTATTTCTTGTCTTTATGGATAATTGTCGTATACTTCAGACTGATCCTAAGCGCTTGCACGAATAGTATCTTGTCGGTGGCATTTCACTCAATCTAAAAAATGCAAGATTTTATCGTTTGTTCGAACAACACTCTTATCACATAAATGAGTACGAATTGAAAAGTGTGATCACTTATAGAGATTTAGGGGTTACCTTTGATTCAGAGCTTAGATTCCACCTACGCTTAGAATCCTTAGAATTATTAAAGTGCTTCATAAAGATGTAGTCCAAGGAATTCAAAGACCCTTATGTTTCTAAACGTTTGTATACGTCACTTGTATGACTTATATTTGGGTATTCGGGTATTGTGTGGATCCCTACTTACACCTGCTATATTGATCACATCGAAGGCGTACAAAAGAACTTTCTTATAAATGCGCTAAATGCGTCTGTATGAAAATTTTCTAAAGTTATTCAATTTGCCCACTCTTTTAAATGTTGTCTATTCTTCTTATGGAGCAAAATTGATTCAACTTTGCTCCAGGCTATTTCATTTTCTAAGCATTATATACTGAAAAGCTTGCAAAGTCGTACCAACTAACAATTCCATAATTCTTTCCGTGTATTGTACAAGTTGTACAATGACTACCATCATTTGTAAATACACACATGCACGATATTAAATAATTCCAAATTTTGATTTTTTCGTATTTTTTTGTATTATTTCTATTTGCTACTGAAAAAACTGAAATAGACTTTAAATACGAATTTGATTCCAGCCAAATATAATTTTCTGCGCACAATTTTTAACATTTTGGAAAGTAAATTTACATACTGAATCATTAAAACGTTTGACCATTTTAATTATGTACATTTTAATTATCGTTAGTACTAAACTTGGAGAAATCTTCAAATGATTTTATAATTTTATTGACGTAGAATTTCATTTTATGAAGTTTGTCGTATTAAAGTAAGACACATCTGTAATATCGATGTGTTCAACAGAACTGAGTTTACTTTTTATATCCTTTGATGGTATTATAATTGCCTAAGTGGTGGCTGTGACGACCACCCGCGGGCTAGTTCAGATATATTCAAGCGACCTTGGGCTAAAAACTTGCTTAGGAGTTTTGAGAAAACTCCGCTCTGCACTAAGCTTTTACATTTCTAGAAAAAATATAATCTGAGCTTAATATATTGGTGACGGTACTATGAGCAACATGCATAAGGTAAAATGGTACAAATTATGCAATGCGATTAAGCTGTCACGACAGGTGCTCGTATAAATTGCTTTACGCATTTTACCTAAAATATTTTTGCATGTAACGTTCTTAATTCGCTGTAAATTCGAAAAAATTTTCACAATTTTTTTTTTCAAATTCTATAAATACTTTCTGGTAACATACACTCAACTGAAAATTGAAATGAAAATTGTTGCCATATAAGTTTTTTTTTTTATTAAAATATGTACGTTCAAAAGTAAGGTCGCTAGTTTCTTATAACTTTATACAGCAAGAAATATATGTACGCTTTTTTGTGTGCGTATTTATGTGTCTGTACATTCTTAAAAAAGAACGCATAAGAAAATTATATTTAGCTGCGACCAAATTTGGAATACCCACCACTTAAGTTTAAGTTTTTCAATAGGTAAAAAGTGTAAACATAAACAAATAAGAAAATTACATTCGGCTGTGGCAAAATCTTGAACAGGCACTACCAATAGACCATAATAGTGCGATTCGGAAACTGATTCAATTTTTTAGGAGAAAATTAAAATCGCACACGTAAAGAAGTGTAACTTTAGTATCGTGTAATTTCTCGTAGGCATAACTAATTTGTATGATTTTTGGAGTCTCTCTACTTGTGCAAAATTTCAGCTATTTATGTTTTACAGTGTGTAGATGATGAGCAAAAAACTACCAAAATTTGTTAACAAAAATACGGTATTCCCAGTTTTTGATGCACTGTGGACAATCATTGGATCGATTTTGTCAAGTTTTAATACCAACCTGCGTGTAAGAACTTTCAACGGTTTTGCCAAATTTAAGCACGATATCTCAAATTTAACGGGCATACGGACAGACATGTCTAAATCGATTCAAAATTTGATGCTGATGAATATATATACTTCACAGGGTCTCCAACACTTCTTTCCAGGCGCTACATTGGGCGATGGATATAAAAATTATTTATTATCGTGCAAGTCATCACTTACAGTGAGTCTCTGTCGCTGTTGACGTCGCTATTTCTTCATTGTATTCAATCATTTCAATCTTTCTATTCCCTTTAGTTTGAAAAGAAAATATACATATAAATAAAAAAACAAATATGTACTTTATAGTCGGGGCTGACTTTTAAATACCCTAAAGAACTTTGCTTAATGTAATTAAAGTCAAATAAGAGAAACTCGAGGCGACTAAATTAAAAAATTGAATTATTTCAATTATTTGAAATATTCGTTATATGAGAAAATGTTCAAAAAGTTGAAGAATCTGGGCTAAATTTAGCAAAAAATGAAAGGCAGAGTCAATCTTCACTAAAATACATTCCAAGTCAAACTTTTTTTTGATAAAATATGGTTGTAAAAATGGAGCAATCTGGATACATATATTTTCCGTGTTGTAATACAATTTAGCACCAATTTATGTTAAATTTTTTTCCATATAAGAATTTTTTTTTAAAGTTCATGTATCGGGCGTGGTTGTAGAAATGGTTCGATTTTAAGAATTTTCAACATCGTTCGTCTCTGGACCACAACACTTCCAAGTAGCAAATTTCATTAAAATATTTCTCAATTTTGGTCAGACAGGCTTTAATTGAATCCGGAAGTGGTACTGAGCCCCTCGGTATAATAAAAGATGGGTCAATTCAACTCCTTTTGGGTATTACAAACATCCGTACAATCCTATAATACCCTGTACCATAAATAGTGTAAGGTATAAATTGGGAAAAATTGCGATAAAACCAATAAAAGTATGTTGTTTGGTAGATGCCGTCAATTACATAAATTGCAAGATGATGTAATAATAATAATATAAATAAAAAATCAATCAAAGTGAATAAAAGCTGGAACAATTCTTTTGCAAAAGAAAAACTAATCGTATTCAAATATTTTATAAAGATGATGACGACGAACATACAAAAACTCCAAAAGTTTCTTAGACGGCCGGATGAATATATAGATTTACATTGATCGATTTGTTTAAAAGATAGGCTTGACACAAAGCCCCTGTATTTGCTGTTGTAAATAACCATACAAAATTATAATATTTTACTGCCAAAGATGGCATAAAAAGCGTGTGAAAATATAACAAAATATAAGAAGGAAATATTGAGTAACACGGCATACTTATGAAAATTAACAAGCTATGTCTATAACAAGCTATATCTCATATGCATGACAATGACCTATTCCATAACTTATATAGTAAGCCTTACATGTACCTACAAGAAAAAAATTTTTATATTTATAATGAAAAGAAAAAAGTTTTTCCTGAACTTTGAAAGAAAGAACTCGACGCAAAATGTTATTTTTTGAAAAAATGAATATGTGGGTTCGCCATTTTGAATTGCGTCTCATAAAAATAATCATAAATGTAATCTCGGAGCCTTCGTTTAATAATGGAGAAGCAACTAAGTTTTTAAATCACCTTGTCAAAAACTATGGTTGCACATAATCAAAAAGTAAAATAAGCTATTGGATATTATTAATTAAGATGTGACGAAATGTTTGTAAATATAAATCTACCAACAACAATATTAAACAAAAAAGTATTACTCAGTGAAAAGATGCAACATTTTTCATTTTTCAATAAGAATAGTAAGAAAATTTAGAAAAGAATTGTATAAATAAAAGATTAAAAAAAGTAAAATATGGCAAAATCTGGTACCGTCCGGTAGTTATAAAAGCCAAGAATAAAACAAGAACTAGAAAAGCACAAGCAACCACGTTAAATGAAATTGTACGAAAAATGAAATTATACTAAATTTCATTAAAGACCAATTTAAGTGGTACTGACAGCCAAACACAGCCAGGTATGGATTTAGGCACAAAAACAACACAATGAAACCCAGTTCATACATATACGGAAAGTGGATCACAAAAGCTATATTTTAAAGTAACGATGGGCCAGGATAAAATAGAAGTTAAGTGGGGAAAGAAAAGACGATAAAGCCTAATGAAACAAGAACTTTATAATTGGGCAAGGCTGACTCCTAAATACCCTACATCCCTTTGGTTAAAGGGATGAAAATCATATAAGAGAATTACAAGCCAACAAAATTGGAAAAATTATAATTTTTCAATTATGTTTAAAAATTCGTTATATTAAAAGAAATTTAATAAATAGCCTAACTAGACAATATTTGGTACATATATATTTTGTCAAAAAACAAGGCAGTGCCAACTTTTGGTAAACTATGGAGCTTGGTAATATTTTTCCCGATTTTTACCAGAGTTTGTTTCGGAGCGGAACCCATCCAAATAACAAATTTCTTTAAAATGTCTCCATAATTACGATCTGTAGCTTGATAAACATTTATATCCAAAGACGTCAAGCGGCTAGATAAGCTTAAGTCGAATCAGGAAGTGATTGGGAGTGAATGGATACACCTAAATTTTTTTTGGACGTTACAAACATCTGCACAAATCTATAGTATCCTGCACAACAATTGGTGTATAGTTAAATAAATGACATTTGCCCATTTGTCCCTCCACACGCGTAACATAAATTGACAATTGATGAAAAAAACATGTTAAAGGATTGCATTTCAAGAAACTTTTGCTTTACATGAATTTCCTCCGAAATTTGTGATTTTTTACAAACACTTCTATCAAAAGAAATGTAGCTTGTAATCAAATATTTAACAGGTAGTAGCAGAAAACTAATCAAGTGTACATATATTTTTAAACAGGATTAAACTTCATATCCATCTAGTCAAGGCTGCTTGTCCGTCTCCCTAATTACAAGCTTTTATGCTCCTATAATACTGACTTTAAATTTCTCACAAGTAATAAAAGTTCTTACAAGCAAAAATTGGCTACGCTGAATCGTTAGTGGTAATTCTGGTGTTGGATATTTAATACTTGACACTAGCCAATTTTGAAAAGTTCTTGCTCAATCTATTTTCGTTTTTCTTTGCTAAATCTGTTGCAATCGTATGAGAAGTCATAATTTTAAACGTTCTCTTATGTATTTTCATTTTGTATAATGTTCTATAGCTTTTTGCATTATTAATTCCTTCATTTAGTTTTAATGTTTTTTATTGTTTTACTTAAATACCTTAACATAAAAAAAAGGAAAAAATAAACTAAGCAAAGGAAGCGCAATTAATCTCAATCTTAAGTTGCATTTTATTGCGCATCAAGTAAAGTATAAATTTATTTATTACATGTAAACATTTATTACATGTAAACATTTATTACATGTAAACGTATATTACATGTAAACATATATATTAGATGTAATATACGGATAAAGGTAAACGTACATAGAAACAAGGGAAATGCAAGTTTAGTTCAGTGCAGAAGTGTAATGATTAAAAATATATATGCGGGCTTGAATTTTACTTAGGTACAATTTTATAAAAAGAATAGATAAAACTGCGCAATTATATCTGAAAATGGTATTAAGAATAATTGTTCATATTCTTGTTGTTGTTGTATGCATTCTATTGTGTTTTTTCTACTTTACAAATCATTTGACTTCAAATTTGTTATCTCGAATTAAAATCGATTCATGGATTCCATTCATTAACTTGCTTAATAAAGAATAAAAGCAGCAGTTTGCTGTTGTTTTTGTTTTTGTTGTTGCTAACAGTACCAATGTCGATAATGGTTAAACGATGCTGGTGATATTTCATTTAGTTGAGTATTTTATTTCTTATTTTTTTTTTACTTTTATTAGGGCCTACATTTTTTTTAATTTCCCTTTTTGTTTAGCTCTGTGTTTCTAATCTAACGAATCAATCAATCACGCATCAACGCCCTTATCACTTACTTTCTAAAGAACGTAAAACACCGAAAGTTATTGCTACAGTTGCTGGCTGCTTTTCTAGTATGAATGGTGCAATACGAAAAATGAATGTTTTCGTCCTTTCCATTTTTTTTCCCCACCTTTAATATATTTAATAATTTCCCGGTCTCTTTTTCAGACATTACCCATTTAATGCAAACAAGTTTTTATGCTTCATACAATTTACCAAGGAGAGCACTAAGCAAAAAAAAAATAGTTCATCAAATTCAGAGGTATACTCCATTCCATAATATTAGCGTAAACATTTGATATTTTCTAAAACGTTTCTTCTTTTTGATAAGTGTACATTTACTGATTAACATCGGCAAGAGACACAAGAAGAACTAAAACCCTTTACAAAAAACATGTACCAAGGCACATCTACAGATAGATAAAGTTAAAATTGTTTCAAAACTCGGTAGAGTCATGAATATCTTGTTAAAGCGCATATATAAAAAGACTTCCAGAGAATAAGCATACTAAGAAATTTAGATTAAAATAAAATCAAGTATCTGCTATTGCAATCGAACTGTTGTTTTATTTTAGGCTCTTTCTATTAAATTCTCTCTCAATTATTAACTTCTTTCTTTCTGATTTTGCATTTTTTTTTTTTGCTACCTTCTGTATTATCACTTGGACTTTGCCTTTGTGGCAAGTCGTTTAATTAAAGCCTTAATTCATTCAAATAGTCTTAAAGCTTTCTTCATTGTGTTTGTATTGTTGTATTGTTCTGTTTTGCATTTTCGGAGTGGAATCATATTTGAATGAATTTTATAAGGAAAAAATTCTAAATAAATACTAAGAATAAATGTTTTTGTTCTACGATTTTCATTATCAACTAATCCTTATCTTTTTTTAATTAAAAATATTTGAATACGGATTTTATTAAATTGCTGAGTTTTTCCTGGGACGCCACTAAATGCTAATTGAAAGATAGGGAGGGAAGTATAGTTGGCAATAACAATTCTTGTTATCCCTTTTTCAAAAGCTAAGTAAATGCCAGCAATATATCGCATACAATTTTTTTGCATTTAAAAAGAGCTGAGTGCGAATCTAAGTTGAGCTAAACTCTGAAGTTATTTTCATTTCTCCATACTTTTTGTTATTATTGTCGATTTTAATATTAGAGAACTTTTTCGTCTACTTCAAATTTTATAGTACATTTCATTCTAACTTTAATTCGAGTGGCTGTTGCAAAAATCAAGTTCTATTCAACAAAGTTGGTTTTTGTTGGTTGATTTTTATTTGATATTTTTTACTTTTTATGTTTAATGCATTTCCATAAAATTGTCAATTACTTGTCAATTTTGGTACACTACATGTTTGATTTTTTTGCCTTTTGGTTTATCATGTTTTATTGGCCGCATTTTCTAGGTCAAAACTACAATTTACAATCAGCAGATATTTTTGATTCACTTATTGTCTCATTTTACGTTTTTATGACTCAAATGACACGAAATGTTGGCAAATCATGCTTTTCTTTAGGAGACTAAAATCATTCCATTTATCATTTATCACACCGAGAATTATTTGACATCAATAAGACGGACAAATTTACACCTACAGAAAATAGAAACCATTTTGCAATATTTGGAAAGACGTTTGCAGAATGGTAAAATGGGGCCCCTTCTTTAGTGGCGATATATTCTAAAAACATACTTGTCAACATTGTGTGAAAAGAAAAGAATGAAATGATGTAATCCATTTGTAATAAGATTCACTTTCCGCAAATGCTTTTTTGCTAAAGAGATAATTAATTCAAATCTGTGGCATTCAAAAAATGTTCGACAGCCAGATGAATAAATGTATATCGAATCCAATTCTGTATCATAATTGTAGAAGGTAAAAGAGAAACAATTGTTATAAATGCCAGTTTATGATAACAAAATATTAATTAATTTTATTATTTTTTAGCTTTAACTGAAGTTTTTTCACATTCTCAAAAAAAACCAAAATTATTTTTCAGTAGTATTTCTGTCATGTACAGTGATTAAAAATGCTGCTTTTTATGCAGAACACGAAATCAAGAGAGAAAGAGAGAGAGAGAGAGAGAGAGAGAGTGAGAAAGAAAGAACAGAGAGGCAATTGGAATTTATCTGCTTTATTAATTTATGTATTGTTTTTTGCACATTTTGTCTTTTATTTCTTCGTTTTTCTGTTTGTAAGCAAATTAAAATTTTGTCTCTTCTACATTTGCCCCTTCTGAAAATCCTTTTTATGAAACGCTTGTTGAATTAAATCAACCAAATCAGTTATTTTCCAGGCAATTTTTCAAATTTCCCCAAACTAAGGGAAAACAAGTGAACTAAATTGATTTTTTACGTTTATCATAAATTATTTACATTATTCTTTACGTTTTATTTACATTAGATTATTTTACATTAAATTTACCTAAATTTTCCACTTGACATGGCAGTACCAATGTATCTCCAACTACAGCGCGATATGTATGGCCACGTGAGAGAAATCGTGGTTGTGGTCCAGTAGGTGTAGCCGCAATACTTAATGTTCGTACATTTGTTGCTGAAATAGAGCCCAAAATGTAAAAAAAAATTTCCAATATATTACTCCACCTTTAATGCTGTAAAAATATGCTTAATAAAAATTTTGACAGTTAAATAAACCACCTAAAAAGATAATCTAATCATTAATAGAATTAGTGTATGTCTTACTCATAGTCTAACTTTAAGGAACTATTCGCACAGTGTAATCGCATTATGCAAAAAATATAATAGCATACTTACAATCAGTAGTCAATAATCGTTGTTCTACTTGATATTAACAGTACCCTTGGCTCTCAAACACCTATTTAAACAGTATATTGAGCATTTGTAAAGTAATTGTTTGAAAAACATCTGGGTATAACAAAATTCTCTTAGGATATGACACTTCATCATTCATAATGGCAGGTTTTTTGGAATTTGTTTGTGAGCTACAGCCCTCAAACTCTTTAATTTAATTTCGACTTCGAAATACATTCGCTTATAACATACATTTGATCAGAGTGGCTTACACCTCGTGGTGGCAAAGCAGAAGGTACAATCGGTGTTATTATTAGTCAATAATCCATTAAAAATGTTCATTTTTAAAAAAATAAGCTATATATAGCTATATATTTACTTCCCTGATCTTTCAACGTATATAATTATATACAATTCAAATTTTTTCATATGATAAAATACTTTTTCCTGTTAAATTTTCTCAAGCTCTACAAAAAGTCTATTAATTTTAATTTTACATTAGGCGATTTTATAAAGTACTTCGTTATATAAAGGGAATGTAAAGTAAGCCTATCAAAGCCTATCTTAAGATGTCTTAAGCCAAGCAACTGTGACTTCTAACAAATATTTTTAAAAAACATGAACATTTTGATGAACATTTTAAAATGAGCAAATTGCATTTTGCAAAAAAATGAAAAAAGTTAAAATTAGCGCAACTGTAAATCTTTAGTAAAAGGCAAATTTGCTTAGAAGCAATCTCGTTCTGGCTATTTCTAAGATCAGCTTAAATTTTCTTTGCAAAACTAAATTTTACAATACCACTAACAATCATAATAATAACAAAAAATTACTGCTCCTATTTCAAATTGTGTACATAAAATTTTACCAAGTTACATTATTTTTTGAACTGACAAAAAAAAATCCTAACCATGTGAATCCATTAATGCAATACGCAAGTTATTGTTACTGCTTTTTGTACATTAATTAGATATTTGGATTTTAAACGTTACATCTACCTCTACCTCCTTTTCTGAATGTTTGATTGTATATACCTAAGTACTACGTATAATACCAGTCTCCTTCTTCATATAATTATATTATAAAATTTAGACAGTTTATTGAAGAAGAAATACTGAGCAAATGAAGTACTTTAAGAAAGAAAAACTAATGATAGAAAGAGAACAAAAGACCAAGAGACGTGAGTTCAAGTAAAGAGTAACAGAGATAAAGTTAGCATTAGAATTTAGCTTAAAGAAAGAAATGTTAACATAAACCTATCAGTTGCAAGCAAGTAAATCTCCACTCTTTATCAGCTTATCCCTTACTGGTTGTTATTTTGCCTTGTTCAAGTTAATTGCGAGCTAAGCGTTTTGTTTAGTAATGTTAAGCAATTTAAGTATATATTTTACATAGACCGTGCAAAAGTATGAAATAAAATTTTTAATCTAAAATCTATACACAAACATATGAACTCGATTTTCTACTTAATGCACAAACCTACGTAATAAAAGAACAAACACGTATAAACTATCTAAGAAATTGGCTAAATGTCACATCAACTGCATATGCATGAAATTTTCATATTTAGGTGCATATCCAAAAGCACACATTCATACATATATATTTGCTGTCATAAAAGACATTAAGAAATCATTATGAATGAATGAAATGGGAAATTTTTAGTGGGAATTTTAATGTAAACTAAATTTCTTGGATTTATGTAGATTTACATAGTGATGTTGTTCAATAATAAAAAGAAAAAGTCAATGATCTTTAATGTTCCTTTTCCCTCGCCCAAAAACCCTTTCCACGTTCCTTTCGTTTTATTATTTGTTTCCGTTACCCTCTGTTTATGTTACTCGCTGCTGTCGATGAAAAGAACATGAGAAAAGTAGAGAAGAGCAGAGGTGAAGATATTGATCATTCTTAGTCTGACTATCTTAGGAAACAGATGTTCTTAAACTTCAGCTAAAGTGCCATCGTAACAAAAAAACATAAAGATCTCTAAGGACAAAGTGTCATAGCCCCGCCTCCTGTGCCAAGAACTCACAACGCTAGAGTAAGTGTGCATACATGTCAATCTTTGGGGTGTTACCTAGATCCCTTTTCCTATTTGTCTATTCTGTTAAGGTAGATCTTATGAATCCTGGCGTCCCGGCTGAGTTCAACTATGAGATTCCTTACAAATAATACTCGAACTAATTTTTGTGGTATTAATACTTTATTACATTTACACAAAGGTAAAATAAATCTTTTTAACTCTAAAATTATGAGAGTTAATATGTAGAATCAAAAATTTACAATATCGAATATTTTTTAAAGTATTTTTTTTTTGGTAAATAAAATTTGTGAGAAAATTAGATCACACGATACTTTGATACGTTTTTCATATAACAAACTTTTCGAATAATTCTAAAATTATAATTTTAAGTTATTCAGCAGTTAGTCATTTTTTATAGGCTTTTAAATAATTTTGTGTGTATTTTATATTATTTATTCATTTATTGGAAAATTTTTTTAAAATAGGACACAAATAAGTATATAGTTAATAATAAAAGGAAGAAGTAGCTATTGCTACGAAATTTTGAAGAAATTTCGTCAAAAATTCTGATTCTGAAAAATTAAAATTCTAGTTTAAAAATGTTTTTTAATCAACTTTTTTAAAGTTTACATTGAAAAATTTTAAATTTAGTTTTAGTAATATTTAAGTGGTTTAATTTTAATTTATTCATTGACTAAATACAATTAAATAAAATTCAAATTGCTTCAAACTTATTATCTTATTTTAATTGGCTCAAAGTTCATTGAACTTTATGATAAGTGATATCGAAATTGCCAATAATTATAGTAAATAATAATCTCTAAGTGTCTACCTTAAATGATCCGGACGGACATGTTAGCTTGTGTAAGAAATCTTTAATTCATAATTTATATCAAAATATGTGCTTTGAAAAACAAACAGCAGGCAAACAAACATAACAAACATAAATGGCTGAAAGATCAGGCTGAAATCAATTTAAAAACTAATCCTAATTTTTAAAAGAAAATCTAAACTCATGTGCTTCAATAGTTGTTATTATGTATACTTAGTGTATGTTGCAAAACATCTTTATTCCATTTACTTGAGGTAAATATTGTAGAAAAAAAGACAGGATGATTATGAAATTGTGAAATATGTAGAAAATTAAATTGAATATTCTTCATTTTCTACTCTCAAGTTAAGTTGAGTCTATATATAAAAATGACATTCAATGATATTCTAAATTCTCAATTCGGATGATGACATTCTTAAGGACAAACAGATTTCCTCCTTTTTTTTACTTCTTTATTTATTTAGATGTTTCCCTTAATCTCTTAAGTTTTTTCGTAAGATTCTTCATACTTTTCATATCATTCAAGATGAATAATTTTAACTAGTTTTACTCATCGGACGGAGCCCAATTGGGATTGCTTGTCCCCTTTCATTTTACATCTGTCTAATAAAATTAATAAAACTCCAAACATACATAACGACAGTGACAAATTTAAAAGAAAGAGTTACCATTCGATATGTCGTGCCACAGAATAGCCGGATAAATATGTAAGAGAAAAAAGAAGGAATAGAAAAATAATAGCCTTTGAATATTAGTTAAGATGCCGTAAAATATGTTACAAAATTAAAAAATTATACTCAATTCTTTTAGGAGTTTTCATGAAAGAGTAAGTTTTTTAATAAATTGTTTCGAAATTATTTTTGGACTTAGACAGAAATGATGAAGTAGTGACTGGTGGCGTTATAAATATTCCGTGTCATAAATTCTCAATCAAAATAAAGAAATGATACCATCAAAATTTTAAATAATCCTGCACCTTTAAATCATTAGGAGTATTCGTTGCATCATGCTCTTTTGCTATGGGCTTGGTGAAATGTAATGACGAAATGTAATGTTGGTAAAATGGAATTAATTTTGAAAGATTAGCAAACGTTTTCATTTTCTAGGAAAATTTTAAATCCAAAAATTATGAAACGTTATGAAACGTAGTAAATAGATCTGCTTAAGATAATCATTTTTCAAAAAAAATCCATAATTAAGTAATAAAAATATGAATGGCGAGAAGAAAGTTTGCATTAGAAAATGTAGCGCAATAGAATAAAATAGAAAAAGTAAAAGCAGTAAAATGTTGTAGGTTAATGCATAAAATTTAAGATGACAGTTATGTTGTTTTTGTTATAGGTGTTGTTGTAGTAATTACTGTTGTTATTTTTGTTTGTTTATGCACAATTAACAATTTAACAGTCAACAAATTTGTACATGTAAGCCGCAGAAATGTTTGTATAAGTTTACATCTACATTCATAAATTATTTATGAGTGTACCCGCCTGCCACGTGGGATTATTTATATAAGTAACCAAATATACAACATATGCAAGCTGTAATAATATTCCACGCTGTTTTTTCTAATGTTCCATACTGTTTCTTTCTATTAACTGCTAAACATTTCAATAGATTTTCCGTTAATGCTGTTAACAGGCGGCCTCTTTTATATTTCGTTTAACATTTGACGTTATGAGGACGCATATGGCCATAGAGAAGCAGTTAAATTTTTCTTGGATACTTATCTTTATTGTAGATGTTCGTTTAATCGGTTTCTTTCCTTTTTATTTAGAAATTTCTACCAATTTTAATCTATCAATTCTTCATACCAATCGTCTCTCGTTAGAGCTATAAGCGTTCAATATTCACTTGTCATTTTAATGTCATTAGTGTTTTCCTTTAATATCTATTTTGTTTTTATTTACAAATAAGAAAAATAAATATTTATAAATGAAAGGTTATAAAATGATGGACAGTGCCAATGGACAAGTCTTCATATTTATACCCGACAACACATATTTGTACTTAAGCACATTGATGCCCAATGTATTTATATGGGTACAGGAAACTTACACTTAAGATAAAAAGTTTAGATAGACCATTCTGTAATAGGTCCGACAGAATAACTTCTGCCGTCCCCGATAAGCAGTAACTGATTTTACTTGTTTTGTTTTTCCACAAGGCAATGGATAATTTATATAGCAATGTAATTGACTTTAGCGAAGGTGCAATTATGCTTCAAATCCTATATCGATTAATCTTTAAAATTTATTTAAGGTATGTACGGCGATAATGCGAAAATATACACTCTCTTGTACGTTAATCTCACGCTTTATTTCTTGTGGACTTGTCCCTTTTGTCTTGGCTAAATTTAGGAAAACATTACGGTCCCTCTACAGAAATCTGAACTATGCACAGCGCGCTGTGATGAGAACACTCAATCGCATCAACAAAAGAAAGGCATTCTCAATTCTGTTGTAAACTAAACTGTTAACCCCTCAAATAACCAAACTTGGCGGGTCGCATATGTAGCATAAATAAATAAATAAATAAATAATATAAAAATATAAAAATCTCTCATTTTTGCCTTTTCTTTGCAAAAGCAAAAATGTAAACATAGTAAAAAAGTATAGCTGAAATATCGATAATACTTCCTATTATATCTATATTTTTTCTGAGATTTTACTTTGTAAAATAAGTATATCAGATTTTGGACAAGAAATTTTCGACTCGAAATTAAGAATATCAAGTATTGGTTTTACTGTACAATATTGCAGTTTCAATAATTCAATTAAAATTGATCAAAAAGTTGAGAAAGTAAGTAAAGAAGCAAATACAAAAAGCAAAAAATAAAATTTAAATGAACGTTAGAAAATTGCTTTGCAAATGCAAGTTTAGTTTTATAAATGTCAAGTATACTTTTAAAAAACGATGGGAAAGGATATCAAAATAATGGTTACAAAGAAAATATTAAATTCAGTTACTGATTGTTATTGTTACTGTTATAAGAAATTACAATCTGACATGAGACCTCCTTTTTTTCAATAATATGATAGCATTAGGGCATGGAAAAGTTATGCCGTAAACATTTTTCTTATTTTAAATTATGCATTTTTAAATAATACCTCAGTATACAGAGAGAACTTGAAAATTCTTTATTGCTTAAGAGCCTCGGTATTGTTTAGCCACGCCCCTTTTTTATAATATAGATATGTATAGATAAGTCTCATAAAGGCTTCAAAAAAATAATATTAAACTGTAATTATTTGAATACTGATTTTGGAGTTATGCAATTCTTCACAATTATTTTTTCAGATTTTCTTTATTACCCACATTGTGGCCTCTACGTTGTTTAAAGATTTGCTCGTGTCACTTTTAAGGGTTGCATTGTATTGAAAGTCCATTAAAATATACGCACTTATGCCATATTAAAATAGATTCATTCTATTATACGAATCGCCTTTCGTATTATTTTATTTTTTGTCTCATATCTTTTCCTTTACGTTTTCATGTATAATTACTAATGTTAGAAAAAGATAGTTTGTACGACGAATCAAAAGTGTAAAGTGTAATTCCAATTAAAATTCAATTAGATTTCCTCAATATTTAATGTAGACACATTAAAGTGCCTGAATGATCATAGCACTGATAATAATCATTAAGTTAACGGTATAATCATTAACTTAGGTCTTCATGGTTCTTTGGTCGCTCTTTTAAATTACAAAATGCAAGAAGCATATGAAAGCAACTGAAAATACGAATTTTAAACAAATTAAATAACATTAATTTGAATGACCATTTGTTTGTGCAATTATTAGCAATATTTCGCTTTGATTAAAAATAAGTAAAAATGCGCATAAGAAACATTAAATTTATAGTAAAAATACTTAAAATCTATCTGCAGAAATTTATACAATTCATTTGCCAATATAAATCATTAATCTACAAGTTTATCATTGGCGGGCGTTCCGTTAATTATTGAACAGAGTGGTAAGTCTTTTATCACTTTAATATCAAAATTCGCTTGTACAAACAGCCAAAAAGTACCGAAAAAGAACTTAAGTGAATATCGTTTTTGAAGTTATTCCAAGCGAGTATATGTAATTACTGTACGAGAGCGTTAAGCTTTATCACACATGCTTTAAAAAATTTCTTCAAGTAAAGTTTCAACACATTCAATTTCACAGTCTATTTCGCTATTACCACAAGTCGCTTCTTCTCGTTTTTTTTTAGGTGATGTTTGAGAGAAATCTTTTGCTGATTGTAAAAATTCACGACAACGTTCAAGATGCCATCTTTGAGTTATAGGGTTAAAGAATGGCACCTGCTATTTTATTTTCACTCTGATCAAATTATGCAAATGTTACACCTTTTAAAGTAAAAGGTGACAATATTAAAAAAGCAGCTTTACCTTTTACGAAGACTTTATTTAATGACTATTTTCATTAAAAAGACCTTGCAATTTTTCTAATTCTTTATCCATCAAGAGCAAACATTTTTAATCGAGTTTCAAAAAAAAATTTATTTGTTCAATATGTCGGGTTAATTTTATCTGTTGCACATTACATTTTTTATCTACTGTTCAAATATTGCAAATATTAGTTTTACGTTTTGTTTTCTTCCAAAGTTTTGAATTTTTTACTCTTTGAGTCTATTTCCAGTTCAGAGTTTTCAACGAATTTATACCATCATAAAAATTGTTAATGTAAATTACGAATGAAAAATTTAACCCATTTGCACCTTAAATCGGCTAATTTAAGAGATTTAATTTAATGACAAATTAAAAAAAAAAACCAAAAACCAAAAACCATTTCCATTTCTCTAGAACACTGACTTCCTTCTTGCACTCTCTTTTCAAAACAAAATTTATAATATTCATAAAAACTTGACGTTCACATAACCGCTGAAATTATTCTTGGGGTATTAAAACTAAAAAGCTATTTTTGTTTTTACAAAAAACTTATAATATATAATAAATAATTTGTTAAAAGGATTAAGTACAATGGAAATATAGAAGTGCAAAAAGAAAAGGAAAAAAATCCGCTTAGCATTGTTTCTTAAAACATTAGAATTGAAGAAACTGTAAAAACTTATTGTGGAAATAGTAAAATTTTTGTTATTTAAATAGAGATGTGAAAATTTAAATTATAAAACACATATATATAAGAAACTATTGCACAAGGCTATTAATTAAAAAAAAGAAGAAAGATGAAAAATGCCAGAAACAAATACAAAATTGATAAAGATGAAGTGAAAACTTTAATTAAAAGTTTCAAAATGAGTCATTTTAGTAACAAAGAGAAAGGAAAACAAAGTGAAATCAGAAGCGTACAAAATTGACGTCCATTGCTTTATCTCAACTTATCCTAAATTAATATAATTTAATTCAATTCAATTTAATTAAATTCAAATCGATATTTTCGGCAAGAAACTTTGACTACATGAAAATCAACTAAATAGAAATTGCGATAAAAAGTTTTGTGTTAAAATTTAAAATAATTTTCTCAAGGAATTTTAATCGAAACATGACACAGAAAAAAGAAGTTAAAATTTTTTTCCTTAACTCTTAGCAAACTGTAGTGTACTATGCACTTTTATTGTACTATATTTTATTTACTACTTTATATATATATTATCTGTTACTATTAACACTTTATGTTAAATATCAACAGTTTTGAAAGTGCCAAAGAAATAGAAAAATATATATGTATAAGTTTGGTTGGTTGTAAGAACAATTATGTAAAATTCAAAAAAATTAAATACTAAATAAATAATAAAAAACAAATAAATATCATAAAAGTATTCTTTGTGTGTACCACAAGACCTACATTGGTGATACTGTCAGGAGACAAAACGTACATTTTCTGTCAGGAGACAAAACCTACATTTCCTTTATATTGTGGCGATACCACAATATAAAGGATACTCAAACTTATATTGGCGATATTGAATATCCTGGAAAAGTAGCTTAATTGGTGTATTCACAAAACGTAACACGAGCGGAAACCTTTGCATCGCAGCACTGATAATACATCCAAAATTTATTAAACTATCGCAATTAATGTATTTATCTAATATTCTTAACTTCCCTGCATAACAACAGCAGTAAGCATAGCCAATGGCGTCAGTAGCCAATAACAATATATGCGGCATCAACAACAGCATAGAACGTGCGTAAATAAAAAACACAAAACAAAAACAAGAAACATTCCAATGTCAAATGTCAAGCCCAAATGTCAAAATTTAAACTAAATTAGTAATGCAAAACTTGCAACACCTATATCAACTAGGTTTATTATAGTTCTAAGCCCTTATAATTATCATTCATTGCTGTTATAATTACAACATTACATTATTAAATCAAAATTTAAAACATCATGTAATAATTTACATTGAAATATCATACTAATTACACATTGCCCTCTCGTCAATTTGGCCTACTCCAACAATAACCCTCATATTCCTGTGGAATCCAACACAAGCTTAACTCTCGATTCCGTCCGTCCGAATGACTTTAAAATTGCAGCAACATCGGTTAGCTATCACAATTCTCGACAACGTTTGTCAATGCTGAAACACAATTCTCAGCAAAAGAAATATGAACATACCAAAGCATCATGACCTTACCAGAAGGAGCAATCGTGACAGTACTTGACTTTGTACAAAATCTTTCAATATTCAATAAGTACGAACAACTTAAAACTGCACTAATAGGATGATTTTCATTAAGCGAGAAAGCCAAATTAGAAAAAATTTCGGGGAATTCCGAAATAGGAGATCAAAATTCTACCGATCAATGGTAATTTTAGCTGGAAACAATTAAGAACGGCATATTACTTAAAAACATATGGTTACGCAAAGTACCAAGTACTTTAAATATCGCTTTAACTGCTGCAAATACAAGCGATGTCACACAAATGCTTAAATTAGCAGGCGATATATGGGAAACAATGCAAAGTACTGAAAGAGACAACATTAACCGGCTTACACAGCATATGACACAAAGCACGTACACTAACAACATTACACAGATCGACAGATTAGAAAGAATGGTAGAAACTTTAGTTTTTGCAGTGTCGAATATACCTGAAAGCTGTAACAAACTTTCATTGGATATTGCAGAAATCAAAAGGCACACAAGGCAAAACAAGTTTAGAAACTTCAGGGGACACAAATCTGGGGGTCCTTCACCCAGACCTCAAAGTGGATTTTGTAAATACACAAATCGTCGCCTTTTCGTTTTTGACAAGCACAATAAAATCAACTTCTTGATTGATAGTGGTGAAAAGATTTCAATTCTGCCAATAAATAGATTTAAACAACATAAGCCTCCGTCCGATGTAGTACTTACTGGGGCAAATGGTTACTCTATTACCACATTTGGAAAATAACTTATTAACTTCAATATCGACTTACGTCGAGAATTACCTTTTGTATTTACTCTAGACAATTTATCGAAAGCAATAATTGGTGTAGACTTTCTTAGTAAATACGGCTTATTAATGGATATTAGGAATAAATGGCTAATAGGTCCTCTGACGAACAGGCATATCAAAGACACCACTACTTCATTAAATTCTTTACCTTCACCAAAACTCTTCGCAGTAGACAATAACTAAAAAGCACTTATTAAAAAATTCCACTCTATATTTTTGGAACCAGGCTACAACAAACCGATTAAACAGTCTACAATATATAGACCCAGTAAACATGAAAATAGCCAATAATTGGCGACCATGTAGAGATTTCAGACGACTCAACGCACGACTTTTAACAAAAAAATCTTTTCAAAATTAGACCACGTTAAACAATACCACCAAATCCCCATGGCGCAGGAAGACATCCACAAAACCGCAATCACAACTCTTTTCGGCATGTTCGAATTTATACGGATGCCATTCGGTCTTCGAAATTCCGCGCTAACATTTTAACGCTTCGTCGATGAAGTATTTCACGATTTAGTTTCTGTATTCGCATATATAGATGATGCTCTCATTGCCAGCTCTGGCGAAGAAGAACATTTACAACATTTACAAACGGTTTTCCAAAGAAGATTACGGACTCAACATAAAACCCGCAAAATGTATATTTGGGGTGCCGTACATAGATTTTTTGGGACTAATTTATCCGAAAATGGAATCAAACCCTCCGAAGAGACAATTAAAGCAATCAAAGAATTCGATCCCCCTCAGAGCGTTAAACAACTACATAAATTCATTGGTGTGGTAAACTATATTATAAATACATACCCAATCTGGCGGAATTGCGGTTCCTTTACATAATTGCTCAATCAAGCTGTTAAAAACAAACACAAAACGCTTGATTGGGATGATACATCACATTTAGCTTTCAACAGTATAAAGCGCAAGTATTACTCGTACATTTCAACAGTGAGGCTAAACTTTCACTTACACTAGACGTTTCACCTCTCGCTATTCACAGAGTCCTGCATGAACATTGGCAAAGCAAAACAGAACCTTTAGCGTTCTGCTTAAAATAGCTCTCAATCGTAAAAGCAAAATACAGTGCTTTTGATCGCGAATTACTAGCCATTTTTTTATGCACAAAACACTTCAGACACTTCCTTAAAGGCCAACAATTCACAGTATACACTGATCATAAACCACTTATAACAGTAATCAATCCTAAAGCGGAACGAAGTTCCAGACAAATTAGACACTTAGAGTTCATAGCCTAATTCACATCCGACATGCAGTACATCGTTGCAGATACATTATCACGTTCCTTTGAGATTAATATCATCAACGACCCGGAAATTAATCTTAAAACACTAGCGCAAAACAAGTAAAATTCATAAAAGTATTCTTTGTGTGCACATCAAGACCCACTCAGACTAATCTTTCTTACAACAAAATTTTGAGAATCTCTAATAAATTCTATGATATCTCGAAGAAGATGACGCCTTGATGAGAGAGAAAGTGAATTGCTTAAAACATCGACCTCAATTCTCATATAAATAGAGCTGATTTCTAAATTGCGCTGATTTCTAAATTATCCTATTAATTAGATAGTACCACATTTTTTCTAAAACATAAATAATAAAAAACTGAAAAGCTCCATGAAACAAATACGTTTGCTGGGACTTTGATTAAGTTTTTTTTATTAACAATCAGCTTGTTGTTGTTTTATTTTTCTCTATTTTTACATTTCTTGTTTAGTAGTACACAACTGATTTGAACTGTTGCGTGATTTTGAAATATCAATGGAATAATCGAAATTTCTTTTCAAGATGACACAAAGTTGTCACATATATACCCATATATTAAAAATGCCGAGGCAGTAATTTGTTATAAAATTCCACGAAGCTTAGTAAAACGGAATATTAATACTCGTGAAAATGGGTTAGATAGGACCATTTATTTACCCAATGCCTTATATACGAAAAAAATTATCATTTGAAGAATATTCTTGGCAAAAATCAATGGAAAAATTCGAGTAGGATAAGCTTATTAAAGAATATTAGGACTTTAATGCACTTGTGATTTTTTAAATGAAAGTTACTCTAAAATAAATATTGTTCCCTTGTAAAATTAAAAAACTATGTAAATTTTACAAACCTATTTGTACAAAAAAATTTTTTTTTGGTAATAAATATTTTTTAAGTTTTCAATTATTTTAGTTCAAGCTAGTGGGGCATTTAATTGTCGACTTTTCATCATAACATAAAATTTTATTCTTGATTTTACATTTAAGGTTTGTATACCCACCACCTAGTGGCCAGATGTACATTCACTTTGTCATTACGTTTGTAACGTATATAAGGAAGCATTGGAGACCCCATATATATATATTCTAAACTAACATCGAGTTCTGAATCGATTTGGACATATCTGTCCGTCTAAGAGTTTGCCTATTATAAACATTCTTCTGGTCGTAAAATTTGAGATATCAAGCTCAAATTTGGCAGAATTTTCGGAAGTTTTTATACTCAGATTGGGAGTTCAAATCGGCAAAATTGGATAAAGGACACGTCTACAGTGTTACAAAAACTGAGAACACCTCATTTTTTTAAGCAATATTTGGTAGTTTTTTGCTCATCATCTGCAAACTGCAGATGATAGAAAACTAAAATTTAACACTACTACGGAGGCTATTGGTCCAAAATGCATGTCGAAAAATCATGAAAATTCGAAACGCTTGAATAAAATTATACATTAGCACATTTTCACTTTTTATGTTTAGGCTTTCTACGTATTAATAAAAAACACAGGCTTTGAACAAAAATATCATAGTTTCGAGGTGATAGGTATCCAAGATTTGGCCCCAGTCAAATATAATTTTCTTACATGAGTTTTATTAGCAGTTTTCCTTTCCATTCCACTCTATGTTTGGATTGTATTTAAAAGATTTATTTTAATCTTTTTGTAAAGCTATCACTAAACTATTTAGCTTAATAAATATTTATCTTGGTAATAAAAATGAAAGGAAGTGAAAAAATAAAATACAGCAAAATAGAATACCAGCATTTATTCCTCTATATTTCTAAACCATTTTCTCATGCCAATTAATTAAATTACATCGTTTTACTCATTTCTATTCATTTAAAATTTCTCTTAACCGCATTCCGTGTAAATTTAAAGATCTTTGCAAATCTGTGCAGATTGATACATTTTATACTTTTTAAATGATATTTTTCCATTTGATTTCTGTAAACATAGGAAGATCCTGTCTTTCCCTTTTATTACTGCACCTTATATCATTTAATTAATCTAATTGATGCTTGATATTTTTAATAAAAAAAAAAAAAAAATCATCCAAAAAATCAGCATTTGGTTTTCTAATTTTTTTTACTTCTTTTATTTTCAGTTAAGTTTTAAGAACTAGACCGGCATATTAAGCAACAAGGCTTCTTTATCACAATTTACTTCAATTATCACATTATGCGTCAATTAAGTTTTTTTTCTTTTTATTTTCTTCTTCTGCTCGTTATTTCTTCTTTTTTTTCACTACACTTTCTTGATTCCAGGGCACAATAAATTTGGGTGGGTTTCTCTTATAGTCAAAACTTATATATTCAGCTTAACTCCATCTTTTATAATACTAATCGGTTATGAATCATTTAATGAACTGAAATCTACCTGTCCATCTGCCTGAAATTTAGCGAAGCTACAGTTCGAAAAATTTCAATATACATTCATGAAATTTCAAATGCAAAATTAAACTCATTTGAAAATTTTTTGACTTTGAATATTGTTGATATTAGTTGTATTATTAAATAAAAAATCTCACACTTCACATACTAAACTATTTTTAAAAAAATTGGTACAAATATACGTGCTTTCTTGGTGTAATGAATTCTTTACAAAACTTGTGATTTTGATCCTCGTGTCTTGTGAAACAAAGCGGCATAAGATAGATTGATTCGATAGACCACTTTCTTTTATAATTTTTTTAAAGAGATCTATTGCGTTTTCTCTTTATTTTTCTATTTCTCTGCTTTTCTCTCCCTGGTATCATCTTTCCAATTATGTATCCACCACCCATAGGTTGGGGGTATATTCATAGGTTGGGGGTATATTCACTTTATCATTAGGTTTCTAACGCTTAGAAGGAACCCTTGGAGACCCTATAAAGTGTACATATTCTTGATCAGCATAAACTTTTGAATCGATTTAGACATGTCTGTTCGTCTATGTATCTGACTGTTGTAAACATTCTCCTGGTCGTAAAATTTGAGATATCGAGTTCAAATTTGGCAAAATTATTGGAAGGTTTGGCACGCAGATTGGAATTAAAAATTGATATGAAAAGTTGGTCGAAGAACATGCCTACCGGCGAACACCAAATTTCTTTTTTAACAAAATTTGGTATGTTTTTGCTCATCATTTGCAAACTGCAAAAGAGAGGAAGTGCAATTTTGCACAAGCAGGGAGACCACTGGTCTACAATGTCTCTTCAAAAAACAAGTAAATAGCCCACGCCTACGAGCAATTATACTTTCAACCTTTCATTTTTTGTGCTTACTCTTTCAATTTATTCCTAAAAACTGAATCAGGTTCCGTATCGTAATATAACGGTGCATTGGTGGTAGCTTTCCAAGATTTGGCCCTAGCCAAATTTAAATTTCCTACTTATTTTGGTTTATTAATGATGACTTTGACAGTTTTTGTAATAGTTTATCATATTGAACAACTATTACAAGAAAAAAAATTCCTTAATCAACAACAAGTAAAAATGTCATAGCATATCGTAGCCCCTTCTAAAATATCTTAACAACATTGCTTGGTCTAGTTAAAAAATGGAAAAAAGTAGAAGTTAAGGCATTTGAAGTAATTTAGAAATTTCATTATATGGGCTGATCTGGGCACAATTTCGTACATATTTAACATGTCAAATAGTCACATAGAGTTGTTTCCAAAAATTTTCTTAATATGGGGTACAGTCGCAAAAATGGTTTGATTTTTAGCGATCCTAAAAAGGGTTCATTTTTTCAGTTGTATATATTAGAAAATATTTCTAAGATAACCAGTTCATTAAAAGAGGGCTTATCTCAAGTCAATTTGTGCCTTCCATGTATATTCATAAATTCGTAATACTGTAAGTGATGTAGAGTATTAAGATGTATCACTCTTAAACAAATTTTATAAAAATTCCAAAAAATTCAATAATATAATTCGAAATTTGTTCTTCTTCAGATAGTGTATTGTAATCTAGTTATTTGGTTGTTTTTGGTGTTTTTTGAGGAAGGTTTCTAAAATTTAAAAAGTTATATATAAAAAAGGTCATAAGGGAAGATCAAAAACTTTATCTGTCTATGCATTTAGATATTTTTTGTTAATGTATTGAAATGACTTTTCAATTTTTATATTCATAACTTTTAATATACGACAAAATCATGGAAATATTGAAAAAAAAAGTTTTTTTTTCCAAATTGATGTGAGAAGTACTCAATTGCATATGATCCAAAGAGCATTAACGGATGAAAAAATTTCATGCAATAGATAAATACATATAGAATATAAATGAATAGATAGATAGCTTGATAGATAGATAATAGCAAGAAGACTAGTAAAATTGAAAACTTTTTATCTATAATTACCTTCGATCTACCTTTTTTTCTCTCTCTATCTATTTCTATTTCTTTCGTTCTCTATCTGCGTCTCCGCACAAAACATAAAACACATGTGCAGTCCCATTGAATTTGATTTTAATTAATTTATTGAATCATGTAAAGAAAACTTTATTTAGAACGTAATTTTTCGTTATATTTTTTGATTCTTATTAGTTTTTCTTCTGTTTAGTTTTTTTGTATGTTTTTCTAAACCATTATCTGACGTCTGTTTAAAAGTAAATCTTATTTCAATGCTATCAAAAATTAAAAAAAAAAAACACAAAAGCTCTAAATTCAAAATTCATTAAGATTTTCAATTGAGGAAGTGTTTATAACATGAAATGTATATATGAAAATAAATGAAAAGAGTAAAAAGGCATCAAAGGAACTTCGACTAAAAAAACTATTTTTATTTATATATAATTATTAAAATATACAAAAAAAATTAAGAAATTTTTTGAAAAAATTATTGCAGTTATAAAAAAATAATTATTATTATATAATCAAAAAATTATATACGAAATTTTTGAAAAATATTTGTAAAATAAAATGGCCTAAAGTGTACCCTTAAATATGCTTTCCCTCAACCGTTACCCTTGTGAGATTCACAAACCAAAAAAAAAAGGCAGAGACTTTTTAATTTGACAGAATCTACACTAATCATATATAATAGCAATAGTAAAAGAATACAAGAAAATGAAAGGATGTGGCCTAAAGGTTTGAGATCAAATAAAAAACTCTCCTAATCCATAGCAGAACCATATAATTTTACACTCAACAAAATGTTCTTTATTCTATGAGGTGATCCATAAGTCAATCCGATAAACTGCATTGTGTGCCATTAATAGCAGTGATTTCCAGAGAGAGTACAGTGGGCAAATTCGAAATTCTCTTATCAAAGTTTTCAAGTCCAATTTTATGTCTTTTAAATTTGAAAATCACACCTTATCATGCTGCGAACTTTTCAATCATATATATTAAGTATAACCGCCGATGTGGAAACGGCCCTCGTCATGAAGCCTCTATCATTTATGACGCTTATGATTTCTTTATACAATATAAACATAAATCCACACACTCACATTTATAATTGGTTTGAAAATGCATTTAAAATATTCAGAGATTAAGATTTTATAGAAAAATCGACATTTCTAAAAAATCAATGCTAGAAAATATATCACGAGACATCGCAAACTTATTAAACAATTCTTTTTTATTAGAAAAACAGAAGTTTTTATTTCTACTTTCAAAAATTACTATAAATAACTAACAAATATAAAAAAAATATTGCAAAAAATGATTAAAAAGTAAAGAAAAAAATTATTAAATTCCATGATAAAATGCATGTTTTAACGTTTTGTACCAAATAAATTAAAAATTATTGCATTAAAGAAGAATACTAAATAAACTAAAAGTTCATTTCTTTATTAAAATAAACTGCAAAAAGGATCTACAAATAAGTGTAATTATGAATAATGATGAAATTGTTGTGCCGTTTCCATCAAATAGAACAAAAGCAATACAATACATCGAATGAAATGTTACCATTTAGAACGTTGAACTTAAATCCTAATTGAGTGATATTATCGCTCGCATTTTAATTTTTTAACGTTTTTTATTAATACCAGACACCCAGGATTTATGGATATGCCGACTTTATTTAAATGTGTGCGATAACGGTTGGAAAGAAATGATAGAGTCTTTTTATAAGGCCTTTTGATCAGCATCAAATTTTGAATAGATGTACCTTTGCCTTTTCATTTTATTCAGTTGCAAATCCCGTGATAATAAAAATCTAAATTTATACCCATTTTGTGCGTAAGAAGTTTTGAAGCCAAGCACAGTATTGAAATTAGTTATATCGGTTAAAGCACACTTCCCCTCTAAGTCTCTAAGTGCGACTGAGGTACTAATTTTTTTAAATTTTTGTAGACTCCACAGAAAGGTTTTGAATAGTTTAGACATAAAATTAAGCTAAATGAAAATTTCTCTTTCAGTTTCGCATAAATTTGCATTGGATTGGTCAGTTGACCGCTTCACTTTCATCCACATAAACATACATCCATACACACTCATATTTATAATTTGTGTGAAAATGCATTTAAAATATTCAGAGATTAAGATTTTATAGAAAAATCGACCTTTCCAAGATAAAATTTAGAAAAATATAGAAAATATAGAAAATATATCACGAGACCTAGACAACTGAAAAAACGTTAAACGTTAAACCGTAAAGGGGAAACGAAATATAATTAAAAACAAAAAAAAATGAGCAACGAAAATAGCAACAACAATTAATTAATAAAACCATAATAATAAATGACATAATAAATAAGTAGTAAATGAAGTCGGCTGAACAAATAGAGAAATCAAGTGCAGAATATGTTTAGATTTATGTAAATAGAAAATAATTATTGCTGTAGTATAGCATAAAGTATGCCAATAACAACTACATCAGCAGCAGCAATTTGTATAAAATGGTAATTGTTTGTTATCAAGAACCGCAAAATTTTAATTCCATTGAATTATTATAACAATTTATTCTATTTATTTAATAAATTTTTGTTTTGCTTTTTTTACGAGATTAACATACTGAAATGTCTAAAAGCACGTTTGATAAAAGGCATTAATGTTGATTAAAAAAATTAATGAAATTATTAATGAGAGTTTTATATTTACACTCAACAAACAAATTCTATTAAATTTCTACTGTTATGTTTTATCTAAATGGTACAATTTATGACAAAATAAAAAAAAGGTCGACTGTTAAGTATTAAATGTATTCTTTTATATCGATATTATTATAGGTTTATAATAAACAAAGTAGTCTATAGTGATAGACTCGAGAGGTCCATAAAATATGACTCATCTGAGGTATCGATCTACTTATTCATATCAATATCTGGAATTGATGCTTAAGTCGCAATCCAATATTATTCATTATTATTATCCAATGGCACTTTCTATTTATTAATTTGATTCGGTCATTAGTTTGACAAATATTGCATTATGCCTGAGGGCTGCATCTTCTTTGCATGGATCATAATAAATTTTGTTTTAATTTTTGGACGCACAAAGCAGCATCCAATTTTAAATATGCTGAAATATTTTTAATACAACATTTCGCATATCTTAAGAATACCGAATGAAGGACTAACGTTATATATCCCGCTATAATGCCTTCGGATATAATTGCCGACCATTTCACATTGAAATGAATTCACGTGATCTGCATTTTGCATTTTAATTGTATTTAATCATTTTGTTAAGGGGAGGAAGGGTCATTCAGTTTAGATAAAGGGAAATCGTTTGAAGCGGAATATGCTGCTATTGAGGGTACTTTCATACGTTAAACCAGTAAGCACAAATGAAAAGCAGAAGCCTATTTTGATCATTAAATCTCCAATTTGTATGAAGCATTGAGATCGCTATGAAACTACTTAAACTTCTAAAAGCACTTGATAAAGTTAAACCTCCCGATGTTATAAGGGATATTTGAAAATTTGGAAATTTTCTAACCTTATTATTACGAGAAAGTTTAGAAAAATTTAGTCTGAATGGAAATATACGAAATATACGAAAATATTTTATAAATACTTTAGCTTTAGCTTTCACGGTGTCGTGATTATTTTAGAATAAGCAAATACAAATATACAACGCATCTGTTCAGTTAATTTTACTGCTACTTACATTTTTATTTAATATTTTTGAGAATAACTAAAAAGGTTTAGAGGAGGTTTGTTAATCTCGATTTATTTCCAATGTTTCCATATATAAAATTTTTTCCATTTAAATGTAATCTCGCTTATATTTCCTTGCCAAACGCAACAAGGACTTATTTAATAGACTTACATAACACAATCATTGAATATTATTACTATCAAGTACAACCTAATTATCTTTTATTTTGTTTCGACTTTGTTTTCATTCTGTGCGTACAGTTTTTGCATTGTTAGCCATTTACCAAAAATTCTTTGTGGTACGATATAAAAGCAAAATGAATAGAGAGGAAAAGATAAAATTTCCAAGACGTTCGAAATTTATAAATATAAATACGACAAAAGATTTTTAAAAGTTCAAGTCTGCTTGAGTTGATTTAGTCAAATGATATTTTAGATGGCTTAAGAAGAACAAGAACAAAATTCCTTCTTTTTTTTTTCTTCATCTCTCTGTATGCGTATAATAGAGATTTTATTCATTGAGTTGGCTAAAGCAATAATTAAAGAAAGTCAGGAAACAGTATTGTCTGTTGTGGATGCTGTTAGAAACCCTACAGTGCCTTTCCTTGATGCCATTAAAAAGTCAACGGCGCAAAGTTAAGAAAATGAATAATTTTACTTTTCGATTTATGTTCGGAAAGTTTATTATATGAATGGGCCACCAACAAATGAATTAATTTATTTAACTAAATTGCTCAACTTTTTATTACAAAATATTCAATTATTTAAAATTTTTCTTTATATATTGGCTTTTCAAAAACTAGACCTTCATATGGGGAGTATTTGTAAAATATGTTCAAATTTTTTCGTAATTATTTGGGGGCATTTTTTGTACTAAGCATGGTTACTCATCAATTTTCAATAAAATATCCTTAAAAGGTAACGGTAAATTTTCGCGATAGGTAAACAGACAAATAAACAATTTGTTTTGTTGAAACAATGAATTCAGAAAGTGATTTCGAACGGATCGGCCTGTTTCACATCCACATAAACCTTTCTATCGAGTGTAAAATTCAATAAATTGCCAAAAATTTGTATTTCTTTAAGTTAGTCTCATGTTAGTGTCTTTTCTCTTCTCTCCTTTTTTGGATTTTATCTTGCTAACGGAAAAAGTTCAGTTGTAGTAGCAAAAAGTAGTATTGACATTGGTCAGTTTTTGGGAGAAATTGTGTATTCCTTAGAAAAAGTTCAGTTGGAAAAGTGGAAAGTGTTAAAATAATAAAAAAAAATGAGAGAACTAATAAGAAAGAATAACATTAGGGATAATGACAATAACAGGAAATGCCATTTGAAAAATGAAAAGATATAAAAAAAGATTGTGTTAAATGCGACTAAGAGAAGCAGAAAACTTAATAATAAAATTGGATCTAATTAAAATGCAGAATAAATGGTGGAACTATGGAATACAATAATAATAAAGCCAATTCCTAAGAGAATACACATCGTTTTTGCATATTGCAAATTGTGTAGTTTTCTTTCATCTATTTCTACTTAAATGTTTATCAGTCAACATTAAATCTATGAAATGATTATTCAAATCTTTAAATGCAGAATGCAGTGCACGTTCATATTCACTTAAGCTTAAATTGAAGATACACAAAAACAAGGAATGAAAGTAAAATGGAAAGTGTACTATACAGAAATTAGAAAAAAGTATGATACAGATAGACAAAGAGAAAGCGAAAGAAAAACCGATTATGGGTTTTATATAAAAACATTAATTTCATTAAAGGCATTTATCGCCACTTCCGTTTTTCTACTTTAATATCTTCTGTTTTATTCTGTTCAACTTAATTTTACTTTACAATTTTACTGTTTTATTTTGCAAATATTTAAAGTGCCTTTAATGGTGTTTATATAAAACATAATACAGATATACCTAAATATTTATGCATAATATCTTGGGCATTTTTTCTACTTATTTTCCATTTTGCTTTACAATTTTTATGTAAGATGGGCGCAAATGATTTAAGCTGGATCAATTTTTAATGTGCCATTCAATTAAGAATAACTAATTAAAACAAGAAATGCTATTTTATTTGTCTGCTGCCTTAATTTAGTTTGGTACCACGGGATCACCAGTTTCATATTTGCCCATGTGGTGATGTTGGAGTTGGCTTCGTGGGGGCTGTGGTGTCCATGTCGCGGACGCAGCTCGACCTATTATATTTATACCCACTATTATAGTTTTGTCGAGCAGGGTGCCATTTCCCGAATAAAATGGCTAGCTGGGTGGGCTTATCGGGCTAATTTAATCTAAGCCAAGGGGTTTTAAGAAGGCCCCGAATCCTTACACCAAGGATTAAGCTAACTAGATGAGGTGCAATAGTGTTTTGGCTTTGCAACGTTTTCTTGTTGGCATTACAAATATAATGACAAAGTTCGTATATAAGTTGTGGGTATAAGAAAAGTTAATAATAATCAAGGGAAATCACCATCTTTCGATTTTATACTCCAGAATTTCGGGAAGCAAGCCATTTTATTGGCATTGAATTTAATAAAAGGGAGATTATGAGGAAGAAAGAGGAAACCTCAGAAAGAGTTAGAGAATGAAATGGCTCATTTTATTTAAAGTATATTTCAAGTTATGTCCGATGAAAGGAAGAAACAAGAGAGGAAGAAAGCCGCAAAAGAATGGGGTTGTAATAAAAAATTAATGTACCAAATAATTATAAATATTAAAGGATCATTTTCTAAAAAAGAGCACCCAGTAAATACATGACAAAAAAAAAGTAAAACAGGAAATGTCCCAAAGAAAATACAGGAGATGAAAAATTATTAACGAGTAAAATAATGAAGACAGAATGTAAGAATATCATAAATTACTTAAAGATAAATATAAGATAAAATGTAACTAAAAATGAATATAAAAGAAGCAATAGAGTGAACATCTCAACTCCACATTATGATGAGTGAACTGATATCAGCCATTTCTATATTAAATGCCTTCAAGAAAATAAACACCCAAAAATATTGCAAAAGACTTAATCACTCTTGTTTCTATTATTGTTCTTAATTGAAAAAATAAAGTTCAATATTTGGATGCTGTAAAAGTGGAGTGGAACATTTTTCATGGTATTCTGTAAATACTTTCATTAAAAAAAAACATTTATTTAACAATTTTTTAGAATTTACTTTACAGTTATATTTAATTAAATATATTATTAATGTACAAAAATTCAAAAATGTGTAAAAACGTTTCCTAATTAATTGCTCCTTAAAGATACCTTTAAACTGACTTAGAGACATGTGAAAATCTAAAAAACATTTAGTAATTAATATCAATTAAATAGAAAGCCTTGGAAAGGCAAATCAAGTCATACACTTAAATACGCACGTTTGTACGGATTTCTTTTGGAATTAAATACTTAAAATAAAATTCATATAAAATGTTCATATAAAATTCAAATCAAGGAATAAAATTCAACCTTTAATATGTTTAAGCCTGAATAACCGACAATTTCAAGAACCCTTAAAAATTACAACCAATAAGTAAAATAATACCAAGAATTCTTTGAAAATTTTCGAAATGTGAATCAATTTATTTCAATGATTGAATCATTTAAAAGACATTTGACAATTATTTTTATTTTTAGGTGAAAATAGACGACGATAAAGTTTATGCCAAACAGAATTTAAAAAAATAACTAAAAAGTCTTTTTGAATCCGTAGCAATATGAATAAAAATGAAAATTCAGATTCCGTTCAACAAGCTTCTTTTTAAATAAAATAATAATTTATGTATATTAATAAAACAATTCCTTACATCGCAAGCACACCCACTCAAATGGACAAATATACTAAAATAAATTTGTGTTAGAATGTAAATAAATGTCAAACATTTTCATTTTAATGGATAACAAAATGAAAATTTACGACAATAAAATCGAAACACTCACACTCACACTCACACTCACACTCAAAATAGCAATCATGGAATCCACATTTATTTATATACAAACACATGAGTTAATGTAGAAAATTAAAAGTTCATTTAAAAATCATAGAGAAGCAATCCATTCATATTATAAAATTATTTTCTTCATTATTATTTTTGAACCCACCACACAGAGCTTCTGATTCGATTTAGACATGTCTGTATGTGTATCTGCCTGTTGTAGGATTAACCTGGTCAAAAAATTTGAGATATTAAGCTTAAATTTGGCAAAATCATTATTTGGAATAAATGTTGCCAAAATTCGACATTAGGACATGCCCACAGTGCGAACACTGAAAACACCTCAATTTTTTAAACAATGTTTGGTCATTTTTTGTGTATTACTCGCAAATTGCAAAATATAAAAATCTGAAACTTTGTATAAGCAGGGAGGCTATTGCTCTAAAATCAATCTGTCTATCAAAAAATCATGCAAATTGGACATACCTGTGCGGAAATACACAGTGCGAAAAATTTTATCTTTTTTATGCTTCTGTTTTTTTCCTACTACCATTAAACTAAAACAGGCTCCGAATCGTAATAAAATAGTGTGTTTAACTGGTGGGCATCCCCTATAATTTTTTTTACTTGTACATTGTGCCTTTTCTATATATTATTTTTCTTGCGCGGACGTAGGAAATGGGTAAATTATTTTAAAAAGGGCTTTAGTTTCTTCCAAATTCAAAGAAAATAAAAAAAGGGAACAAATGGAAAAAGAAATTAATAAAAACTCTAAAACTAAAGAAGAAATGTGTTTTAATAGTATTTAGAAAATTTCTTTAACCGTAGCTGAAAGTAAAAAAATTAAAGTAAAGTAGATTTTATCTGCGTGTCTGTATGTTTGCAGGTTGGTTTGTTTGCCTGGTAAGAAGAAGCTCCGCATGTTTTGCTTCTTCGAAAAGCTCATTTTAAAAATATTCTAATATAATTTCTTTTGTTGCCACATTGATCGCCGAATAAATAAATAGAAAACACTAATTTAATTTAGTTTGATTTATTTTCATTTAATATAATTTAATAAAATTTAATTTAATTGAATTAAATACATTTAAAGTTGTTTTAATTTAATTTAATATAAATTGAGTTTAATTTGAATGTAATTTAATTTAAATGAAATTAATTTAATTGAAAATTTACTTTTAATTTTAAAGTAACTTAATTTAATTAAAATTTAATTTTAAATTAATTAATTTTAATTTAATTAAATAATAATCTTTCAAAAATTTAAATATATGTATATGTGGTTTAATTTTATTTAAATTATTGTAATATAATTTAATTTAATTTATCGAGAGCC
Source organism: Melophagus ovinus (assembly GCA_023089585.1). Classification (NCBI taxonomy): domain Eukaryota; kingdom Metazoa; phylum Arthropoda; class Insecta; order Diptera; family Hippoboscidae; genus Melophagus; species Melophagus ovinus. The sequence continues at coordinate 277,894 of JAKKIB010000251.1, read as the reverse complement.
TTACATGATAAAACATTAGTTAAGGCTTAAGCTTTAATATTGAATAACAAAAATAAATAAATAAAAATAATCGTTTAATTTTCCATTTAGATTGTATGAAAATTAACATAATTTAATTGAAGAAAATTTAAAGTGAAGTTAAAAAGTTAAAACTATGTTAAAAATGTATTACGTTTATAATTGACAAAAATCTTTCAAGTTTCAACATTTCTTTATAAAACCCAATTTCTTAATTTCTTGTTCTTTCCATTATGTAGATTTCTCAAACATACGATCTAAAAATCTCAATTCATACTCTTCTTTCAACTCAATTTTGACACTTTTAACTGGAATATTGTTAAGTCCTACCCACAATTAAAAAAAAAAACTTTTCTAAAATCCTTCGAAAATTAAAATATTCTACTCTCTTAACTGTAAGTTCATATTCTTTATGAAGTTATAACTTCTTAGTAGAAGTTAGTAGTACTTTAGGGCCTTTATAGAGCCTATCACAAACATTTATCTTTCATTTGTATTAATAAAAATTATGAAGATATGAGATCGAATGGAGGATTATAATGTTGTATCTAAATATAACTCAAATGACTTATTTAAAATTAGATTGAAATTTGCACCAAATTTTTGGAACATTACGAAACATAATAATTTTGAAATACAAAATTCAAAACATTCTGAAACACAGAAGTGCTGTTTTTGTTATGACATAACTTTTTGTTTATTATTTCATTGAATTTTGTTTTGTTTGTCAGTGGAATAAATAAGTAAACCCAACAAAGAAAAAATAAAAATAAAGTAAATAAAAAAATAAAAATACCACTCGCATTAATGTTCATAATTGCAAAATAATTTTGCCATTATAAATATTTATGGTTATGGCCATATATTTGTTGCCAATGTATCCCAAAAGACATTTTAATTCACGATGAATATTTTACTCCTAATAAAGAATATTTATTTATTATATTTGTGGTTAAATGATAACAGGCAAATAAGTTTTGCGAATGTTACGCTGGAACCACTTAGCATGTAATTAGCATATTTCTTCATGTATATCATACACAAATGTCTTGTACACTAAAAATAGGTAAATACATTGTGTATATCGCATTTAATGTATCGCAGATACAGTACAGTGGTACATTTTAATACACCAGTCAATAAGTACTAAAATATATTACGTTAATTTTTTAAAACTTTGAAAGCAAAAAGTTACATATCAATGACTTACTTAAATGAGTACTTAAATTTGATATAACACTGTTACAGAAGACTTTTCCATTAAAAAAATATTTTTTTTGTGTGTTTAATGCGGCTTCTCCAATATCCTTTCGGTTTCTCAAAAATGTACTGAATTTAAATAATATTTTGATTTTATTAATGTTTTTATTTTGATACTTTCGTATCTATGGAATTATAGATGTAAAAAATTCGATCAACTTTCACCCCTTTAATAATAAATCGATCATTTCCTGAATTGATTTTTAATACGTTTTTTATCTTAAAGCATAAAGTTATATTTGTGGTCATTTGTTCAGATTTATCATCATAAGAATTCACTGTTTAAAGAACGAAAATTTTCTTCTAAATTATAAAACGCTTAGACATCGATTTTGATTACATTTTGATAGCATTTACTTAAATTTTAATATATTGCCTATAAAATTGGTGGAACAAAGGCAGCTTAACAAAATTTTGAATATATTTTGTACTCTTTATACAAAATCGAAGTAAATCAACTATAATAAAAGAGATTTTACATTGACAACTTAAGAGCTAGTGTTGTACTTAGTAGGATAAACTATTTGTGGTACATGGAAAGGCAATAGAAGTTTTCGCAAATATTTACAAAATCCAGGTGAACTTGAAATAGGCCGATTTAGGCCGATTTTCTTAATCGATTTAAGCCCATCCGTTGTCCGGCTCTGTGTTTATTTTTCTTCAATTTTTCATTGGAATAAAGTTAATGCTGTTGGATATTTAAGTTAGTTTAAGTTAAGTCGGCCTCGGCCGACTAGATCGGTTTCACTTGTTACTCGTTTTTTAATTTTTAAGTTTTTATTATAAAGTTCACATGTGCCCGTAATAATTCTACACTATTTTGGGATACTTGTACTCGAACTGTCTTAAAAATGCTATTCAATAAATTAACGGTTATTGTAATCTAAGAAAATCGATTTTCTGTATTTTACACATTGATTAACGCAGGTAATACAAAAAGAAACTTGAGGGGTAAACCTTTGTAAAAAAAATTAAAAAAGGTAAACAGTGCGAGAAAAATAGTAGCAGATAATAAGTGAAAATTTTTTATGCCTAAAGGATTATGCAGAAAGTTGTTTTTTTTTTTTATTTGCCATATAGAAAAAGTTAAAAAATTGACAGAATTTTATGTAGTTTAAGTAATTCGCAAAACCAAAAAGCAAATAAAAAGACGATCAAATGACAAAATAATTTCAAAAAGAATTAAATGTACAATGAAAAGTGAAAATAAAAATTAAAATAACGATTGATATTCCTGATTATTTGGAATGTATAAATAGAATGAAATGGAGTTGAAAAAAATTGAAAGGCATGCCGCGGAATGTAAGAGAATAGATTAGTTGGAATAATTTAAAAGCCCGCAAATCATTTTCGTTCTTTATTAAAGTAGAAGGTTAATTATATAAATAGAGTGGGGAAACCCACCAAAGAGTTCAGAAAATTAAACTCTACACCTTTTTAAATTTTGCTTTAAAATTTCTATAAAAAAAAATGTTTTATTCGAATTCTTTTCCACTTCAGTACAATTTACTTACTTTTCTCAGGCTTTTCTCAGTTTCCTGTATTAGGTTTGTATCAGTACACATTTAAATGAAGTTCTGAGATGGCTGAATATATAATATATGTAAACGTGGTGAATGATAGTTCGACATTGCACTTTATTCATATTTTCCATTCATACAAAATTTACGTATTTCGCTTTACACACTTATAACTTTTTTTCTTATATTAAACAAAAAATAATAAAATATATAATACCATTTACAATATCGATTTTTTTTGGATTCGTTTTTTGTTTACATTCGTTTTGGATGTGAATTACTCCTTCTGATTTTTTCTCAAGAAGCTTTTAAGAACGATTTGAATAATTTATTCGTCTATTAGTTTAAATAATTTTTTGTTCTTTAGAAATTTTTTTTTACTAATATCTAAATATAAAATAGGAGGTTCTGAAATATCTACTTAGAGCATAAAATTTGAGTCTTCTCAGCTCATGGAAATATCTGAAGAAAATATCTGAACGCAATTAACGGAAAATGCTACACTCTATTTCTAAATTCTACTAAATTTTATGAAATTTTATTTCTATGTAACTGTTTCTTTCTAGGTCACCTTCTGTCCGCTTCTACTCTTCTCTATCTATCTCTTCAATATTTGCTTTTCTTTTGCGATTACTAAATAATAATAAAATAAATCAAATAGGATTAAATTCTTTCGCTGTTCTGTCCTCTTTTTCTAGGTTTTTGTTTTTACGCGAACAACTGACCAGTTACGTAAATATTATGCGAACTTTAAGTGTCAAGAGAATAAGACTTGCATTTTAAAAATTCTTAATTGATTGTAAACAGTAAAGTGTAAATAAAATTGCATAAACCATTATGGTAATAACTGAGGACAAAGTATCCTATTAAATATAACAAGTAAGTAAACAAAATATAGATATACATAGAATTTCCAAAGCAAGAGAATATTAGAAAGTATGTATAACAAATTTTGGCAAAAAAAAAATAAACACAAATAAAAAATGGGTACAAGTGAAAGGAATTAATTGAAGGGAAAATAAAAGAACAGAAATATTGGATTCTCATTGGTGACTTATAAAGTAAGAAAACTTAAAGAAAATATGAGCAACTTTAAACTCAACAACTTTAAATTTCTCTTTAAATCTCTATTTATTCAGCGGTTTATTTTATTTTTCGGTTCAGTGGAGTTATTAGATTTTAATTTTAAAATAAATTGCTGAAAAATTGTCGACCAATACAAGTTTTTGCATCATCCTATTTGTGAGATAAATTAAACTTCATCTTGTAATGAAAAATTTTTTATACTATTTATTTGACTTATTATAAATTTGTCATAAACATCCATACAAAACAAAAGCGGAAGTTAAATGTTCTATTTTTGTAAAACAACAATGTTAAATTTTCAAAAATCCTTGTTGAATTAATTATAACAAAGATATGTGAGCAAAATTCTACAACACTTGATATCAGAGTACAACGTTTTAATGAAGTTAATTTTATCCTCTTCCCAAGCCAATCACTTTCCTCCAATATTTTCTTCTTGTTCTCTTTATCTTTTTAATCAATTAGATGTTCAAATGCACTTGCTGACCAACTCTTTTATGAAGTCTTTCTACATTAAAGCTAACTGTACAACTGGTATAAATATTCAAATAATTCCAATAAGCATTTCGCAATATATCGCAAAACATTGATTGAAACAGGTAACTATTGATTTCACATCAATCGAAATTTAAAAAAGAAATAACAAAAAGACAAAGAAAAGTTAAAGGTGACAAATATGTTCATGACATTCAACCAATGCAAAATTTATTTTCCTTTTTTTATGATTATTATGAACATCCTTCCCTGAACATCATCATCGCCCTCACTGCCATCATGGATGTTGACATCAGTTTTATTTACATTTTACGTACATTTCTTATAAAAGCAATATTTTATTTGGCCGTACATTTTCTTTGATGCTTGAAAAGTTAAATTAAATACTATTACTACTATTGATTAGTGCTGGGATAATTCCAATCACTCTCGTTCTTATTCCTTGTAATTAAAAAAAGACAAATCCATTATAAACATTTTAATATGAATTTTACTTTGTTACTTTAAATATGGCCCCGCATATTCAAAAGCAACATTCTACTTGCCAACAAAGTACATCACTTTAATGTCCTTTACCTTAATTGTTCATTTATCCCTCTCAAGATCCCCTTTTCTTCGTTTTCCTGTTTTTCCTGTTTTCTATGCCTTTGCTCTATAAAAACTGTAATTATATTCTTCAACATTATCATTCTCTCTCAAACCATTTCACACGTAAAAGTATCAAGAAAGAAAAAGGAGAAACAAAGTGGTGAAGTACTACGCTGACAACATCGACGACAACTATTACAACTACCGCACTCCAAATGGCCATAAATGTCACAAAATTGCACAATAGGTTTGAATTTGCCATTATTATTCCTCGTCGCTTCTGTGTGTGTCATGCCGTGTATTGAAAAAACAACAAATTATAAAATAATTCAAATATTTATAATCTATTGGAGTCGACTTCGAAATATCCTTCAGCGCTTTGCCTAATGCGATTAAAAAGTAAATAAAGTACAATAAAATTAAAAAGCATGGGGTGGCTTTAATTTTTAAAGAATTTATAAAGTTTGTTATATGGAGGCGGGGCATCGAAAAATGGATTGATATGGATTCAATTATAAAACTGCAGTGCATTGATTTCTTAAAAAGAATAATCAAAATTGTAAATTTTATTTATACATTTTAATATAAATCGCGTTATATTGGGCATGGTTCATATTTCCCACAATTTTTAATGGCCATCTTTGGCCCATTATAAGTCCATAAATTTGAAAAAAATATGTTTAAAATTTTACCTTGAATTTTGACAATAAACTTATACGGGCAGGTAACAGACGTAAAACGATTGGTACAATAAAAAGCTGTTACATACAAATTCATTACATTACAAGCAGTGTCAAATATAAAAAAGTGGGATTCAAGTACACGATCTCGTTAAGATTAACGAAGAGGAGAAACAAAAAAATAGAAGAAATTTCATTACAAATGACATTTTCTTGCTCGTTCTCACTTTCTTATTTTAAATTTTCTTTCATTCTTTCACTTTTACTTTCTCATTCTTTTCTACCTTTTTCTACCTTTTATTGACATTTATTATTTCAAGGATTCACGAAATAAAAATATATAAAAATGTATGTATGTATGTGTATATTCAATGGGCAAAATAAATTCTGTTTAAATGAAATACACCAAAATTGAAATATAAAAGTGATAAAAGCGAAATTTATAATAAAAAAATAGATTAGAATATTTATGCCATTATTCTTTAATTTATTGATTTAAAATTTTCCCTGTATAAAGTTCTTCTTTTTCAGAAGAAAATGAGATATTTGAAAATTATTAAACAATTTGCACTTTATTCTTCTATTGTATATTTTTTTTTATTTTTTTTACTCTCCTTCTCTCCTCTGTGCCAACATTTTCTTTTTCTAAGTACCCCATGAAATTATTTAAAAAAAACAAAAAAAAAAATAAAAGAAATGGAAAGAAAAAAAGCTCCACCAGATTATACATTTCATTGCACTTTTGCAATTTTGCCTTGCACTTCATTTTAATTTGTGTACAAAAAAAAAAAAAAAATGGTTATTCCTTTAACAATTTGTAAAAGATTAACTAACTGAAAGAAATCAACAACATTTTTACACTCCATTTAATTCTAATTTTCAAATGCTCAACATTTGTATTTTAAAAATTTATTTGAAGGAAGGAAACAAAAATAAAACGACCATAATATTTACCATTCAGCAGAATGAGAATTTTTTTGGTTGTTTTTTTTTTTTTGCTATTTACTGATGACCAAAGAAATACACGTCACGTTCATGCAATTAGGTTTATGAAAAATGTTACTTCAATTATAATTAAATATTTTTAATAATTATTTATAGTAGTTATAATAAATTTTTAACATTTTGAAATGATACTTAAATTTTATAAATGTATAATGCTTGAAATTCATTTGTATTTCACTTGTATTGCACTTGTACTGGTATTTATATTTGTATTTTGAATAATTTAAATAATTAGCGAAATTTTTTAAGTTTTCAATAACTGAATTCATTAGCTTTGATTTGTATTTATGCTGGTACTGGTATTTGTATTTTGAAAAGCATACACAATTCAAAAATATATCAAAGTTATTTTTGAATGTATTTGACAAATACTTTTATTGGTATTTGTAAAATCTTCTGCCAAATCTTTGTTGAAATTTTTGAAAATAAATTTCTTATATAATTTGCTTTAGGATTCTATTTAATTACTTCGAATAAATGTCCTGTTGGACTTAAAACTTTTTAACTATTTAAATTATCATTGTTATAACATTTGAAAAGATAATCATAATAAGACCTATAAAAATTCTATATATGTATATAATGAGACCTTTTTAACTAATTTTTCAAATTTATTTTCATTAAAAATTATTATCGTTATGTTAAGCTTAAGATCGACGTGTTTTAAAGGCACATCAATTACTATTTTTAAAATTCATTCGCACAAAATCATTCTTAACAGCATGTCTCATGCATTTAAATAGAAAAATTAATTTTCTAATAAATTTATTACACCAGTGCAATGTGTATGCATATACATATTTATATATGCATTAAATAATTCCAAATACTTTTTTGCTCTTTCAAAAAATATTTCATTTAGTTTAGTAAATGACGAAATATGTGAAAAAATTCTATTTTATATTTTTCAGTCAAACAAAAAAATTTTTCATTATTCATGTATTCTAAAGGCATTGAACATTTATAACTACTCACAATAACAATGTTAAAATATATGCATGCAAGGTTGTTCAATACGTTTTACAAAAGATCAAATTTCTTTTATATTTAATAACGCTCCATATCTAATTTTTCCATTCTGCATCTCTTCTATCAATTTCTTAAGGCAATATTACGCTCTATGTATAAATGTATACACATACTTAAAAGAATATTTGAATGTAATCAAACCACGCAATCAATTCCTGGCGTTAGCTGTCAATAAAATTCAATTTATCAAAGGTGCTTACGTAAACTGCACCCACATATATATATATACACGCACACACAAACGCATATAACCCATATAGATATCAATGGGAAGCAACTTAACAATAAAGCAATGCATAGAATCAACATAGCGTCCAATCATTCAAAGAATAAGCAATCATCCGCACAATATACATGAATATTGCTTCCAGTACAAAAAACAAAATGAAAAGCCCTCCAAAATAAAGTAAGAAGATAACATTTTAAATATAGTGAAATATTTTGTTTCTCTTTCCCTCTTTATTACTTTATTTCATATTCTACCTCTCATATTCTTCTTGATCATGCTGCCTTTTTCTTTGATTTTAATTGAAGGTTTTTTTTATTTTTTTATTTTTTATACCCTACACCAACTGTGCTACAGAGTACTAGATTCGATTTAAACCTGCTTGTTCGATTGACTGTGTATGTAAATGCGTTAACAGGTCGCAACTTTTAAGATATTTTAATGAAATTTGGTACGTGGGTGTATGTTTTACTTCGAGGCTCTATTGAAAACGATTAAATTTGGATAATTTTTAGAATAACACCCCATAAAACTTACAATTGTTAATATCAATATTATCAAAATAAAATTTGGTTGATTGGATCGAATCATTTTCCCATATAAGGGCTTCTTTAATAAAATGTCCGTATAATGACCCAAGTTCCAATTTTAAATAACTTAATTCAAAATATTTTAAAGTGATTTTGACTTAAAAAGATGTGTACATAAATTAGTCCTCCATATATTTCCACTCAAATAATTTCCAAGGAATTTGGAAATTTGTTAATTTTTAATTTTCTTATTTGGCTTTTTATTCGCATTAGACACACTAATGGTATAGGGTATTTAAATATCGGCCCTGACCCATTATAAAGTTGTTATGCCTTTTTTTGGCGAAACAAGTTTCTCTGGCGGCAATTTCAGAATTGAAAACGAAAAACTATCGATGCAGAGATCAATTTTTAAATGAACTTCACAACCGAAATACTTTGAAATATTTCACATAATAATTTTATCCACGCAAGATGTTACTTTAAAAGCCCTGAAGAAGATGAATTTCAGTTTTTGTTCAAATCACATGTACATTAATGTATGCTAACAAATAGTTGGACAAATCTCTGAATTTAAATTGAATCAACTGAATCATGTTACACCAAACGTAGAAACAGCAACAGTAACAATAAAAACAATAACAGTGAATCGAAATAATAACTTAAAACGACAGAACAACAAGTAAAAGCAACAATTAAATAAGCGACATCAACATGTGCAATTTGGTTAAAAGTTTCAATGAAATTCTATAAAATTTCTCTTATTTTTATAGGAAGAAGTTTGAACGTTTAATTAATTAGTTTTAAAATAGTTTATGTACTGAATCGATAATTGAATTAAAGTTTTAATCCAGAATTCAGTTTTTTTTAAATATAATTCAAGGCAGAGTTCAATTTGAAGCTCAGATATTTATCAGCATATCTTAATAACGGGGAACGCAATAACGCGAAACAGAGGCATTCGAAACAATCAAAATGTTTTAATTATCGAAAATTTCTAATCGTTTCATAAGTACATGAAACATTACACATAAATAAATACGATGACGCAGCAATTCTACGTAGAATTCAGGTACTTTATAATTATATCCTATGTAATTATTGGCACCATATTTTAGAGCATGACTTCTACTGGCGATCTGTGTAATTTTTTTAAACTTCGAAAAAAATGTATAAATAACGGCATAAGGGAAAAGTCGGAAGCCTCGCTTTTCCCACACCTATTAACCATCTATCCTTGGCCTCCTAAATCATCCTTCATAAGAGTCCTGTTATCCGTTGATGTCGTTGACTGTGAGAGCGAGGTTAGAAGAGAGAGCTTTCATATTCAAGGAATTTAATGTATGTCATTAGAGGAGATGAGACGTGAAAATGATTCAACAGCGGGGCATTCGATTTTTGGGACGAAAAGCATGCGGCCGTGTAAATAGAAAAATAAAATAATAATAAAAAAAAAAACTCATACCAAATTATTTGCACAGGAAGAATCGAAAAAGTGATTATTGGTAGAAAGGAGGAGATTGTTTTGTGCAAGAATAAAACGCAAGTATTCGGGTAAGTGCACGATCGAGTCCTTTATATCTATATATATGGTCTGTAAGGGAGACGATTGAACCCTGGCGTCCCGGCTGAGTTTTATTCAGAACTCGAAAAACTAGTAAAAAGAACTTCCTTACAACAATGTTAAATCATTGTCAAATGATAAGCTATTAAAATCCAAATATCATATTTGAAGGCCCAATAAATATGTATGTTAAGAATGCTTATTAAATTTTGTTGTACATAAATTTGTGAGTCGTAGTGTTTTTTAAACGATTACGTAAACAAATTTAGAGTCAATAAACACTTTAGGGACCACTCCAAGTATGGAATTTAAAGACAGAACTGTGAAAATGAAAATGATTGTCATCAACAACTTATTGTTGTGTTACTTTTAATATTATTGTTGTTGCTTGAAATGGATTGCGAAGCTCTCTTACTGGTTTGTGGTTGCTTCTTATTTATGGAAGTTGCCTTTCTAATACTTTTCCTCTTTTACGTTTCCCTTACTTGAATGGCACTGATCTTTTCTACGAAAGGAAAGCTTTGCATCGCGTAGCATTTAATATCTATCTCCCTTTTATTATCTCAGGCTTAATCGGTAAGAGGTAGGTAAGAGCGTCGACATGCTCTGGTCAAGCTGCTTATTTATGGCCATGGTGTAAGCAACAATAAATGAATATATTTTCCTGAATGCAACTCTGTGGCTTTCATATATTTTCAGAATGCATGCAACAGGATTGCTTAATTGTTGACGGCACATAACGATAAACTACAACCGCTTATCTGATCCTAAGCAAAATCCAATTATCTCATAGTTTTCTACTCATTTGTTTCATTATTTTTACTTTCAAAAACCATTTCAGTTTATTTAATAGTTTCATATAAATGTTACATTTGGCATATGAATCATATTTTTGATGAAGCTCGATATAATTCAAGAGTATAAAAGTGCCATGTGTTCTACTTTTGCTAATTTGAATATTTTGTTTTTATCTTTTTAACATAAAAACTTTATTTTATTTTCTTATGTTTTCTTTAATTTTTTGGTTTTCCATTTTTTCTTTCATCTTTATTAAATAACGATTTCCTTGTACTTTTACGTTAAACTGAAGTACGATGAATAGAACAAGGGAAATGTAATAGAATTTACATTTTTAAATTTACGAGAATTCACTTTCGTGTACTTTTATCTTTACATATATCCCTGGGCTATATTTTTATGTTAAATAAACAAAGTAGACAAATTTTCATTTATTTTTTTTAAAACTATCATTTCTATATTGTCAAAGTTTGTTTTATATTATATATGCAGATCTTAATGACCTACCAGGTCTAAAGGCCCAAACTTTAAGTTAAGTTTTATTACAACTAATTTAGATTTACGCTGTTAACCCAAAAAATATTATTATTATTATTATTATTATTTATATTATTACTGTATATATTAAATTTTGAAGTACCCTCTAAGCCTTTGAAGATTTTCTCTAAGCCTTACAATTAATAAGTAATTTAAAATAAAATATTATTCGGATACTGTAAATATATTTAACAAAGGCTTGAACGAGTTTAAAGTGACAATGGTGATAGAGAACAAAAAATAATTTTGTGACATACGGTCAAAAATTTGCAAGTATGACTAGATTGCTGTGGCAGAATTAAAACAATGACATCGATGAATGGCAACGATTGGAGCATTATTAAAAATTATTTAGGCAAAACAAGAATAATTTGTTGCGTAAATGGGCGTAACAGTAAGCTGAATAAAGTAAAAGGCATCCGTATTATAGGAGACCCGTACAATTTTGCTTATCGACCGTATTGAAAAAGATGAAATAGTTCATCGACTGCCCAAAAAAACCCAAAAAAAAGTACAAACAACTGCTTGAAATCGGAATGAATAATGTTTTATGCCCTTTGTATTAATTTCAAATGCTTTTGGCCACAAAATTAATATCACTTGTACTGCTTTCTATAAATTGAAGGAAGAAAATTATTTAACTAATTAACAAAAAGTACCACTAAATATTCACTATTTAGTGTATTTGAGAAAAAAGAAAAATATGCATAGAAAATATGCAAAATATGTCTCTATGTATAGAAAAATGAGTATAAGTATAAAAATATTTTTTCTAAACAATTTAAATTAAAGCTGGAGCCTAAAAAAATATTGCAGACCAGTGAAAAAAGGAAAAAGAGAAAAAGAAGATAAGGAAAACTAGTGATTATACAAAAATATTATGTAGAATATGAATTGTAGAAGTGTATATTTGATAATATCAAAAATTTTTTTAAAAATATCTTAATAGAAGCAGTCACACCTTCATAAAAATATAATAAATTAAGCATAAATATATGAGCGAGAATGAAAGTGAATAAGGAATAGAGAAAGAAAGTGTATGTCATTGTATAAATAAATAAAAAATACCAAGAATGCATAACAAGGAATGTTAAATTATTTAGAATTCATGAATTCAGCACGTTGCTGTTGCAATGCCATAGAAATGATATAGAAATAAAATAAAATGTGAAATGAATTATATATAAAATTAAGAAAGAAATGATCTAAACGACTTCAGTTTATGTGGTAAGTTCTTCGAAATGCATGCTCCTAGAAAATAGAAATAAAAAAAGGGAGGAAATATTTGAAGCAGTATTCAAGTCCTTATAGTATTAAAATTCAATATTACAAGTCAGGGTATTAATAGAAATTTCAAAATCCCTTAAATTAAGAAGAAGATTCTTTTGACAATTCACAAATGTTAGAAATACTGAAAGTAGTTGCCGTCACATTGGTTAAACGGCGTACCCACAGTTCAGCTTGAACTAAGATATTACTTCTAGGAAAATAATTCACATTTTTTCCTTAATTATTATTCAGCAAATGAAATTTCCCATTTTTACACAAATTATGAGTCAAGAAAATCTATTCAGTAATGCTACAAATCGGCCACGCCTTTTCGAAATTATAATATTTGACGTGCTTTACATTCTTACAGGCACCGTAAGTTTTTCGATTTTATTTCAATTTTTCACTTATTATTTATAAGTTACGAGACTTAGATACGCCCATAAAGATTAATGTAGCACTTGGATAGTTTATATTCAAAATTTGCTTTAGTTCAGTGTAATGATTCTTATTTGAAATTCAGTTTAAATCAGATCCTTAATATCTTCGACCAAATATATAAGCACTTTCTCTCCCATCTGTGAGTGTATGATGTCTGTCTGCCTCTCGTTAAAAATGCATAAAATTTATAAAAATACAAAAATTTCGTATCACAAGAAAAAAGTAATGAAATGAAAAACGTGAAAGTTCTCACATTTTTTTATTTCATTTTCAGTCTTTTATGTTTTTTTGTTAGAAATCGTTAAAAAAAAATGAAAAATTAAGCATAAAAACCCTTTACCAAAATCATAAAAGTACACGACAATATAATGAATCCAAAAAAGAAAGAAACAAGCAAAATTACGGACAATCATTCGAAAAGCACATAAGCGAAGCATAAACAAAGTGGAAATAATTTTTAAAAAGGAGATACGCAGATACGCAGATACGCAGTGGAATACTAAAGAAATAAAGAAGAAGAAATTTTTTTTTGTTTTTATATGACGAAAACAAAAACTTTTTCAGATACGTGAGCACGTATTTCACGTAAGTGAGAACCCGATTCTTCTACTTATAAATATAACTTGCAAAGTATTTTCCCCTTCTATCTGGGGACAGGGCACAGTTAGGATCCTACAGACAATGGTATTTATATTTTTTAGATGGCTACCGTCTTCCACTATGGATGATGCTCACTTACCCTTCTATGTCATACACACACAAAAGAAGAGCACTCACAGCGCTGTGGTTCATTTTCTTCAATATAATAAAATTTTTTATACCAATATTATTTCTTGTTTCTCAAAAAAAAAAATATAAAGGAAAAAAAAGAGGTATTTTCTTTAACACGCATCTTCTCGTTGTTGTCTCACTGATTGTCACTCTGTTTCGTAATACAAAAATAAAATAATTCTTTGCTAAACATGAGAAATTCACTATGCCTTACGTCGTCTTTTATTTTGCTACTGCTTGCGTGGTCTTTAACTAACTGACATCTTCTACTTCTGTTTCGCCGCGTAAATTTTTGGCCTGGTACCGATGAATCTAATGTCGATTATTATTATGTGACTATGACGATGATGAGTGGGGAAGGAAAACGAGGGCCGTAAGGCGAGTTAAGAGGGAAAACGAGCAAAGCGACTTCAACGACAACAACAACTGCAACTGCAACTACAATTGTTTGCAATTATTTTTATGCCATCGATTGCTGCTGACAATGCTAAGCAGTAATAGCCGCAGCCATTGCTACTGAGACTACCACTTGTCCATCTATCGCTCTCTCTATCTATCTCATCATTTGTCTGACTGTCTGCTCTTCAAGCTGACTTCAACCTATTGATATTTTCTACAACAATGACAATAACAATAAGATAAGAATAAGAAAAAATTATGAGTAAAGATAAATACGAAACTTTACCGCTAACAATTGTAAATTGTAATAACACTACTACACGTGCTTCTATTAATGTTTGTGTACTGCTATTTCCTTTTAAGTGCTCTCATTTAAAAGAAAACAAAAATGTCACAAGACATAAAAAACGAACGCAGAAAGAAAACGAAAAGCAAAACTAACTAACTCTAAAAGTAAAATAAAGTAAATTAAAAAGTAAATATCCATAAAACCCAAGAAGAGCAACAACAATTCAGAAATGTTTTGAAATTTATGTTTATGAAACATGTTTCTTTACTTTCAACGATTTTTTTTTCAATTTTTTGTGTTTTCGTTCTCTTCCAAGAAAGCCAAATGCATTTTTGTATTTCCGTGTACCATTTTGCTTTACGTTTTTTGTTTTCGTTTTCTTTTCTCTTCTTTTGTTGTTGTTTGATTTGTTCGATTTAAATGTTATGGTTACATAAAACCAAAGATTCTCATAAATGCAAGACCCACAATCACTCAAAATAAAAATAAACGGAGTCTGATTTGTTGCTGAATTTTAATCGATTCCGATACTAGACTTAAAATAGCTCATGTTTATAAACAAATGTCGTGTATATTCGTATATATTTTTAAACAAGTTTATGCAACATAATTGTTTACATTTTTCCTTTATATCAATTTCAGCTTTCTATTTATTCACTGTATATGCTTATGAATGTTGTGCAATATTTTTGCACATTTATTTCCAATGTGAAGAATGTAAAAAAGAATGTATTTATATAAATATTTTGGCATCATTTCAGATCATACGAATTTTTAAATTTGCACAAAACTTACAACATTTAAAAGGCATTATCTTTTATTTGTCAAAATTAATAAGCACATATATCGCTCATGAATATGATCCAATTTTTATACACATATTCATATGTTCTGTATGTCACACATGTGCATAATACATAATTCCCTTATTTTATTCTTCTATTTTTTCCATGTGTTACACTCCGGCACACTTTTTCTTTTTTACAAAGTTTTATCTTTTTTTTTTTGTGTAAATTTGTTCGTACCTTTATCATACTTTGATTATAATTTGGCTATAATTTGCTATAAACCTTTTTAGTATGAGTATCACGTAATTCCATGGCAACCGTGCATTGAAAATCGTCAATTGTGCTTTATACGCAGTGTTTGCACGAAATAATTATTTGTTCAATTTTGTTCGTTAATTATTTGCTGCCATTCATTTCCTAGCCATTTCAGTGACATTTAATTGACATATTAAATTATACATTTTGCTATTCTTAAATCAAACAATTTAAGGAAATGCATGGCATACTAAGAAGAATGAAAAGCGCAAGAGCGCCAATGACTAGTCAAAATGTTGTACCATTTATAGGACCTAATTTAATCATTTTTGAAGTGAAGCGTAAAGTTACATGAACTTAATTTCAAATTTACTAATTCAAAATAACAACAACTGTATGAAGAATAAATCTGATTTCGTATAATTTAGTATTGCATAGTTGCAGGTTTAACAGGATGACTCATAAAATAATTATTATGAATAAAAGTGTCAATTTACTTAATCTTTGGTACAATCTACAAAATTTGCTGGATGTTTTTTTAATATGGGCAATATGTCAAAGTTCATTTAATTGACGCGATTTTCTTTTCAAATATTCTACTTTAGCAAGCTTTTTTTTTTAACTGTCTTTATTAAATTTCCACTAAATGATAGAAATGCTCAAAATACACATATATGCACTTTATAAAATTGAATTGAAATTCTCTAATTGTAATATTAGAGAATTTTTATGTTAATACAAAACTTGAATTTTAAATGAAGGTTTAAATGTTTTAAATGTAAAAATAAAGGTACATCCTGTAAATATTTGCCTAGACTTTTGTCCATAGCTAATTACAAGTTATGACCTTAAACATTTGCGGGTTCATAGTTTTTTATAGTTTTTTTTTTATCCGTTTATTTCTTGTAGATTTTTTTTTTATTTGAGGTAAAGGCTATTAAGCTAAGCACTCGTTGGCCACTATGACACTATGATGACAGTATATTTTTTAGTTTAAAATGACAAAATAATTAGCAGTAAAAACAACAACAAACACAGCAATTAATTATGATTTTAAATGTTGAACCTCAAACCGCAAAATCAACCTCGAATGTAATTAAGTTATTTGATTAAATTCTTAATTAATTTGTTAATGCAAAAATGGCCATTTGCTAAAATATAACAAGAACAAACAAAAAAAAAGTGTCATACTTATTTTTGATTTTTTTTTTTTTATTGAAAGCAAAATTGTTTTATGGCAGAAAAAGTTTGTACAATTTTCTTGAAGATTTTTTCATTTAATCTAAATTAAGAAATCATATTATTCTCATTAATTATGTGAATCATTTTTAATTAATTACTTAAGCTTATTATTTAAAATGATTTATTTCTACAATCAAAAGAGAGCTATTATTTTTATTGTGAATTTTTTTTCTTTTATTTAAAATAAATATAAAAAAGTAGAAAAATACTTTTTCAAATATTTATTAATTTATTTGAAAAATTGTTTATTACAATAAACGATTAGATAATATTTTTGTAAATAAATTTTAATTTATCCTTAATTAAAATTCAACTAATTAAAAGAAATTTTTTTTTAATGTTGATGGATTCAGTGAAATATTTTCAATTTAAAATTTTCATGGGCAAAGCAAAATATTTTTCATGCCCGAAGAATTTGTGAAGCTTTGCTGCGGATGCAACTTGTTCAATACGTCTAAATTATTTGGTAAACTTTCTCTGATCTCAGGTTGTAAGGACAAAATGTCCTTATAAGATGCAAAGAGTAGCGTTTAAGCATACTTTTGGTAGTCAGAATCACTAGACATACAAACACCCTGATATATAAATTTGTATTTTGATATAAACTAAACAATCGATTTAAAATATTATGCATTATTAAAGAATTCAGGATTTTTACATATTCTCACAAAGCTAATGTAAGAGTATGCGTCATTGTATGAGTACATATGTAAGAAATACATATATATATATATATATATATAAGATAAGTGATCTCAAAATTCAGTACACAACTGTAAAAGAGAGAGTCGTGGGACTTGAGACGCATTTAAGTGCATTTGCAACTCTACAAAGTGAGTTTAATTTATTTAAAGCAAATTCTTGGTTAGCTCTTAATAATATGCAAAATAAATTAAGTCATTTAATGAATAATGATCTAAAAGTGATTAAGGCGCATGCTCTAGAATAAGAGAATGTGATGGTGACAAATGATATCCGAAATGTTTCGGGTGTTCCCCATCATGCCAGATGAAGACCTTATGGAAATGTGAATCTATGTGGAAAAATTACTCGCATTGAAAAGCCGAGTATTCAGAAATTAGCTATTGTAGTTAAAATAAACTCCCCATATGAGAGAAATCAATTATTACAAGCGAAAAAGCTTCAAAGAAAAGCATCAAAGAAACTCAGCGGCTGCTCTGGCGCATCCACTTTATGTGATTGAAAATGTAACATAATATCCATATAGTGATGAGACGTTTTTATTAATTGCGATCATCTCTAGATATGTTCATGGCCTAAAGAGGCATGACAATGTAACTCTATGCGTCAAGCTCCTCATTAACATGTCGGTCTCCAATTTATTAAAATTCAGAACTAGATAAAATCATTGTTAATAAGGACCCAAAATACTTATTGGATGAAGTTACTTTTGCTACCTCTAGTCAGATCATTGAGGCATACGTCTCTAATGTCTGAACGACAGCTTTTATACATACAATTCGCATATGGAACTTTATCACATATAGTCTCGAAATACCTGAAGTGATGCGGTTTGGGAAGAAACTTACCCAATTTTATTTATTATTTTTATTTTATTATTGTGAGGCTCCTTATTAATGTACTATTACGTGGTACATACCGAAAGATTTCTCTTTTAATAGCACTATTATTGTTATCAGTAATATTCCCATTGGTCCTGCTATTATTATCATTATCATTTTATTATTTCATTATTAAGTTTAATATTATTTAGCACTTTTTCCTTATCGTACTGATCAAATCGGTATTGTGCATAAAATATTTATACACAAGTTATTTCATTTGTCTTGAATTAATATTTTTACGAATCTCTACGTACAAACCATCGCATAATAAATTTAGAGCTGGTATAATGTGGGAGATAATTAAATGTATTAAATTAAATAAATAATTTTTTAATATAATTTAAATGTATACTTTATAATTAGGTCATTTTCTTGTTTATATTTTTAAGATTATAGGAAACTTAATTTTACACACACACAAACAATTAAACTTCACATGAACAAATATACTCACTTAATTTTTTTAAAATTTTTTAATAATATTGCAAGGACATCAGGTTTTATGAGATTTCAACTTTACTTAATTGACAATTATATTAGATATGAAACAAAAAGTAAATATATAAAATACAATTGATAAAATTTTATTTGAAGAAACTTAATTTTCCATAACTTTTTCTTTTCATTTCTTTTATAATATAAGAAGAAAATTGAATAATTTTGAAAATATATGTGTCGGCTCTGTTAAAATTTTAGAAAACTTACTTCTATATAAAAAAAAATTTAGGAAAATTTATGAAAATTTTAATTGAAACAAATGACCCTTTTTTGGTTCAAGGATTTTGCGTAATTTAAATCAGCTTTGCTGAAGTATCTGCAAGTTCATTTATTTCCATGACCTTCAAAAATGTGGATCTATTATTAATTAGTAAAAGTTCTTTTATTTCATTTATTTCAATTATAATTGAATTGTCTCATTTGCAATGAATTGGTTAGGGCCTGTTTTCCTAAATGAATTTCTATTTATGACGGTTTTTAGCAGAATTTTAAGTATCGAAAATATCCAGTTCCACTTTTGGTTCAACTTGAGCTTGAACTCATTAATCAAATATTGATATAAAATTAAAAATATATATAAACTAAATATAAATTATAAAGTTAAGTTTACAAGAAGTAAATAAAATTGATTTTCAAGCACATTAATTTTTTTTTACATGCTTTTCCTCCTTAATTGTAGCTTGGATGGTAATCTGTGAAATGGGCTGTAAAAATATGTTGTGGTTTCCATATTTCTGATAAATATTATTAATTAATTTCATTTGTATGAAAAAACTAAAGTTTACTGATAAAAAAATAAGAAAATAATAAAAAATAGGTAAAATCGAACAAATAAAAAAAATGTACATTCTAAATACTTGAAGTAACATTTGTTATAAAAACAAAGTGCAAAAAAACAAATTGCAAAAAATATTTAATTAATTGATTTATTTACTTTTTTTTATTAGGTTTTATATAGTTTTATAAAGTCTTTTAGTGGAAAGTAGTGTAATTGAAACTACAGACAATATAAATAAAAAATTATATTGATAATAAAATTCTAACTGAGAACATAACGCATTAAGCACATTTTTGAAATCTTTTGTTGCAATTTCTGATTAAAATAATAAAAAAAGTTTTCTATTAGAATAGAAATAATTTAGTTAAGGCAATGCTGTGGGCGTGACACTTGACCGATCTATCTGATTTTTAATTTGCATCAGCGTAAATAAATTTCTAACATTTCAAGCAAAATTTAACGGCAATGTCCCAATTTTTACAGCTAAAAAACTTTTCGAGAGGGTTGTACATGTAGATGAAAAAATTTTTCATACACTTTACTCTGAAACTTATGTCTAAGTAAATTTTATACAAGTGCACCGTTAAAGTGTAGAATGGCGTAGTTAAAGAGAACGCCTGTAACAAACCAGTAAGTGGGCTTGTAGGAGAAACTCGTACTCTTCCTTCCTTTCTTTCTTTTTTCTTCATATAAACATGTGTGCTGTTGCATATGCGTGTACGTAGCAAGTACTTACATGTTGGATGCGCTTTTAAGTAGACTCATGAGTACAGTTCGTTCTTTCTTTTACCCTTCTGCTAATTTTTATTGTGCTTTTTCTTGTTTCTTGGGCAAAATGTACTATTTGTTTTGTGTAACCATTCGATCAAGAAAAGTTGTAAAAAATCCAAGGAACTGAATAAAAGTGTAACATCTTTTGTTAACATCATTTATTCCATATAATATATTTGATGAGGCGGGAGTGGGAAGAGAAAGGAAAGATAGAATATTAAGGCAAAATAAAAGATGAACGAAAACCAATGAAAAATGGCGAAAAGTGTTTTCCTTTTTATTAACAAGAACAAATTATGTAAACCTTGATGTAAAGTTGTCAGAACGTTAGTACCACAAGAATAACTAAATAAACTAAACGAATTTTAATTTAAAAGATAACTTAAATAAAGTGCATCAACAGTGAGTCTAGTATCGGAATCAAGACATTAAAGTCTACCAACCAACTTGACTCTATTGTTTTTACATTTACTCTTTTAAGTGATTGTAGGTCTTGTTTTTGCTTTTTTTTTTTTGGGAGTCTTTGGTAAAACTTGATAAAGTAAACTAAAGATAAAATTGTATGAGTGAGAAAAATTTCATCATTTGAAGCATCAAAAAACAATGATACAAACAACAGCAAACAGTAATTGTAACAGTAACAGTAACAGTAACAGTAACAGTAACAGTAATAGCAGTACCAACAACAATACAAAAATTACAATCAACAATTTTTTATTTTTTTCTTCCATAAATATTTTTTATTTTCATAAGTATCTTCATAACGGTATCATCAACGGTTTTTTTCAAGTTTTTTTTAATAGAGCTTTATGACGGGAGTGGTTATACGTCCATCAAAATTATTTTCATTAGAGTTCGTTTTTGATTCAACGTACATATTTGCATAAAATTTTAAAATAAAATATATCAAAAAGTGCAATCTAATGACAGAAGGACCAAATGACATAAAGGCCTAAATCGATTCACAATGTGATCGAGCTGTTTTTGGTGTTACAAATATTTGTACTAAATTTTTATGCCAATGACAAGCATAGAGTAGAAAAAAAGAAGAAGACTAAATGTACACCACCATCATAAGAAGACACATTATTTTTGAGTAAAGAGAGAAAACATTCCAAATGGACTGTAATATTAGAATGCAATATCAAGCACACAAATGCATACACTCACACAAATATACCTGTAAGTCACACGGATGCAGACGTTCAATAAAGTTTAAATTAGCCTTTAAAAATATGTGGTACAATTACTTCATGGCGATGAATGGTGAATGGAAGAATGAATGTGTAAGCGTCAATAAAAGTATGTATGTATATATGTGCGTGACATACACACCTGATCTAATTCCAATTTAGTTTATTGCTTATAATTTAGCTTATTTTTAGCTTTATTTTACTTCACTTAACCTGATTTACAGCTGCTTTAATTTATTTACCTTCATACTTCTTTACAATCAATATGTGAGTTAACTTCACGTGTGCACTTGTTTATGTGTAAATTTGGGTGCGTACATTTTATGTAGTGATGCCGGAAATTTTTCATGGACTTTTGCATGTTATCTAAACGTGTTGCTCATACAAATTTTTTCCAACGTTAATGTTGAATATGCATATATTTTAATTCGAGCTTCATTCATTTAGTATGCTATTACTGTTGTTACTGGTTTTGTTTCTGTTGGTATGCCATGCTGTTGGTATCTAAAAAAATTTTCGTACTAAAAAAAATTTCTTTTTATTGGGCATAGTAAAAAATTTATTGAACTGAATAAAACCAAATTTTCATATATGAGCACATGAACACATGAAAATATGCTTCCTTGGATCTTAATACTTTATACTTCTATAAAATATTTTACTTATTTAAGTTTTCTCTACCCCACTAAAGTGAGTTAGTTGCTCCAAACATTTAAAATGTCTTTTATAGGACACAGCTTTAATCATGATATCAGTCACCATACTATTTGATTTTAGATATTCTACTTTTAGTTTCTGGGCTTCCACTAGCTGTCGTATGAAGTGATGCCGTACGACAATGTGTTTTTTCTGTACTCTTATTATCACATTTGACTATGATTTTTTGCTTGTAAGCCAAATCACTTAATAAATAACCTAACCACAGTGACTCTTGGGCAGCTGCCGCTAATGTCATAAGTTCTGTGATGATAAAAGTGTAGTGTGTTCAGTGGTAGGTAATTCAACCAATGTAGGTTGCTTTTTTGACATCCATGTAGGACATGTAGGACCTTCCTAGAATTTGAAAATGCAACCAGTAGTCGACTTTCTGTCGTTTAAATCACCCATCTAGTCTGCGTCAAAAAATTCTTCCAAATTTTCACACCGATTACTAATAAATTCCAATTTATAATGCGTTGTTTTAAATATCGAAAAAATCTTTTCACAGCTTTCCAAGGTGCTTTTACATGATTATTTTTGTACCTTGCTAAAGTTCATACTTCCTGATATGGTGCTTTTACCTTCGTTTTACTCATATTACAGTCAAGTGGTATAGAAATCGCGTTACATTCAGCCATATTCTAATTTTTCAAAAAGATTTCTATAAAATAACATTTTCTTGATCCAACCAAAGTTTTTCTTCTTTTTGGCTTTTTGTAATATTTATTGCCAGGTTATGAAGAGCTACGCCAATATCTTTTATTTTGAAGTTATCATTGAGATTTATTTTTACATACATTTATTTTTATTACTAATACTAAATAACAGTGTACCATCCACGTGTATAATATCGCTTTCCGGTACTTCAGATGGGTACTTCAGTCCCATCCTTTAAAGCACACTTGCAAGATTTTCTTCCATACTCTACTAGCTTGCATTACACCATTCAGGGATTTTTCAACCTACATACTTTAGCTTTATCAGCATCAAGCTTTTCTGGACTGCTTATGTAGATTTCCACACATCTACATATCTATTTGATCAATGTCTAAGTCATACTTGAAAACTAGACTGATCAACAAACAAGAAAAATATCTTTCTTGGTAGTCAATTTCATAATGCTGGTAATATTTTTTTGCTACCTGATTCTGTAGCGTTTTATTTCACCCACAGAGTTGCGCTTTGTATTAAACGTCCACTTATCATTTATCGGTTTCTGCCTTGAAAGTACATCAATAACTTCCCACTTGGCTATTTCATTACGTGAACTTAGTTCATCATTTATAGCTTTTCTTTAATTCTGTCTTCCGCACTTTGCAGTGCTTCTTTGAAGGTTTTGAGTGCCTCTTCCGCGTCCGAAATTGTAGTACAACCATACTTTTGAACAACTTTTACAATATGTGTAGACTATCTTAGTTCATTTGAATTATCGCATGCTTCATAATGCATATTGTCAAGCACAATTTCTTCAGTATCACTGATTAGATTCTCCAATATTTAATTGCCATTTTTATCCTCCACTAAATCAAAACCTCGGAATCTTATAAAAATCGTACGTACATTCTTTGGCGTTGTTTAGGAAACGGTGAATAATTTTGTATTGTAATTGTGTAATTGTGATGAAATTTGTATCTCTACCCACAAAGACAATTTTTTTTACTGGATCGTAAAATCAAAACATTTGCGTGTGTTTAGTGGTTCCAAAAAAAAAAATACTTCTTTATCTTAGGAATCTAACTTTTTTCTCTTTTATTTTAGTATGCCAACTATTGCTTTACAACCAAATACTTTTAGATGCTTCAAGTTTGGTTCCTTGCCATAAAACACTTTTTATGAATTGAATACCTTGTGCTTTTACATGTTTAATAGGTGTACTAATGTATTAACTGCCTCTGCGCAGAAATTTATGGGTGATTTGATTAACCTACTAAACATTGAGCTTTTTCAATGATAATTATTCTTTTTGATACATCATTTTCTTGGGAGCTGTATGGTAGACACTGTAATTTGGTTCAGGACCAACTTTTTTATATTCGTATTGCAATATTCGCACCCAATGTCACTTCTAATATTTTTAATGGTTTTGCCAATTTGATTTTTCACGTAAGTTTTACATACGAAGAATTTATCATCAACTTCACTTTTACGCTTTTAAAAATATAATCAAATATAGACATGTATAAACGTCAACATATATCGTGATCCATTTAAAGATAGTGTTTCCATTGGGCTGCAAACATCGGTGTATCAATTCCAAATGTTGACTTGCACAAATGCCAGTCATCTTAAATGATAACTTTGTAAATTTATCTTTTAAGCAAGTCACACAATCACCATGTGTTAGGTCACATTTCAAATTTTTCCCGATACTTGCAATAGTCTTGTTCAATATATCACTAGTAATATGTCCAAAGCGTTTCTACGGCAGTTGTGATTCACTTATTTTTCTAAATGCTTTCGCTGTATCTTTTTCAACATTCAGTTGAAACTTTCCGTTATTGTGGCAACCAGTAGCTACTTGAATGAACAACTCTACATCCCTTCTTGATAAATTTTATCTTATAGCGTTTTATTTTCAAGGTATTAAATTCAAATATAGATTGGGCACGAGTAGTAGCGTCCTTCTTTTTTGTACCAATACTTGCTATTAGTTTAATAATGCCCACATCTTTGGCCTGAATTGTTGTGTCATTTGCCAGAGTGTTTTTTTTTTGGATTGAACACCACCGCTGAAAACTGGGTACGCAAGGCTTTGTTCTTTTTAATCATCACTTTATTGCAATATGGCCAAATTTTTGACATTTACAACACTGTCCCTTTTGTTTACGATTTTTTCTTTTGCGTTAAAAACGAAGTGTCTTTCAGATCTTCTATTTTGACATATTGCAACACTCTTGCCCTTATTGCATCACCATCTTTACACCTGAATTTTGAATGCCCATTATCAACTGCCTATATTCTTCCGGGAATTCAACCAGCATCATTTGACCTACCTATTCTTTATTCAGCATTCCAGCATTTCTTAATTTATGTTCTAAGGTTTTGTTCACATATATATCAATTCCTTTCAGCTTAACAGAAGAAAATGCTTATGTAAGGCTGACACGTCTTGCCAAACCTGAATCTTCATATGTTATTTGTGCTTGTCCTTTCGCAAGTATACGGGGGAATATTGTTCATCATCAGAATTAGTTCAGATCTTGCCTGAATAAGTTCTTCACCTTGTACACTCTTCTAAAAACCTTTCATTTGCAGGTAAGTTTCTACAAAAAATGTGCAATTTGCAAAGTTTTCGCTTTCTCGTAGTTTTTCAATAAAATTTTTTTGGATAACATTTTACATATATATTTTTTTAAAACTCCTTTTGCAATCTATAATTTTTTCTTTTTTTAAATTAAATTTTACTTTTACTTTTAATTTTTTAAACTTATAGAAGCAGGCTCATTATCTGTTAACTTATTCCTTTGTTTTTCGTTTCTGGGATATGAAACTTTCTCTGTCCTTTATTTCGACATTATTTAGTGCTGTATGCCCATCTTGACTAAAGTGTAAACATCATGGAGTTAAAAGTACACAACACAACGTCATGTAAAAGTTTTTAACCCCCGAACGGGTTTTTGTCAAACAATGATGCATTCATTTCATGGCACACGAACCAATGTGATGTAATCTGATGAGATGCGACGCGATGTTATGTGATGTATGGATTACATTAGGTAAGTTTTGTGTCAAGTTATCTGTTTGAGCTTATGTAAAAAATGAATCTCAATAAAAAAAAAAGAAACAAATAAAAAGAGACAAGAAGTCACGTATTTCCGAAAAGTTAAAAATCATTATTTCACTTCCTGCCATTTGGTTTTTACTATATTTTTCTTTTGCCATTTCTTATTTCTTTACTCAAAGGAAGTTTTCCGCAAATTAAACAAAAATGAAAAGCATGAAGCAAATAAAAGAGGAGGAAAAAAAGGAACAAAGATAGTGCAAACAGCTAAACCTTTTTTTAAAATCAACAAAATTTTTTTTGCTTATTTGTTATTCCTGTTGCTTTTCTTACTGTTATTGTTTTGTTACAAATAGTAAACGTTCTACTTCCATTCTCCATTTAAAATAAAAAAAATTACCTGTACTTGTAGTGTTTCTTTTCATGTAATTTAGACATTAAAATGAATTGATGAATGATGGATTAAAAATAAGAAAACTATAACAAAAGATGTGTGAAGATAAATACGAATTTAGCTAGCAAAGACCCAAACCGAAATATATAACAGAGCTCTGTTAACTGCTTAACAAACAGAATTCTATTAAATGTAGTCTTTGTCAACTGTTGTAAAAGTAATCATGTGAATTATGTTAGTGTTCGTATGGATGTAACAGTGTACAGGCGAGTATTCATACATATTACATTAATTGTATTAATTGCCCTAAGTGTAATATTCGAAAAAATTTTTTATGTCGCTCGGTTCGTTGCTAATTACTGAATCGATTCACGTTTGTAAGTTCATAACAATTCTTGCTTGCGAATTATCATCAAACTGCCGAATTTTTCGAAATTTATAAGGCCAGGATATTTGAATTTAATAATACGAAACGACTTTGGCAATGGTTTATAATAAAATGGATATTTCAATTAGTGAAAACGAAATTTATATATTTTTTTGTTATTTTTTGGAATTTTTTTACTATTCTTATGAAAAGTAAATCTTTACGAAGAAAGTCTCACTTGTATTTTGAATTCGATAAGACTTCGATAAGTTTTTGTAAAGAATTTTGATAAGTCAGATTGCAATTTAAAAATTTGACCCATTATCGATTGTCTTTGAATCTACCTTCAGCAAAAAGTCTTTCAAACATGAAATGGATCCAATCACAGGAATGATTTGATCTATTTAAAAATCATTTCCGATCAATTACAAGATTTTCAGGAGTTACACTTCAGTTCAATTAGCATTTTTATAAACATTTTTTACTTTAAGATTTGTATCTTCATTGACAAGAGGAAAACAGAAACAGGGAGAAAGAGAGAGCGGAAAGAGTCGTAGGAAAAAGAATGTGTACTTTTTTTGCTCTGTCAGTTAAACTTAAAAAAGCAGTGATATTCATGTATTTATATATATCATATACATCCGATTTGAATGGCTTTTGGGTAGACATTATAAATCAGTAGCCTCCTACTTATGTAAAATTTAAGTTTCTGCCTTTTGCATTTTGCAGATGATGAGCAGAAAACTATCAAATTTTGCTTAAAATATGTTGCGTTCTTTTTTCCCAGGGGAAATTTTTATAACAACTATACACATGGACAGACAGACGAAAGACACGTCTAAATCGATTCAAATTTTAATGCTGATCAAGAATATTTATATTTTATAGGGTCTCAGATTACAAACATAATGACAAAATGAATACACCCCCAACCCCTTGGTAGTGTGTATAAAAATGTGAAATCAGTCACATCCTGCATGCTTTGTCGGTTTTTTCTCACATATTTTGAGTTTCCTTCCAAATTCAACTGACTTTCAAATCACCTGACATAATATTCTTGTTTGAATGAAACATACTTTGCTCAGACATTTGGGGCATATTCCTTTTGACATTATATTTGTACCACCCAAAACAACAAAGTGTACATATTCTGAAGTTTTTAGAAATTCCTGCATCGTACGTCCGAGTGTTGTTAACATTCCTCCAAATGTTAAAAAGAAAGAGATATCGAACTCGAATTTGGCAGGAACAACAGTAATTCTTGCACTCAAGTTAATTCTAGTAATGGGCCATACAGTTCGAACGACGCGTCCTCGCTGTTGAGAACGCTTTGTCTTTGTAAAGAGAAATTTAGAGTTTTTGCTCGTTATTTGCAATCTGTAAAAGATATAAAGCTTAAATTTCGCCCAAATAAGGACGCTATTGGTCTTTAATACTTGTTTAAAAATCATACAAATCGAATACGTCTTCGAAAAATTACATAATAGCAAATTTTCTTTTTTTCATGTTTACGTTTTCTATTTAACACTGAAGAGCTACAACAAACTCTTAATCGTAATATCATGGTGCTTGGATGAAGGGTATATAAAATTTGGCCCCAGCAAAAATATAATATCCTTACTTGGATTGTGCTTGTATTTCTGGTTTATTGAATTTGACTTTTGTTGTAATTTTGTAACTATAAATTATTCATTCATGCGGGCGTAACATCAAAATATTTTGTAAATAATATTTTTACTAGCATTGGACGATATTATATAAAAAAATTCTTCGCCCTTTATAGAAAATTTTTGTATTGTTGTTATTGTTGTTGTTATAAAATGTTAACTGTTTTATAACAGCAAATTTTGAAATTCCAAGAGCTCAAATTTTTCACATTCAAAACTTTGGACATTTGTACAGATTTATAAGGGATTATCAATTTACTTCCCCTTACTATTCTCACTCTTTGAATTCTTTTCTTTTCATTTAGCTCTCTTCCTATCTTAAATATACAGAATGTGTTTATTATAGTACACAATAATGCAAAATTATTCTCAAATGAAATTTTTATTTTTACAGTATTACAAAGTAAAATTTTGTATTCTAAATACCATAATACCTGGTATATAAAAGTATTTTATAAAATTGATACTTATTCTATTAACTAAAGGTTTTTAGGTTTTTAACTTTCCCGGCATAAAGTAAATTCTTTGATGTATTTCTTTTCCTTTAAAAAGTTCAGAAAAAAACCTTTAAAAGTATTTTACAGGAAAGCTCATGAAAGTACAGGAAAATATGCAACACGAAATTACATTTTAGGGATTAAAAATTGCCAAAAAAAAAAAAAAAAAATGTACGAAAAAACTGCATTACAATGAGAATTAATTCTTTAATGTCCGAAATTTATTTGCATGTTTGCACGACTTCGCGTTGTTTCTCAGTTTTGCAACTACAACGTCAAATACAATAAATTATTACCCCAAAAGTACTGTAATTTATTTCATTTGCTGCACTGGAAAACAAAAAATATATATAAATAAACACTTAATCAAAAACAAAAAAAAACCAAAAAATAGTAAAATTAAAATTTTTGAAACAACTGCAAGCCTTCTGATCGACCAGCTTAACTCTTGCATACCTTACGCTAAACTGCTTATCGAAAAATATTTGTAAAATATTAAACCGACTAAAATTTTAGGCAAAAAAGACGCAAAGCTGATTAAAATCTAACAGACTATTACATTTTTCCCGAAATTTTATTGAAATATAAAAAAAAAATCAATTAAGGAAACTTTTGCAAAAATAGGAATAAGCTGATGAAAAGTTGTAAATTGAATTCACTTATTAATTCCGTAAGCGCTTTCTTTCAATTTGTCAGTCGATCTAAATTACTTAGTATTTTGATATTTTAAGGTTAAGAAAGTTTCGTATAGCTAATCCAAAAGGGTTACGTTTGTTTCAATTTTATTATTATTATTATTTTTTTTTTGGCTTCTTTTTCATTTTAAGATGAAGAAAGAAAAAGATAAAAGCCTATAACTTTTTTACGTTAATGGTAAGTGAAGTAAGAGAAAGAGGAAAAAAGTGATATTATTTTAAGACCATATTGCAAAGCACTGTATGTAACAATGTATTGTTGTGCGAGACTTATTATTAACGGCACCTTGAAACAAAATGGAAAAATTATAAAAGAAGGAGAATACAACAATTCAATGTACGATAAATTTTTATTTATGAGCTTACGCCCGATACACAGAGTAGAAATGCTGAATAATGACCAAGTTAGTTGGAAAATAAATTCCAGCAAAAGGAGTAAATAAAAATAACAAAAATAAAACTTATAAAAAATTACGACAAACAATGAACAAAAATAATGATTATTATGATGTGAATTATATTTATAATTATAATTTTCATCTTTAAATAAATTATAAAACACAATATGCTTAAATTATATTGGAAAAAATTTTAAATTATATTTATAATATTATTAATAAAAATAATGAAATAATAAAAACGAAGAAATTCTCTAACGTCAAACGTAGAATTTGTGAGATTTATCACAAAGATCAAAGTTTAAAAAATGTTTAAAATGTCAAGTTACGTAATAACTTTGTTTTTTTGGTTAGGATGTGCCAAAAAGAAACTGTAACACATTTTACTCAAGGCTAATGAAGGACTATAAGGACTGTTATCTTAAGATTAAAACGCTTCAGTATTTTAAAAGATAATCAGAATAAAAATTGGTGATTTGATCGGGGCCGATTCTTAAATGTCTCATAGCACAGTCTTATTATGATCAAAATATCAAGAAGACATAAAATTTTACGTTTAACTCTTTAGAAAAGTTCGTTATATGAGAATGGGTTCAAAAATATAGAAAATAATCCAAACCATTTGTTTAATATGTCATTCATTTTAAATCAATGATATTTAAAATTGTGCATTATTTCGATTTCTTTCGAAATAAGAAATTACATGAGTAATGACTGTAAAAAAAGTCGACGTATTCGGCTTTGGTCTAAAATAAGTACCAATATATTTCATTTAATTATGTCTGAAGTTGTAGACAATGGCAGGCATCATTTAGACAAACCCACTTAAATCGATACTGAATGCCTACATGTTTGTTCAATAATATCTTTTAATTTTCTGGACTTACAATTCTTAGCAAAGTTGTACCATTTTTAAAACAACATATGCAAAAATAATTAAAATAATTATAATCAGTAGATGCCAACTTTTAAGTACTCTACACTAGTTAAAATTTTCTTACTTGTTTCTTCTAAATTTAACTTTTATAATTAACTTTTTAATTTTTTTAATTTTTTTAATTCCTTTAGTTTTGTGAGCATGGGTATTCCAGCTAAGGAATACCCAGCTAAGGAATACCCAGCATAGCTATGGCAAAGCATCATAGCTATGCTGGAGCTAACACTTGAATACGCATCATACACGATATTACGGTTTAAAGTTTGTTTTAGTTTTTCTTTGGTAAATAGAAAACATAAGCATAAATAATTGAAAATTTGATCTTGAATACTATCACGTAGCCGTGACCGATTTTCATGAATTTTGAACATACATTTTAAACTAGTGGCTTAACAACTTATACAAAATTTTGGCTTTTTATATTTTGCAATTTGCAGATGATGAGTAACAAATTATCAAATTTTGCTTTAAAAAATTGATGTGTTCCCAGTTTGCGTTACACTGTGGGTGTAACCTTTGACTCATGGCGCCCATTTTTAATACCCACCTGCTTGTGAGAATTTTGGATATCTTTTTCAAATTTGAGCTCGATGTATAATTTTTGGCGACCAGGAGAAAGTTATTACAAGAATAGACAGACAAACATGTCTAACATGTTCTGAAGGGGGTTCAGAATATAATCCTAATCAAGAATATACGTACTTTGTAGGAACTCCGATGCTTCCTTTGGAATGTAACAAATATAATGGCGAAATAAATATACCCCTAACATCTGGGTGGGGGGTATAATTGTGAAAATGTTATATGTTTGGAGATCTTGATCAATATCTCACTAGTGTATTTTTCATATTGAAGTTTGGTCCCTAAACTCCAAATATTTCATTGTCGTTGTAAAAATTTACTTATCAATGAATTTCAAGGACCTTATTATTTGATAACTAACCCATCCAATAAAATGCGTTTTGTAAATTGAAAAGAACATTAAATGGGCGAGAAGAGAGCTCATGTGAAATAATTTATTTTATTTTATTAAATATCATTAGTTACAATAAATTCAACTAACACAAAATATTAATATAATAATAAAAAAGTCCCAACAAAGCAGCAACAAGCACAAAACCAGATTTAAAAAGAAAAACAGTAAAATAAAATAAAATAAAATAAAATAAAATAAAATAAACAAAAACAAAAACAAAAATATATATACATAAAGAGAAATTTAAAGCTAACTGGGGAAACAAAAATCCTTGACATACTTAAATTTCATAACTAAGGCTGAAATACACGTATATACACATATGTGGCAATACATATATATATATATATATATATATATATCCGCAAACTAATGGCTTTCTTTGGGAGAGCGATGAGTAAGCGAACATAGACGGGTTTGCACTAATAATAATGTCTTTGGCAATCATAGAGGAAAGATTAATCTTTGAATCATATTGATAGGCTCAATGTGTTAATCAAAAAGATGAAAATAAGAATTATACAATTTGCAAGGCTGGCGCAAGGGACTATGGATTCGGTAGTTAGTGCGATAAATAAATAGCTTATAAGGAATATAATTTTTGTGTGTTACTCTGTGTGTTATATGATAATTTTACAAGCAGTGTTGGAGAAAGAACATGCGCCTCTTATGAAGAGTTGGTAATCTCAAGGTTTAATTCTATGATAAACACTACTGCGGATTTTAATTAAGATGACGGAAAACAAACCACAACAAAATTTTTTGTATGGATTCAAGTAAATAAATAAGGCACCACGCTGTAATATTCTAAAATAGATCGTACTAAGGCGGTGTGTAAGCATTTCGTTAAGTAAGGCTCTTTGAATTCTTTAAACAAACTCTTCACGAAATCAAGAAGGGAGTTAGCTTTGTTGACAGAGGCTTCAATATTAGAATTAAATTTTAATTAGGAATGGTAAACTTATCTAGTTATTGTTTTTGTATGAAATAATCCGCCGATAGTACTGGTGACCAGGAGAAAGACATCTTTTTGCATTTGCTAAAGTTTAGAGGCATACCTTTTGCCATTCACCATAAATAGAAATTGTTTAGGAGACTGAAGAGAACCTATCTCAGAAATCGAATGAAATAAGTGGTAAATTTTGACATCAGCGGCAAACATTAATACCGATGAATTGCAGATACACTTTGGGACGTGACTAAATATAATACGAATAACAGAGGACCTAATTGGCTGTCTTGCAGAGCATCAGAAGTAACTGGAAGTAATCGCGATAGGGTTGAATAAAACAAAACTTTTTAAAAACGACCAATAAGGTAATGTCTGAACCAAGACATCACGCTTCTAGTAAATCCAATACAGTTAAGTTTATATAACAGAAAAGTATGGTTAACCTTATCAAAATCCTTCTGAAAAAATCGTATAAATAACATCGATTTGTTTACACTCGGAAAAAGATTGAAAAACATAACAAGTAATTTCAAGTAGATTCGTAAGGATAGACAAAGCTACGCTTATGCTGTGACAAGACTGACATTATGGGGGCAATTAAATTAGCAATTAAAGATTCAAATAATTTGAGTAGTCCGTTCAGTTTGGCTATCCTTTTATAGTTTAACCGGGCACCACTCTTTTATAATGGTGCTATGAAACTAGACTTCCACAAGGCAAGAAAATAACCCATCGGACTTCAAAGAGTTGAGAGATTTAAATACTTCATTTTCTGTAAGCAGAAAGGACGGAAAAACATCGTAAGATTCATTGTGATAAGACTTATTATCAAATGCAAAATCTGCAGTAAAATATGACTTTTCAAAGACACCATACTGCATGAGTGATGGAAGTCCTTTATTTTTACGTTTGGAGTCGATAAATTTATAGAAGTACAGCTGAATTTTTATATTAATGTTTTATATATAATATATATATATATATATATATATATATATATATATATATATTTTATACTAAGAATGTAGTCCTTATAAAATATATTTCTTAATAAATTAAATTGACGCCTTGTTTTGGAATAGCGGATATAATCAACAAATAGTCTTTTATATTTGTATTTTTTAGGCATAATCTAGTTTGTTTATTAGGAATAGATTCAAGATTATTATTGAAACAAACAAGACAGACATTAGAAAGCATATAAATGGAGCCATGTCATCGTAACTCAAGCCCCAGGCAATATAAAAAAAAATAATTATCCAACTTTAAATAATTACTTTTACTAAAAAGAAACTTGTAACTAGCTGCGCTGTTGGCAGAATTGAAATTATAATTGCGATTCAGCAGGTCATTCAATGAAACGGCTAATACAGTATGATGTAAATTTTCATGCGTCCCAATGTACAATACTAAGAAACGAATTATTTCAAAAAATTAAGTCAAACAATTTATGGTTTAAGTTATAGATATTGCTTACTTGAAATATACAAAGTTTATACAGCTTGTCAAAAAAA
Source organism: Melophagus ovinus (assembly GCA_023089585.1). Classification (NCBI taxonomy): domain Eukaryota; kingdom Metazoa; phylum Arthropoda; class Insecta; order Diptera; family Hippoboscidae; genus Melophagus; species Melophagus ovinus. Next base: position 243,461 of record JAKKIB010000251.1, on the reverse strand, counting down.
ACATCGTATAAGTTTGGGTAAGACATGAAATGTCCCAGATCATTACTGTAACACTAAACCACTTGGGACAAATCAAAATCCCCCAAGACCAAAATTATGTTATACATCTTAAGATCATCTTGATTAAGCAATGGTGGCCTTTATATACTGAAATATAGCACAAGGGTGGAATGTAAGAAGGCGTAAAAAACATGGAAATGTGATTAAATTTCACACCAACGCGAACAAACTCAACATCAGGTGGTCAAAGTAATAAAACTTGTTAGGTGGAAGTTTTTTATGGGCGCCTATTAGGGCCCCCACCCTGTTTAAGAATACGAACATTCCTATAAACTTCAAACGTGGAGCATTAAAATTTCACAATTATTTACTTGGCTTAAGCCAAGTTTCATAAAGCTCATTAATGTGGTAGTCAGTTCCAATTAAATTTAGAAAGATACTACGAAACTTAGTATTTAAGCCGCGGACATTTTGATAAATCAAAGATAAAGAAGTAAGATTTTTTAGGGCAGAGTTCGGCACATCTAAACGAGGAGGATTTACTGGACTTCTACGAAACTTAAATTAAATTTTTAAAGAAAAGCTTTACTTGTAAAACTTCGAAGAGTATGATTTCAATATGAATCTATACTTTAAATCTCTATTTCATTTTCTACGTTGTGCACGGTTACATTATTAACAAAAAGTTTACAGATATTCTCTACGAGTGGTACAGTAAAAATCAGGTAACATAATTTATTACATCAAAATTATGTAAAACGTTTTACTACAATTATAATTATATACCCAAGCTATTAAAAGTAATCAAGGTTAACAGTCAGTTTGTTGTGATAGTCAAGATATACAAGTCCAATTGTCTTGCAATTGGACTTGTATATCTTATGGGGCATTGTCATTACTTCCAAGGCCGATAACGATTTAAATTGACGTTTACTCTAAGCGGAGTAAATGAGTCTTTTTCTTTGTTTTTATGACAAAGCTACTAAAATTGTGCCTACATAAATGCAGGATACATTTTAATTTTCCATTTTACCTTTAATCAATTTATTCAAAGTCCGAAAAAGTTGTGAAAAATTTTCATTTCCACTTGCACTTTGTTTTGCAGTTGTTAAAGGCTTATGTTAAGGTCATATGAAAAATAGAAAAAGTTTTCAATGTATGATACAATTTTTCTTATTATATGACTTTTACCATGATGGATTATGTAGGTTATAAAAAGCATGGATAAAATAAAAATAGGGTAACGAAGAACAAACCAAACAAATATAAAACCACACAAAATCGAATTTTATTGCTTTCAACGCATTACAAAATAATCGTTATTATTGCCAGTCTGCTCCATTTCTCGTTCTACATATTCATTTATTTGTTTTTTATACTTATACAGTCGCAGGATGGTATGGAAGAAGACGTTAAAAATAGCAAATAAAAATATGTAGAAGCAATTAAAAAATGAAAAATAAAGTAAGGAATAAGTCGGAGATTGTGAAGATGAGAGACGTTAATACGACAGGAAATAATAAGGTAAAATTCAATACGAAAATATGACAACAACAAATTTCATCATAATAATAATGTTAAAAAAATAAATTATATGTTGGCTGTAAACTGATCATACTTACTCCACCAATGAAAGTACCTCAAAAAATTTCATGAGTTTTATGTATCAGGAATCATTTTTCGGAAAAATTTATCTTATCATATTCCTGTGATAAAAGATAGATATCTCAAGTTTTGCGATTTTACGCGAAGATTTATATAGATAAATATATGTACATGGTTTTGCAAATTTAAAATTGATCGCCAATGTACAACATACATCGCCAACATACTTTTATAAAAATTAAAATTTACCAAATTAAATTTTACCAAGTTATTACACTCCCAAAATAATTGTGAATACAAAAGGAATAGGACCGATTTGCCTAAATATTTAAGTGTATGTGTATATATGTCAGAAGAGTAGTGTACAAGAATGCAGTTGAACGCAGGCATTACTTTAAAAATAATGTAAGGTTAAGGAAAAGTTTATTACCATTATTATCATTTTTATATTTCCGCCGTTATATTCCAAATGCAAAGAGATTCAGCATACAACATAATTTACATAAATATTATTGAATGTGCATGTACATGTATTTATGTGTATGCAAGCATTTCCAAAAGAGTCATTTGTGACATGAGATAAACTGCCCGAATCGCTGTCACAACTTCTATATTGGCATTGCCTTTGTAACTGGTGCTGTTGTTACCACTTCTGCTTATGCTTTTGTTGCTAATGCGTTCACGAGTGCTACTGTTTTTTCCATTTTGTCTTAACTTATTGTTCCTCTCTTCCATCGGTTACCATATTTATTCTCGATATGTTTTTTTATTTTTATATATTTATTATGATAATAAATACCTCGTTTGGGTAAATCGAAAAGCAAGAAACGGAAGTAAAACATTAGTAAAAAATGAAACTAAAGCGAAACTAAACTAAAGAAAAGAAGAAAAAGGAAAGAACCCATTAAGGAGAACGATTATCATCAGATGAACGTAAAAATTTCTTTTCATTTCATTTTTATCCATTATGGAAAGTTAATCAATGGTTATGAATGATTTTGGATGATTATAATTGCTTCTGTGCTTTTCGAATTTATATTTAATATTATTTCTAAGTATTAAAAATAATTTATAATTATTATGCGTAATTAATATTATGACTGATCAGAATTATTGGCATCTAAATTGCCCTAAATTAATGAACCATCGTTAATGCATCCAAATTTGATGGTTTTTTTTTTTTTTTGCTTCATGCAAATTTGTATGCTTCACAAAAGTTTAGTTAATGGTATTATTTTGAAAAAAGAATTGCTCTACTTGAATCTCTAAACCATGTACGCCTTATTTTAGAAAATGGAAAATAATAAGAAACACTGAATTAATTTTTTAAAATTAATAAATTCCAAACACTCTTGTTTCTTTTTTTTTAATACAACTGAAAATAATATATAATTTTTTTTTACCATTTTACGCAATTTTAATAAATAAATCATAAAATATATAAATAAATGTAATTTTTTTACAATTCCTAGATTTAAGTAAATTATGAGATGTTGCAGACAAAATAAATATATGAAATGTTTATGTCTTATGCATTAGATGCATTTATTGTATATTTATTAAACTATATCTATGAAATATTTTCATAGATATAAATATTTTCAAATATTTCTTAACACCTGAACACAAAAGAAAACTAAAACAACTGGCAATTTCAGAATCGCTTGAAGCAAATTTTTACGAACACGGCACATCCTTACTTGAGTAGATCAAACATTATGGATAATGAATTGCAAGGCAAAAAAATTAACGAGTAGAAATTTTTGAATAATTTGAATAACCTTTTCTTCTATAGAGGATTCAAAAAGTAGAGAAATCTGAACCAAAGTTGCCACAATTATTTTATACATCAAATTATTATCCATTAGCGATTAAAAAAAAAATTAGAAAAGCACCATAAATTTTCACAAATTCAAGACGTAAGGTAAGTAGTGTTTGACCTTCTTTATACATGCCCTCAAAGATTTTTGGACCGAAACACATTCACCTTGCAAATTTATGTAAGTAATTATTAATGTGCTTATCGGAACAGTTGGAACTTTACGTGGACGAACACATTGTAGACAAAAGGATAGACAGACAGACAGAGTTATATCCATTTTAGAGAATGTTTTTGAGTCCATCGATATAATAAAAGGTAAAGTGTTCTAAGTGTTACATTCGCACTTAGTGTTAAATCTATATCTCTATTCTGTGTTAAAAGTAATGTAAAAATTAAGAAGAAAAATGAAAAAAAGAAAAAGTATGACTACTTAAATAAATCAATGAATTTAATTTTATAGAAAAACGTTTACAAACTTAGTATGATTTATTGAATATTTCAGGAAAATATTTATCTAAGTATTTAATGCCAATACAAATGTAAATAACTTCTATAAGAAAAATATGATGATGATAAGTGATTGTTAAATATATTCATATTAAATTAATCCGTATTAGACGGAAGAAGGTAAAGAAAGGTAGAAAGATAAAGATATAGATATATAGAAAAGAATGGTAATAGTAATTATTTTAATTAACTGAATGAAATTTGAAGAAAAAATACAATAAGCAATAAAATAAACATCTGAAAACATAAAAATATTGAATTAGGATAAAATTTCTTTTTTTACAAAGCGAAAAAACCCAAAATAGGCAATGAAGCAAAAAATAAAATAAAGCAAGCCAAGCAAGAACTTTATAGTCGTTCAAAGTCGACTTTTAAATACTCAACATCACTTTGCTTAATGTGATTAAAGTCAAATAATAAAAGTACAAGCCAATAATATTGGAAGTATTTAAATTTGTCAATTATTTAAAGGGTTCTTTATATATGAGGAGTTTCAAAAAATGGATCTATCTGAACTAAGTTTCATACACATACATATCAAAACACAAGGCAGTGCCAATTTTCACTTAAATATGCGTAAAATTGTAGCTTTTGTCTATAAAATAACTTTTCTCAAAAGGGGCCAGTGGGCATAATAATAAATCTATCTATTACGTCCACTTGGTACGTTTGTTTTCTATGTTAAAATACAACTCAAGTTAAGTGTATATATATTTAAAATTATATTTTTTTTCATAGAACAACTTTTTTGTAAGAAAGTCGTTGCAGGAGGAGTGGTCGATATAACTTTCTGACTTTAACCATTTTCAATAAGATTCGCCTCTGGGCGAAAGCACACTTAAGCCCCACTTATCACTAAAATATCTCAAATATTGTGACCTGTAGCTTAATAACAATATTACATGGACTGACTTCAGATGAATAGATGGATTTAAATCGAATCAAGAAGTAATTCTGAGTGAATTGGCAAAATTAAAGGTGGGTGTTGCAATAAACTTATAATACCAAGTACTGGAAGTGGTGTAGGGTATAATGAATAGAAAAAATAACAATACAATAATTTAAAAGTCCAGCTTAGAATGTTTATTCTAGCAAACAGATGGGAAACAGTATTTGAAATAATTTTATTCTATAAAAATGTTCATATCTTTACACTTTTATTTCTTTATTTAAGAGTAAAAAAGGTTTGTATGCTTGGTTGCCAAATTACAGGTTTGAATGCCAAATTTTATTAAAAAATCTCAAAAATCTAGGTCTTGAATTTTAATCATAACAACATAAGAACCAGCACAACATAAATTGCCAAATGGACGGCTTTAATGATCATCTAAATGGCCGGACTTAAGTTTCTAAGTATCTTAAACAAGATTGTGACATTTTGAACTGCTTGAGGAACAATTCTTGCGCAATCTCATTTTAATTAAAAAGCAGAAATTAATCTTGTAGTTTAAAGGCAAAATTTGCATTAGATCGATATATTTTGAAACTCTTTGCCATTCAATATGTTTGTACGCATTTTTGGAAAGTGTATATTCCTAACAAATTTTCACATCTGTTGATCTTTTAAGAAGTATAGATGAACAGTATTTGCGGATCAGAATCATACGTTCGTAACAGTCTACGTTTAATTTCTTAAATCAATCAATTTTTCAAATTTTTTTTTATCAACATCTTTCAGTTAAACTAATGAACTTAAAGTTTAAGGTGCTCTGTTTTATCTACCTAAAGTGTTTTGTAGAAACGTAAGAAAATTATCGATCGACAAAAATATACATTTTACCAGGTACATTTTTTACTCAATAACAATGTAAATTGGAAAACACAAAATAATAAAAATGATAGATTTGGTTGTTGCTTGTTATATGGAAAATCACATGTTTAGAAAAACACAAAAGTGCTGATAGAAAGAAAGGAAGAGTTGATAGAGGAAAAGAAGTGGAGAATTAACAAAACTTATCAAGGTTTATTTATTAATCTTGTTTTTTTTTTTTGATTTAAGGCAGGAAAATAATAGTAATTTTGTTCCTTGGTTTTAATCCTCTGTGCATTTGTCTTTACGTCTTACGTCTTACGTCTTTACATGACTTGGATTTCTGCTATTAATTCTTGTCATTTGTTTCTTGGCATTTTCTTGTTGGGCATTTTACTGATTCATTTCATTTCATTTCATTTCATTTCATTTCAATAAACTTTGAATAAACATTTTTTGTATGTGTGTGTGTGTGTGTCTATATGTGTACACAATCACTATTCCACCTTTAAATAATAATTTACATTTACAGTGGATTGAATGCGTAAATGGCAGTGCAGTGCCGTATTGTCTGAGTGCGTTTTTTTATTACTCTTTTTACATTCAACGTTTTTCATTGCCCACTTTTAGCCGTTGCTTTTTTTGTTTTATGTTCATGGGAGTGTTATGGGAGTTGCGTAAATATGTTTGTGTTTATTTACTTACATGCTTTTTTTGTGGCAAGTGTGTGCATCATACAGAATGAATAGAAAACGTAAACAACTTGTTTCTTCTTTTACCATTCACATCAGACCAATGATGAAAATTTATGGTGGTAGCGCTGAATTTTTGTTATGGGTTACAATTACTTAGAAATGAAAATATCCAACTATCCATTCACCCACTCACCCACACATCCACATATCCACACATTCGTACACATATCAGAAACGTTTACTAAATGAATTTTATTTTATTGTTTGGCTTGTAACTCTGGCTGAGTGTTGTCGTTTTACATTGAAATTTCAAATGATGTCAGTAAAATTTTTTGTCGTTTCTTCCTTCTCTCTATCTTATTTGTTATTTTTTTAAATAAATTTATTCAAACGCATTTAGTTTTCGCGCTTTTTTTGTTTTCCATTTCTATTTATTTTGTCATTTTTTGATGATTTCACTTACTTAACATTCTTTAGCGCATTCCAGAATGCTGTAGTTACCACCGACTATAAAGTTCACTAATGTGTTCGAAGTAAAAAATTCTAATATTTAAATTAATTGAAAGGTTCGTTATGGACAAGTTTCAGACTGATAGGCAGGCTTAAATCGAATCAAGAAAATATTCTTAGGTGATCCGTATAAGGAACCTTGTTTTATCATAATTCAATCTTTATTTATTCAAACATTCTGAAAATAAATCACTAATTCACGCGTTCATCTTTAAATATTATTTCAAAATGTTGAACGTAAACGATTTAATATCAAAATCAATTATGAATAATTTCTCAAGCAAATACCAAATTTTGAAAATCGTATTCTTCTTTGCATGGCAGCTTTGTGCTAATTTATAGTTATGTACGTATGTTTGAAACCAGAAGAGCTTGAGAGTTCCACCAACTATTAAATTTAATAACTCAGCAAACTTATCTAATACGATTTAAAATGATCTATCCATCTGTTCGTTTGTCTTTCTGTCTGCCCATGTAAATTTATTACCAATGTATAGGACGCAATTTTATACATATTTACATTAGATTTAGTAGTTGTATCAAAAATGTGCTCCGTTGAAGACAGAAATTGAAATTTTTGCAAACGTTTCTCAAATGTAAAAACGTCGATATGTAAAAAAAAAATTAAAAAAAAGGTTATAACACCTTTTTAAGCGAATCACACAGAGGAAACGCCTAATTTTTTTTTTTGACAAACTGAATAATTCATTTGAGATTTGACCATTGTTTGAGGCCGAATTTTTTATAAGAAACTTTCCAAATCACTTGAGCATTGCACCCTTTTACTTTTTTGATGTGTAATTTATTTTTTTAAAGTATGTTTTGTCTTAAGAAATGGAGGAAATGGAATGGAGTGGTTTAAGGGTACGTCCCAAAGTTATTGTTACTTTTTATTTATTTAAAGAATTTTTAACTTTTATTTTATTTGTTAATTAATTCTTCAATAAAACCATATCCATAACAATTTTTTTTAACTATATTTGGAATTTTGTACATATTGAACTTACCACGATTTGAAATGGCAGCTTCAACCGCATTCAACAATAGACATGAATGTAGAACACAAACGAAGCCAATTAGAATGAAAAAATTTTGGCAATAGACTTTTTTAATCTTTGTACGTGAGATAGCAGGTAATTTAGATGATGTTTTTAATAGCCATAATAATAATACAAGCAATAGCAGTAACAAGGTGAATAATAACAGTTGTTCAAATGATGCTGGAACTGCTAAAAGATCAAGTGCTTTTGCTACCATTACGGATGCTACAGCGAATGCTACTGCAAGCACTGTTACTGCGACTGTTGTTACTGGTATAGTTATTGCTACTGATTCTGCCGTTGTCAGTGGGGTTATTGGTGTTGCTGGTGATGTTGCTGGTGATGTTGCTGTTGGCAGTGCTGTTGAAGTTGACATTAAATTAAAGTTGCTTATTAAAGAAAAATTTAATGCGGTTTTTTCTCCTATTTTATTTTTTCTTCTATTTGTTAATGGCGTTGTTTTTGTTTTTGTTGCTATAAATAATGTATGATTCTTTATTATGGGTAATAGGTCTTTTGGTTTCTTCAGTAGTTCTGTGATTTCTGATTGTTCCAATTGCTGCTGGCATATACTTTTATTTGTCATTGATGTCATTGCTGTGGTTGTAGTTGTTCTTTCTATTGGTCTTAATTTACTTGATGCTATTGTTGGTGTTAGAATTAGATTATTCCTTTGCATATCATGCACAATTGTCGGCCTTTCAATTATATTAAATTTATTAGCAACAGTTGCTGCTGATGCTTCTGCTGAAATTCTCGTATTTGTCCTTGAATATATTTCTCTATTTATTGTTTTATGATTAGAAATATTTTCCAAACATACATTAAATTTTTTCATTACTCTTTTCATTACTCTCGTATCCATTTTTGTTGTTTATACGATATGAATTGTCATATATTGCAAGACCCTTTTTGAAAAAAAAAGTTATCCTCGATCCATTTATTGCTTCATATAAGAGAGTTTTTTGTACATTTTTAAAGAATCTGTGAGCTTCCAATGATGATGTTGTCACTTGTTTTTCTTCTTTTAATTGTTTTCAATTAATTCATTTTAAAATGTTACATCCTTACTTAATTCTTGCACAAATCTACTAACTAAAAACCCCAAAAAGTGCATATTAAAAAAAAGAAATAAACCATTTTTTGTTGACTTAACTCTATTTTCCTTTCATTTCATTGAATTTTTATATAAAATTTAGATTTTTTTCCATTTTCACACGCAAAATTCAATTTACTATTTGTAAAAGTAGATTAATTCTTTCTACATTATCTTTTCAAGAGGTTGTTGCTGTTGTTCATCTGAAAACACGAGAAAGAAGAAATCTGGGTTAGATAAATTTATGAATTTGCATAATTCACTTGAAAGTAATGAAAAATAAAACCAGAAGAATATGTTTTACAATTAATTGGACTTCGACCGATTAGGCATTAAAAAATTTGAACTAAATAGATCTATTTTTTTCGAGTCTAAGATTACAATGATATTGCACAATTTTACATATAATGAAATAAAAACTTTAAAGTCAACCTTTTCTACATCATGCTTACTAATAAAAAAATAAAAAAAATTCACAATTATTGAAGAAGTTCGAAGGACTGGAAGAACTGTGCACTATTATTGTCAATAGAGAGCTTTGTATAGACTTTCGCTTAAAAATGTTCATAACTGAAGTCATGTATAAAGCGCTCATAAAGTTGTTGATCCGTCCTACTTATTTCAAGTATAGATTTTGGATTAAATTCTTCAGAACACTTCAGAAATACCAAATAACTAGACGTTTTTGTTCATTTAAAATTGAATCGCCGTAATAGAGATTATGTCCAATTCGAATTCCTTTAAACAAACCACAAGTTTTCTTTTACAAAAATTTCAAAATCTTATAATTCATCGTTAATTCCTTATTAGAATCGTTTGAAAGAATTCATAAGTACTTGGAATATCGAATTATTTTTTTTAAGATATATGAGAAAAAAAGACTACTTTTAAAATTTCTTGTAAACTACTTAAAAATTATCTAGAGAGAAAGAATAGTAAAGTAGTAAAATAGAAGATAAACGAAATATACAAAGTATAAAATATAAATTATGGAAAAGTTTATTAATATAAAGCCATTTAAAAATTTGCAATAACAACAAAATGGCCAAGAAAATCAAAATACAAAAAAAATATTCACTCATCTTATAATAATTTTCAAAAAAAAAAAAAACTAATAAAAAAACATGTACATAGAGAAGCTTTGTGTACTCTTCAATGTAGTTAACAACGAAAAAAAAAATACCAAAAGAATAAATGTTATAAATATTTGTTCCATTGTCAATGAAAACTTGCTTTTGTCTTTTACTTTTTGTATCGGCATATCATCATTTGAATGCGCAAAATATTTAACGATAACTCTTAATTTTTTATTATTCAATATTTGGAAATTTAGTTTAGAAATAGTGAGGTTTAAGCCCTAACAATTCAAAGCCCTAACAATTCTTCTTTTAAGCCCTAACAATTCAAAGATTAGGCTTAAACTTATTGATGCAAAACATTTGAAACCCAAAAAATAAAATTCTCAAAAAGCCCACATTTTTCATCAACAAATTCCACAATTTTCATTATACAATTGAATAGTTTGGGCAGTTAACCAAATAAGTGTCTGTTATGTCGCTAATTGCAAAAGAATTTTATAATTAATTTAATATACATCCGTATTATTTGTGGTTGAAAGTTAATTATTGAATATGGACAACCATTAGGCAATTTTACATAATTAATTTAAAATTTTCATGACATTTTATGAGAGACTTTTCAGCTTTTTCCATAAAATAATCATTAATATAATCCATATGACAAATACCCACAAATATTATTTCACTGTAATTTAATTAAAAACACATCAGCATATTTGAGAAAAAAAAATAGAGGAATCAGAAAGCAAATTTCAATAAAAAAAATTCATTATTAATAAAGATGGAAGCTGGTGGTAAAAAGATACAGAGATAGAGTGGAAAAAGAGACAAAACACAAAGGGAAAGAGAAGTCGATAAAGAAAGAAGCTAAGAAAAGGCCATATTATATAAATGGCAAAAAAAAAAAAAATACTTCATTTGACAATAAAAATCTTACAAAAGGCATAGAAATCACTCTTTTTAAATCCAAAAAAGTAATGACCAAACGTTGACTATACAAAAAATTGGTAAAAGCATTTGACAAGTCTAAAAAATGATTCTCTACATTTCTTTTTATCAAATTCTAAATTGATTTGTTACTTCAATGCAAAACTTCAGATGCAAAAGATCAAATTTTGCATTAATATTATACCTCCATTCTGAAAAGAAGAAACACAACCGTAGTACACATCGTGAAATTATTTTATGAAAGAAGGCTAAAACAGAAGACTAAACATCTCTTTTGGAAAATATCCTCACGTGAATGAACTAAAAGAAATATGTAAAAATAAACACATTGAAAATATCCTTTAAGCCAAATAAGATAAGTCTCTTGCATTGTTATTCCTTCTTAATGCGTAAAGATTAAAATTGAGAATAAAGAGGGAATGAGAATGAACCAGAGAAATAGAAATAAAAATAAATTTTATATTAATTTAACTGTTAATTTAAAATCTCACTTTTTCACTTTCGACCTTTTTTTCATTCCATTTAACCTTTTATTCTTGTATGTAATATTTTATGAAAAATTCAAATTTCTGCATTTAAGTTTTCTGTTTGTTTAACTTATCTTTTTTCCACTGATTTTTGTACCTATTTTCCGTTCTTTCTGTATTTGTTTTTCTTTTTTTTTTTTTAGTCGTTATCTTCAACAAATATAACAAATTAATTTTTGTGACAAATTTCTAGAATATAATGCGTTTACTTAAGACAGTTTATATAAAATAAGTAGAAAACTTATATTTGGCTGGGGCCAAATATAGGCTACCCCTACACAGACACCATAATATTTTTAGTAATCACCTGTTGCAGTTGTTTGGTATTATATAATTTCGCTTAATTTCGCTTAATTTCGCTTACCCGATTTTTATGATTGGACAGATAGCGTCTTTACTTGTGCGAAATTTTAGCTTTCTATCTTTTGCGGTTTGTAGATGATGAGCAGAGGACTGCCAAATTTTGCTTTAAAAAAATTAAGTGCTTTTAGATTATGTTGGACTGTGAGTTTGTCCTCTGACAGATTTTGTCCGTTTTCAATTCTCAATTATATGTAAGAACTTCCAATGGTTCCACCAAATTTGAGCTTCATATTTTAAATTTTATGAACAGGAAAATGTTTACAACAGTTAGACACACAGATGGACAGACATGCCTATATCGATTCAAAATTTTATGCTGATCAAGAACAGACTTTATGAGGCCTCCAACGCTTCCTTCTATTACAAATATAATGGCAAAGTCAATATACCACCAACCTTTGAGTGGTGTGTATAATAAACTTAAATATACAATTCCATAATTACACTACACATATGAAAGAATTATCTGCACGAAAATTGACCTGAAACATGATACAACTGCAACACAATATATTTTAGTATACAAGAAATACCTCTTTATAGTTTGGGAGTATACTCATTTTGTCACAATGGTTGCATTATTACATTTTAAAGTATATACTTGATAAAATGCTGAATATACTTGGCCTTATCTGTCTGTCTGTTAGGATGCTGTAAAGCTACATGTTGCAATTTTGGAGATATTTTATTAAAATTTGGTACCGGAGTCAAACCCTATTGAACATGGGTAAAACCCGACTACGGTTTCTTAAAATGGATTTTAACAAAGGAAATGTGTATGTATACTAAATATAGCCTAGTTTGATATTTTTAAGACCTCTTCCCAGGTAAAACATATTTCGAAAAGAAAAGCATTATATGGATAAAAGTTACAGTTTTGAATACATTTTAACAAAAATTGGCACTGCCTTGCATTGTGACATAAAAACCCGTGTGATACATTACGAACTTTTCACATAATTTTATTATACTTTTTAGAACCCGTACTCTACTTATTTGACTTTATAAACCAATTAGGCAAAACGGTGTAAGGTATTTTAGTGTTGACCTCGATTGATTATAAAGTGTTTACCTTATGATTGGCATATTTATTTATATAACTGTGTTTTGTTTTTATTGATTGAGATTAACTACCAACAAAAAATTATTTATCACTTAAAAATGTAGTTCATTCAGTCTGAAATGCAGTAACAATTACCGAAAACAATAAAAACAGAGTGAGAGTGAAAAGTTGAGCATATGGTTACTATAATGGAGAAAGAGATAGAGAGAGGGAGATTAATGGTAAACAAATGGACTTTATAAAAAGCAGCCATAAAAGATATTACAAGCTCTGAATTGTTCTGCGCTATAACAGGAAATCAGCAAATAATATCAACAAACCATACAAAAAGATCTACCTCCTTCTTCAACAGAAGCCAACTAAAAGGTATAAAGCTCTTAGAAGTTATAAATGGGAGTTAAAGGCAACATATATGTATTTGTTATCTGAACAATCCTAATACATTTGAAACAAATGTTTGTAAAAGGCATCTAAAAAATGCTATCCACATCTACAATTTTATGCATCGCATATTTCTAGAGCCTTTGATAATAACGATTAGAGTTGCTTTGCGTTTCCAAATTTTTAAAACTGGAGCTAGAGCTAATACATATTTTAACAAAAATTCAATTTTATGCCTAACTATTTCTCTATACAAATAAATGAATTAATCAACTTATGTGTCAATCGACCGATGGATAAATGTTACAATTTTGACTACGAATCGAAAAATTAATTGGAACCTCATTTATCAATAATACCAATGCTTTAATTAAATGAATTCAATACTCTGCCGTTGAATTTTCTATTTGATATTTCGAAAATTTTCATTCAGTTTTTTCAGCATTTTTTCAAAAATTGCAAAAATACAAGCAAAATTAATATAAACTTACCATGAATTATATGACAAATATTTTGAGGTTGTCAAAATTATTGCACTTCTTTTCTACTTTTTAAATCCTTATTTGAATACTAACATAAAGTAAAGAAAAGTAAAAAATTTCATTGAATTAATTTTTTTTATAGATTACCTAAAATTGTTTTAAGAATTAAACAAACAAACAATAAAAAAGGAAGAAAAAGGAAGTCTTGCAATAATATTAGATTATGTAAGCAACAGAACTACAAATGTTTTATTCAAATTTTGTTCATGACCAAAAAGACTTGAATGAAGTACAGTGTCAAATAAGGTAAAAGAGAACTTAAACAGTTCAATTAAATTTTGTCAAATTTTTGTAACAAAAGTTTTGTAACATTAACTCGGTTCGTCTTATTATCTATTAAAAAATTTTCTTATAAAAAGCAAACTTTTAAATAATCATACTTGGCTTTTACCAAATCTTTCTGCCTTTCCATTTCCTCTCTGGCACTTTTATTGCATTCTAGATAAATACAATTAACTGTCGAATTAATGGGCTATGTAGGGCATGTCTACAACATTTAAAAAATTTTTTTTATTAAACGTAACAAAACGAAAGTATTTTTTTTTTAGATATTTAAAAAAATTTTACTTTTAGTTTGAAGTTTGTAGTTGAGTAAAAGTGTTTGTAATAATTATAACAAGAATAAAAATTACAATTTTTCTATAAGAAGCAAAAAAAAAAATTATGTAGCAGCATAAACAGAGTAACAATATCTAAAGCAACAATTACCAGTTCAACAAATTTTAATATGTATAAATCAAAAAAAGTTGTTTTATTGGGCAAGTCTTTTATATATTAGGTCAGTTATAAAAAGAGAATTGAAGGAATCATATGTGAGGTATAATTGTTATATAACAAATGATATCGCCATTTTATTTGACAGAAGAAAAGTTTCAAATTAACTTGGCTTAAAACTGTACCATGATCACTTAATTCTAGCAAAAAAAGTCCTTAGAATTTAGTACAGATTAGTGTATGTTTTGAACCCTCTTTCATATAAATTTTTTTTCGAAACATTTTGAAACAGACATTGCTTCCTCTCTGCTCATTTTCATCTAAAAAATTCTACTTATACAAGCAAACTTATATATAAATCGAAAGCATATGTGTCAGCATTAATAGAAAGATAATCTTAAGCTGGTTTGTGTGTACTCGTGTTGCTATAAACTATATTTATATTTATGTGCACATTTTATGTGAGTTCTATTTTCTATTTTGTTTATTCTGCTTACTTTTTTATTTCATTTCATTTATTTCACTTATTTATTTATTAACTTATATAAAATATTTTGTATAAATCAATGGGAAGAATAGCAGTAAAAACAAGCAACAAGTTAACCCAGAATTCGTTCACTAAGAAATAGAATGAGTGAGGCCAAATTCGGCCAAACAAATAAAAGTTTTTTGTTAAAATTCCAAAACATAAACCAAAACCATATAAAACAGAAAAAGGGAAAAGTTTTCATATAAATATTCATCAAGCGAGTAGAGAGCCATTTAATTTTTGAGCAACTTATCAAGCACTATAAATATGTTCATGTGTGCGTCAATTTAAGGACATAATTAAATTGCATTTATAAATATTATAACTAGTTGAAAAAGTTGATCATACTTCAAAGTCTAAAGACATCAACTTGTGTAATACTTCAATAACTTAAGCTGTCTTTGGTATACTTTTGCTTCTCTTATTGATCAGTGAATATAAATTTGTCTTGGCTTGCTTCTTTTTTGAGTTACTAATATCTTGGGTAAGCAAATATTTTTTTTTATTTTTCATAAAAAAAATATTTCTAAAACTTATTTAAACAAATTACTTTTGGGAGTTAGTAAAAATTATGAGTAATGTTCTTAATTAATTACGTAATAATGAAGTTTTGTAAATAATTTACTTAATTTATAAGAGTATTAGCTACTACCATTATAATAATATTTATGTTTAAGCAATAATTTAGTCAGCTTATGCACAAAGTTGCTCAATTATTATTTGTGACAGAAAATTTAATACTAAATGAGTAAAGATTTTTAAACATTTAAGAATGTAACACTAATCTACAATGTTCAACTGCGAATTCGATTAATTAATATTATTTATACAAAATTATTTGTGAATTAATTAAATCAATTACTAATTACTTGCTCCATAATTATAAATAATTATAAACGTTTAAGATTAGAGTAAATGTATAAAACATTAGTTAAGAAATAAGTAAAGTAATTTAATTTATATATAAATTGAATATTTTAAAATAATTTGAAACAACTTATTTCCTTCATAATGTATCAAATATTTCATACTTGTAATTAAACAGTAATAAAAAAATAATTTACACTTATGTATAAAAATAAATGAATTCATATATTTTGCAAAACATAAACCAAAGATAACACATAAAACAGAGATAACATAGATTTTGCCTCGATAATGTTGTCCAAGTTATAGTATAAATTAAACGCTGATCATCTTTATATTTTTATTTACTGTTAAAATCATATAAAATAAGAATGATAATTAAGCGTTATTTAAATTTAAATTGCTTATTAAACAATAAATAAAAATAAAAATAACAATTAACAATTAACAATTATAACACATACATAAATATTTATGATGGCATTCCGTAAAATTTGATATCATGTTCAGGTAAAATATTTCAATGAAGTTCAATGATTACTTTGTGAGTTTGTAGCATTCAATATAAATAAAAAATAACAAAAATTGCTTGAATGTCATATGATTGCACTTAGAAAAACGAGCGATATATTGATTCCGCTGCGATATGGTCACAATATGCAATTTTCTAAATCATTAGCATAATTTGACGTTATTACGTATATACAAATAAATATGAATTCAATATGGAAGAAAAATGGTAATATATCAATTTTACATGAAATTTCTGTTTTGGATCTCTCATGCCGCAATTATCACAACCATCATTACTCATCATAATCGAAAATTAAGAAAAATATTAAAAAAATGGCTTCAGCCATTCGTTTACCCATTTTCTCTTCTATTTTTTTTTTTTTTTTTTTTTTTGTGTAACTTATTAGGATATGTTATCCCTAACTGTTGACGATTTCAATGAATATCGGCCACAATGGATATAAAAACGAAATAATGGTAGCATCTATAATATTGAATAATAATAAAGTGTACGATGACGTTATTCAAATACAAATACTTCAAATTTGCTTTGATTTATAAATATGAATGTGCATGGGCTACAAATAGACTTAAATCGGCTTATATTTCGACAAAAGCATAAAGTGAAAATACCAAATATGATGAACGAATGAAATGTATAATTTTGCATTTACAAATGGAGTTAAAGGTGACAATTTAATAATGTTGGTGTATGCAGAAAAAGAAACGAATTTTTTTTGCAAAAACTCTAGATTAAGAAATATATCAACAAATGGACCAGTATCTCATGTATTTACGTGTATTATATGTATTACAGATGCAAATTGTGAGAAAATATTTAATTTGGTACCATAAGAAAATTAGTGTCATTAAGTTTGTATCTCTTCTAAATATTCATCTCTTCTTGTTTTTGAAGCGCCGCTATCCAAAAATTTTGAAAGAAGCTTAACTTAACCCCAGAAAAGACAAAATTTGGGCTCCAATTGAAATACATCTGTTTGAGAGACTTTGTTTATGGCAAGAGGATTAGCCAACGTAATACGTCTTTATGCCGTACATTACAGCAAGAGTGTACGTAAATTGCCTAGTGGCCATATCTCGATGTTGGGTCACGCAGTGACAGTTTATTACTGTTAAGCTTATTTTAAAGGAAGGTCTCTGGAAAAAGCAATGAACGAGAAAGTATAAAAAATACAAATAAATTTTAAATACAAAACCTTTTTTTTTTTTTACAAAAAATGTTGCTCAATTTATTGATATTATCAAATTGCCTTTTAGTCCATGTCACATATGGAACGGTTTAATTAATATCTACATTTTAAATTACGCTGCTTGAAAAAAAAAATAACAAAAATTGTGCCCCAATTTTGTCTTATTTTAGTTTAGTAAAGGCCAAATAAAATATAAAATTATAATTATAAATGTCACGTGTAGAGAAATATCTGCTGACGAAAATTTAATTTTTGATGCCTAAAAGACTCCTACACTATACAAATTATGAATCCATTGTAATCATACGAAATGTGAATAATAATGAATACTGAAATGCAATGAAATCATAAATTTTTGCATATAAATGACTGAATAATTTCTTTAAAAAAAATTACAAATAAAATAAAAAGAGATGGAACAAAAAGTAAGTAATAGCAAAAATAAAAAAGGAATTATTACATATAAATTTATATTAAATAATTTCTTTCTCACATATTTTGCTTAGTTAGATTACATTTTTGGATATTTCTTAGATGGATACGAAATCCTTTGTACAAGATTATTAATTAATTGAAAAGAGAATAATTGTACTGTATATGTATAATTGTAGTTGTAATATGTATAATTGTATTTTAATGCCTACATATAAACCATCGAATGGAAACATGTAACAAAACGGTAAATATTAAGTTGTTTAGAAAGTAATTTATCAAGATTTTTTTTCAGCAAATTAATAATTGAATTTTTTTTGAGATATATTGGGGAATTAAAATCGTGCAATCTCTAGAAACTTTCAGAGATGATATAGCAAGAGTTTCATACAAACAATTTCTTCTGATTCTCAAGAATAATTTGTAATTGATGGAATAATTTGTAGATGTGTCAAATAAAGAATAAAATTTTCATATCAAGAAAATAATAGTTATTGCAATCTCAAGTAAAAAGTTCCAATCGATAAAAATTGACACTTACACGAGAACCCTGAGCGATTCATTGATTGAGACCGTTAACGGAACGATGCACAAAAAGGATTTACAAAAATACATGAAAATTTTTGCAAAAAATATTTTTAACAATAAACAAAGCAACAATACTAAGTTTTAACTACTTATTACTCAGACAATTTTTACACTCAACTATGATTTTTACTTACAAAATAGTGTGCACAATATTTAATGTATGAAAAAATGTTTTCAGCAGTACGACATAAGAAGTTATGCAAAGTTTTGCTTAATAAAGCAATCTATTGTCAATTTATTTTATACTTTGAATGCATCATTTGAACAATTTACTCTTTTTCAACTAAAAGAACTATTACTATTTCCACAAAAATTTCATTCATTTGACATTTATTTAACATTCCCAATGATGAATGATGGCGAACAGATGGATATTACTAGATAGATTCGCAAATTAGCAAATTAATCTCAGTTTAAAGAGTCTTCAACAGTTTTCTTTGAGTATAATAAAACTTTTAATACAACGAATGTACCAGTCGGCTTTCTTAGGTTACACAGTACGTATGAGCGATATTTAGTATAACATGAATTATAAATCTGGGATTATTCATATGTTGGTTTAACTACTCGTAGAGCAATATGGTACAAATTTTATATTTAAACTTATATCATTAATTTAAATATCTAAACAAATTGAGAAGTATGAAAGCGGAATAAATTTTTATTTAGACAGAAAGTATAGCAATTTTTTTGTAATTTCTTGTTAATCTTAAACATGTTTACAATATTAAAGTGTGTAGTAATTTAAAAAAAAAGCATTTATTTTGTTATCCCTAATAATAATTTGCTTTTTCAATATGATCATTTAAATTTTCAATACCACAAACATTCCATCCACTTAATAAAATTCCAAATATCAACTGAATGTGGTATAATAGCAATTACGCAAATTGTCATTTCAATGGTCTCTATATTGGAACAGTAATTGAAGAATCATTAAAATATTATAAACAAAGAAAAATATATGTTATACTCATAAAAATTTGTTTTACGTAAAGCAAACAATTCAACAATGTCCATTAATGAAGTAACCTATAAACGAACAGTAATGGCAAATGGAAAAAAGGAAAAACTAAATGAGAAAAGTCTAAACGACTCGCCACGAATACTTTAGATGTAACTCCCCTTTTTTCCTTTAATTTTTTTTTTGTTTTTTTCGTTTTTGTTATTATTATTATTATTTATATTATTTATACTATAATTATTATTTTTTATTTATTTATTTACTTATTTATATTTATTAGTTACTTAATAATCTTAAAAAACTAATACAGGGAAAAATACAAATAAAATACTCAAGTTATAAAAATAACAATAGTAGTAATAAACCCAAAAAACAACCAAAACCAAAAAAAGCAATAGCAACAACCAAAATAAAAAAACACAAAAATGTGCAAAAAAAAATACACAAAAAAAACAAAAAAAAATATTCATAAGATTTATATGCGGCAAATAATGCTACAAAATATGAACCTTCATGGGCCAACTAAGTTAACCAAAGCCCATGAAGTATATGCCCATTATTAAGAGCGGGATCACCGAAATGAGAAATTCACTTTCAAAAATATGCGTATTTACAGATGGTATAATCTGGCAACTATTGGTGTAGTTTGTTACATCAATAGTTGCCAATAGAAGAAGTATCGCCTTGTATCAATTTTATCATAAAAATAACGGACAAATTTTACGACGTTTAGACAGAATGGGCAAATTGAGTAGCTTTAGACGACTTTCATACGGAGGCAGGGGTTGGTTAACATCCCATTCTAAACCACGCAACGCAAATGTAAGGAAGTTTTTTTGAACGGCTTCAATGTGGTCAATGTAGCAGTTATAAGTCGGAATCCACACAACAACAGAGTACTCGAGAATTGATTATTATTATTATTATTATTATTATTATTATTATTATTATTATTATTATTATTATTATTATTATTATTATTATTATTATTACGTAATCTATTCACGTAACAACACACAAGGGTGTTAAACCACATTATGACCATTTTGCTGAATAAACAAATATCTCTATGTTTTATACGTTGATATTTGTTCTGTGTGGATATGTGCTTATGATAATAAAATAATAAAATTTATTAAATTTATTCATGTATATATGTATACATATGCATATATTAATGTAGAGACGCATACATGTAGGTGTAAATGACGACATTTGACAAATTGCCCAAGTAAAGAACTAACAGGAAATTTTTTAGATTAACATGACAAAGATAAAGTGAAATATTGTTTAATGTTTACACGCCCTTTATATGTATAAATTATTACATACATATACTGATTTACATACACGCATAACTATTAACACATTCATTGTAAAATATAAAAACTCTATTAAAATGTTTAATTGTCTATTGTGCATTGAGTTGAATTTTAGTATCATTCAATTTAATAGTTTCACATTTCATTTTCTATCTTTTGTTGTTTTTTTAATTTTTCCTTTTCGTACATCACATGAACTGGTAAATGTTCTACATCATTATATGTATTTGTATGTGAAGAGCATTGAAGTTAGATACAACATGGTATAATTTTATATTTAGTTGTAATAAATTCTTTTGTTGTCCTTCCGTTTTGTTGAGAAGTTTTTATAGTCGCAAAGAATCATTTTGTTATGAGACATTTATAAAATGTTATCTTGGTGGGACACTTTTAGGGAACTTAACTTTAATTGACCTCAATTTTGATTCACCTAAATTTGCAACTTTTATTCAAAATGTAAAGACTAAAGGTCACTCAACTGTCGAAATTGAATAATTAATAAGCGAATCAGTGAATTAATAAGTAATGAATAACTGAGTAAATGAATAATGAGTGAGTGAATAAGTGACTTAGTGCATGATTGAGTGAGTAATGCCTAGAAGATTGAATGAATGCTTAAATGAGTGAATGAATGATTGAATAATTGAATAAATTATTGTACAATTATCTGAATTGAAGCGAATGTCTGAAACGACAAAGTTAAATTATCTCAAAATGAATAAACTTTTACCTTTGCGGTTTCTAATACTCTTTTAGAAGTGTGAAATTATCTTGAAAAAATGTAAGAATAAACTAAAAAAAAAAATAAGAGTTTTACTTTTAACAGAGAAACATATCTAAATTGTAACAATGAGAAAAGTGACCGGACTCGGATTTTTGCTCGCTTAAGTTTAAAAAGATGTTTATTTGCCTTGTTATCCAGCGATCGGTCCGAGTTCTACGTTACAGAATTTATAAAGTCAAATACGTTCGCCGGTGCGCTCCGTTATCTCTAGACCCACCTGTACATCGGTCTATGTACATTGATAGAAAAACGTTGTACAACGGATGTACAACCCGTTCAATATGTTTTCTTTCCTAATACTTTTATTTAAGTATTGTTCTTCACTTCGATTATGTTATTGCATAAAATTTAATTAATCAATCGTAATTTGGAATGGTTCATAGGTAACATAAATTACAGTCTTACTCGTAATTTACATTGACTCTGAAATCATTTGACGACGATTGATTTTTCAAAAATACATATCGTATCCTCGTACCATAGTGCGGTGTGCTGTGTTGTTCGTTGTACGTGTACCTTTATTGAGAGTGAGCAGTACGGTGTGCTGACATGTATGTGTTCGATAAGTATAGACTAAATGAAAAATCGTGTGCAAATGGGTTGTATAAGCGATATTATGTGCTCCAAGTACGATCGCATTTAGTATGAGGGGCAATATTAAGTGTGTTGATTGTGCTGTTATAAAGTGAAGTATGATGTACATAGAGCATGCTTTTTTGAGGGAAAACGAAAGATGACTTTCCCCTTCACAAAATCGATTCAAGATTTGATGCTAATCAAGAATATGGGATTTCCAACGCTCCCTTTTAGTCCTTAAAAAGATACTGACAAAATAAGTATACCCCATACCTCTGAGTAGGAATAATGAAAAATTGTTATAATGGCGTAAGCTTTTCGTAATATATTTCTTTTGCATAATTTTAATTGTATATGAGAAAATTCAGCTTGAAATTATGCACTAACAATTTGTGGGCGTAGTTTTATAATTATTATTTGTGCAAAAAAGGAAAATTATGTGAATTGATATAAAAGTAGAATAATGAATTTATTTCCTTCATCATAAAGAAGTAAAAACGCCCAAACAAAAAATTAAACGAAAATGCAGTGAGCAAAGATTTTTTTGCATATAATTTTTATGTCTCTCTTCTTCAATGTCTTATTTTTTTAATATTTCTTTGTTTGTATTATTATTATTATTTATTTTTTTTTTAAATATTTTCAATTATTTATTATGAATGAAATATTTTTTAGTAAATTTTTGACTAGATTTTCTTATTTGTATTTTTTTTATACATTTTTATGTCAACAATTTTTTTAAGGACATATATTAATCAAAGAAAAAATAATAATAAAATAAAGTAAAAAAAATTTACATTTCAGATGACTTTTGAAAGTGTATCAGTCATTAAGCTCAATCTTCTTCTTACGGCTCTTTACAAATCGATAAATTTTTACTTTCAAAAAAATTTTGAAAACTCTAAATTGGAGAATCTATTTAAAACTCTCTGATTAGTTTTTGTCTAGTTAAATGTCCTTCCATCGTTTATGTATGAAATTTATTTATTTATTTAAAAAAGTTTTATAAAATTGAACTTATCTTTAATTTACAACTTAAGTTTAATTGTGAATAATAATAAAGTATGAAAAACTTGTGAATCTTGGCTTTTTTTCTTTAAACTGATTTCACTTGATGCAGTAAATTGCATAAATTTGTTATACACATAAATTACATTCAATTAATTGCTACAAAATTTGCATTAATTGGTAAAATCCATGAAATTTCAATAACAAATTACTTTTTATTCAAACGAAATTTTACCAAAAACAAAAAATAACTAATATGGGAAAACGGGAAAAAATATTGTGACATTAAGTGTCTGAGTTAGTTATGTAAAGAATACCACTCGTAAACATTTGAACGTTTAAAGTGTACTTAGTGTCCAATTATCTTTATTATTGGACTTTTACATAGGAAGCAAATATGAGACAAATATGAGACCTTTCAATAGTTAGCATAATTTTTATTATCAAATACTCCCAAAAGATGCGATTTAGTTATATCGCTCCTACCAATCTATCACTTTTAAATAAAAAGAATTACAGCAAAATGCTTCTTAGTTGACGCATTTTTTTTTTATTCAAAGAGCAGCAAAAGTTAATTAAACTATCTAATTTCTTATCAACTTTTTAATATATCATAATTAATCGAACAACTGATAAAGGACTGTTGAATTTTTGTATGTAAAAATATAATTCTTCCATGGTATAAAACGATCTTATAAATTTGCATCCAAATAGTTAGATCTTATTTGATGTCAGACGAAATTATGTGCCCTTTAAATAGCCTTGATCATTTTCCAATCGCCTTATTTTAATTGGTTTTTCCACTGGCTATTTCGGTTTCTATGACCATCAAAAACCACCAAAATTTTTTTTATTACACTTCTTTAAGATTCCCTGTTTGCAAGATATAATAAATTTTATTGAGATTAAGCTCTTTGTTAGCAAAATTTTAATTATGTAAAACTTAACCAAAAATAATTGTAAAACTAAAGTTACTGTTATTCTAAAATTTATATACCGCCCAAAAAACTTCTCCTGTCTCCTACATTCTGTCATATTTTTCGTTTCCTTTTGCTTTTTTGCTGCCTTAACTATTAACTTAAAAATATACTAGGAAAATTTTGTGGCACATTGAATAATATTATATTTCAAAAGTGAAGAGCAAATTTTATATGCTATGAATTTTTTCCAAAAAATCATAGCATATAAAATTTGCAGTATAATTAAGAAAATATTTGAAATTTGTAATGTGAATTCTTCTAAAATCTAAAGAATCGTTTATATGAAAAATTTGAATCGATAGTTTCTTTACAAACTTTTAATACACGTTTATCTAACTGCAAAAGCCATCTTAACTTCACACTTTTTAATGGAGTCTTGCCTTTAAGTTCATATGTATAGATTACAAAATAAAAAAGGTATATCCATATAATTACAAAAATCGTATTGGAAAAGTTTGATATAGCAGATTATTGTCATCATTAGAATATTCCGTAAAAGTTTGTTTTGATTTTTAAGTGAAACTGAAAGCATAAACTTGCAGTAAATTAATAGAAACTTAAAGAAATAGTTAACCTTTAAAAATATTTTCTTTAATATTCCTTGAAATGTAACATTTTAATAAAAGGAATATTAAGAGTAAAGTAAATGGAATAGAAAGGTATACTAACAAAGCAAGATGAAAATAAAAGTTCATTATTTCAAATTTCCGTGAAATTTTTCATGTTCAAACAGAATTTATAATAGAACTGTAATATATTTCTGCATGTAAGTCCTGTGTAAACTAAAAATGAAAAACAAATAGACAAAGCAAAAATACAAAAGTAAGTCAAGGCAAAAGTACATAAAAAAATTTAACGATACATTTTTTTTAGCCCATACATTGGGCAAATTTTTATGATGGTTATAATAACAATGTATATCCTAATGTTTTAAATAATTCATTCATATTAAACTGTTTTACACTGCAAGAGATGAACACGAAAAGTTATTATGAACCTTACTATTATTATTATTATTAGCCAATAGGTCATACTGTGTCCCAAAAATATGGAAAAATAAAAATTTGATATACACGAAACTTGCCCAACTCGTGTTCACTTTTGTCTTATATTTTCATTGCGATTAAAAAATTGACTTTTTTATGAAACGCTTCTAGCATATTTTGCTTTAATGTACAAGGCAATTCAATTTTATAATGCCCAACACCCAGGGGTTTGAGATGTTAATCTAAAGGAAGCGCCGAAAACTCTATGAAATACATGCATTGTCGATCAACATTAAATTCTGAATCGATTTAGGTATGTCCGTTTGCCGATTCTTCTGATTGCAAAAACAAAGATATCGACTTAAAATTTGACAGAGCATTGGAAAATTACGTACTTTGGTTCGTGCTGGAAATGAGCCAAACCACTCAAAAGACGTTTACAGTGCTACGTAAACTGAGAACACTTCTGTTTTTTTAAATAAAAATTTAGAGCGTTTCGCTGTTAAGTTAAAAACTAAAACAGATAGAAGTCTAAAATTTCGCACAAATATAAAGCCCGTTATTATAAAGTGTTTGTATCAAAATCGTTCAAATTAGGTGCGCCAACCGGAAGTTAAGCAACTTTAAATTATCTGTCTCTACTATAACACAAATTTCCAAATATAGTGTCTGAGTAGTTGTCTTTCACTTAATTTTCCCTTTGTGAGTCCTTATAGCGCGTGGTATAGTAATTTTCGAGGATTGGCCGTAATTGCCAAAAACATGTAAGGCTCTATCCACAATTTATCATAACAATTATTTCACAATGTTTTTTAATGGATTTTAGTTTATTAACTGTTCGTTGTTGATTTGTTAGTTGTTATCAGGTTGATTTCTGATATGTGGACCAGTCCCAAAATGCATTTACTCCATTGCTGTACGTTAGTGTTAATATGAGTCTCTATCAGACTAAAACTTTTGCTGCCTATATTGCAGGCGAATTTATACAATCCAACGAGCACTAAGCCACTTAAAAATGAGTAGTCTCTGGCTAAAAACTGGCTCAAGGGCTTTGGATAAGCCTTGACATATAAGCAAGAGGAAGAATATACAATACAGGTTTTATTTTAGTGCTTGATGATAATGGTTCCTAAAGCAAATTTAACTACCAACCACCTAAACCAATGCCGGTCCACTTATGTTTACTCGACTCGGTGAGCTCTGAATTACAATTATTCAGATATTCTGTTGAAATTTAATGCACAGATATTATTTAATTTTTCAATGAAGATTGAAAGGAGATTGAAAGAAACTTACGACTACTCCACACAAAAGAAATACTTTCGACCACAATCATTATAATTCATAATTATTATTATTTATTAAAATCCCACTATTTTAAAAAATTTCAATATAATGCAACTTTCTAGAGTAAAATATTGCTGTGTAAAGTTCTAGTTGGAATCGTTTTATATTTTCTTAATTTGTTACGCTCTCTTGATGTTTTAATACTACAATTGGAATCATGTGAAGGGTTCTTAAAAGTTATCCGTGGCCAAATATTTTCAATTGCAATTTCTAGATTTCTCATCACATTTCACTTTACTTATTATGCATGTAGAGTAAAGTAAAGGTTTCGTTAATTTGGTGTTAGTTTAGAAATTGTAGATTGTAAAATATCACAAAAATTTTATTCTGTAATAATGACCAGAAGATTAGTCCTATTAACTATTTATCCTCATTACGATGTTCATATTAAGTTATTTATTATTAAATACTAATTTAATCGAAATTACATTTTATATTGCATTAAAGCATGCGATGACAATAAGCAATAGACCAAAAGGTGCATTCTAAGGAAATTTAATTTTTAAAGTTTATTTCTAAAGATATGTAACAAATAAAGCAAGGAAATATTTCCAGAAACATAGAAGAAGATAAAGCAAAAATGATTCTATTTAGGTGAGACCTATAACATTTACTGTTCAACTATGGCACTTATATGAAGACACTTCAAATTAATATAAAAATATTTTCTGTTTATGAGTACCAAACTTCTTGCTTTTATTACATTAATAATGAAGTGCATTTTAATGAAAAATTTTAGTCTAATTTCAGTCAGTTCAACGAAAAGGGACAAAACTTTATAAATGGGAATGACTCTTATAAATCTGTCACTTAGACTATAAGCTAGAAATTTGTACAACTTTATCTAAAAAAGCTTCTTAAATGTAATATATCTATAGCAAATTTGCTCCAGATCTTTTCGTGTTTTGGATCCCTTTACATAAAATGATTTTTTTAAACTAATGTATCCACTTGCAATTATCTTTTTTTTTTGTATGAAATATTTCGTCCTTACTTGACACCTCGTATCGTTCAATTTTAAAGTATTCCTAAAGCTATACTTACAGACCTACCATTAAAAGTTAGGAATAAAAAATTTTACTGTCGAAACGATTTCAAAACTTTAATACCACCACACTACACCACTTTACTTAGTGTAGTTAAAAAGTTAAATAAGTGAATTGCAAATCAACTAAATAAATAATTGTAATTTTTTAATTCTGTGAAAATAGATCGAAAGATTCGCTATACGAGAAAGGTTTCAAAAAATGAAGCGAACTGGACCAAATTTTTTACATATATTTCTAATATCAAAATACAAAGCAGATCTTTTTTTTTTTAAATATATTCCATCTCTCCATATTCAATATGGAATAAAATTCGCTTCTAGAGCAAAACATACCTGCATGTCAAATTTTAATAAAACATGTCATCATATTTATATCGATTTATAAAGTGCTTTTAGTCGATCGCTGTAATATAAAATTGGTCTCTTTTAGATCTTCTTAAGTAGGTGCATACTTTTAATACCTGCACCACAATAGAGTATCATTAGGATGGTTTAGAGTGGTATAGAGTGTAATAATAAACTAAACGATATTTAAAAATATTTTAAAATAAATTTCATATAATGATATGTTTGCTATTGAATATAGGAAAAAGAAGTCATTCATTTTAGCGTTAATTTTAATGTTAATTTCGTCAAGTTGCTTCAGTTAAAAAAGATTTAATAAAGCCACATTATAATAATTAAAAGCCATCTATTATCATTCTGATTATTATTAATTACATCTTTTGAGAATTTATTCAAGTGTATGGTCAAAAGAGATATATAAGCTGTTTTAATAAATTTAATTAAAACAAGCAATTTAACATAACCTTATTAAAATTATTCATTATAAATTACTGTTTGGGAATTGTCCTACACGTTAGACCAGATATTCATAAGTCTTACTCTAACTGAAATATATTTAAAAATTATAAATAAGAATAGCGAAAGAAATGCAATACGAAAAAGAAATATCACGACAGTGTTTGCAACATTTATTTTTTTTTTTTGCTTTTTGTTGCATTTGATTTATTTCAATTGAACAAATTTTTTTAGACCCAAACGATGACAAGTTAATACAAAGTGGCTAATGCATGAGATATAATCTCTTTAAAACTCTACAAATATATTTATATACTATTTAAATGATTTTAATTATTATGTCAAAATATAAAAAATTTATTCACTTAATTCATTAAAGGAAATTATTAAACGCTCTTGTATAATCTGCTGGAGTTTTCATATGGGAAAATGACGAAAAAGCTAAAATGAAGTTTTTTTTTTTTAGTTAAGTTTATCTTTTGTTACACTAATTGATTTAGACAAATTTATGTACAGACATATGTCTGTATCGATTCAATTTCAAATTTATTCTACTCAATTTTCTATCTATCTCTTCATCCAAACTAATTCGCCCATTTAATGTTATCATCGAATTTGTTTTAAACTTTTTTAAATTGACATTCAATATTAAAAGATAAATGTTGTTAAAAGTACACAAATTTTTTAAAGTCAAATCATTTTTACAAATATTTGGACCTTTTTTGAAATCTCTTAATGTTTAGTATTTAAAATATTGTTCAAATGCATGAGTGAAGGCATTTATGTCATATTTTTAAGTGGTCAGTTATTTGATAGAATGTGTAATAGTCGGCTACATCGTTTTTACAGGGTATTATAAGTTTATACATATGTTTGTAACACCCAGAAGCAGTTGAAGTAGACCCACCTTGTATTATTCCGATCGATTCAGAATCACTTCTTGCTTCGACTTAACCCTCTACTTAATACAACACTGTACTGTAAAGCTGGCATGTTTACAAAACATAAACATAAACTAAATTCTCTCTTTTTTGAACAAATCGAATGAGTAAAACTTTATTTATTTATTCATTTATTATAATACCGATCATCAAATCTTATATTTATTATCATTTCTCATGATATAATATAACAGAAGAACTGGAAAATTTAAATGGAATAAGTTCCTCTTAAAAAGTTCCTTAAGAATATTTAAGATCATAATTTTATACTTTAAAAGTTAAGGATTCAAAAAATTCTTTAAGCATTGGAACCATTAACATGTGCCAACCCATTTATTTATATACACATTAAAAGGCAGAATATAGGACACCTAATGTGGGTTTTTTTTTATTAATTTTATTAAATTGTTTAATTCAGTACTATATCTTGACGTTTGTGTATGAATAATGTACCTTCGGGAATATATTTTAATAAAACTAAAATTATTTTATACAGGGAAACAGGGAATGAGTGTATGCCTAGAGAGAGCATAAGAAGGGGATGTACAGGTATGTCATAGAATAAGAAGAAAACTTCATATTGATTGTTATTGTGGGATTTGAAAAAAAATTATTTACGGCCAATTCTATTTTTGTGTAATATGTAATAATTTCAATAATGGGTCAAGACTTTTGATGGTTATAATTTTTATTCATAAGTGAATAAATTCTCTCATTAGGAAAAGAACTTGATTTAATTACATGGTCAATTTCAAGTGCTCTTAGAAAGGAAAGTAAGCATTTAAATAAATTATCATTTAGCCCAGAAGTATGCAATTAAATGATTAATATGTCTATGGCATAAAATATACTTTAGTTTTTTTCATTAGTCTTGTATATTTGAAAAGAATCATTGAGAAATAAGAAGAAAATTTGTCTTTTTATAAATAGTTTCTACTTTTCCAAAATTCCTTCGATACCAACTCACAATAAAAATTGTGAGTTGGCATCATGCTACTTGTTTTATAGGCCATTATAAGATTGCGCAGATGTTTGTAACATCCAATAAGGACCCACCCTTTACTTTACCAATTGATTTGGAATCACTCACTGATTCAATTGAAGCCTGTTTGTCCGCCTGACGTCTGCCAATGTAACTTCTTTCAGATACTTTAGTGAAATTTAACATCTAGATATGGTTTGGCTCAGAGACAAACTAGAATGAAAATGGTTAAAATCGGAAAATTTTACCGACCGCTCCCTACATAACGTCTTTCTTACAAAAAAATTGTTGTATGGGAAAATTTCGCAATACATTTTAACGTAAATTGGTGCTAAATTGTATTATAACGTGGAAAATATGTGGACCAAATTTTGTCCAGATTGGTCCATTTTAACGACCACTTTCCACATAACCCCTTTCCATATAAAACATCATGAACGAAAGTTTCAATTTTGAATATATTTTATCGAAAAGTGGCAGTGCCTGGTGTTGTGGCATAAAAAAATATATGTATCAAATTTGGAGCGGACAGACCCATTTTTTTAAATCCTATTGGCTTGTAATTCCCTTACTTAACTTTAATCACATTAAGTAAAGTACTGTAGAGTATTTAAGAGTCAACGCCAACCTACTATAAAGTTCTTAGTTGTCCATCTTTGACTCTATCGATTTCATGTGTTATTTTTTAAAAACAGTGTCTTATAATTTAACAGCGTATTCTAAATCTTAACAACAACCATTCCACAGTTATGAATTATATTCTTGTGACTTTTTCAATTTTTCCTTTCACACATAACTTAAACATCATTTAACGTATCATTTAAATTGTGAAAGGAGTTATGTATGAAGTGATACTGAAAAGCTTCAAAAATTCTGTCATTATAATTGAACAATTTGCCGCATAACCCAGAAAACTGATGAAGATAGAAAGACAGTGAGTGATGGGATGGGGGGGAGCGATAGAGTGATATCATTATTGTAACTTGAACTTACAAAAAAAATTATTATTTTTATGTAAAATAAAATAAAGAAAACTGATCTAGTACGGATACACGGACTTGTTTTTATTACATTTAATAATTTAGTAGTTAAAAATGAAAAGCACTGTAGATTCTTCTTACCTTAACAATAATACATTATAAATTTTTGCGTTATCATAATGATCAGCAAATGGTCGCCACTAAAAGCTGCAGTAGTAAAATAAGCTCTTGAACATGTAAAAAAATATAAACGTACACACGCACCCATTTACATTTAAATTGTTTTGTTTTTCGCTTTTTTTTATTCTTTTTTAGCTTGCACTACATTAAAAGGACTAAGTTAGAGGAAAGTAATATAAAAGAAAACAAAGAATTCTCTCTTTATTGGTTTTTCTTCTTTCCTTTTTTTTATGGTTGTATTTATATTTATATATACAAAATGTTTTTGTTTTCATTTGTTGTTCTGGGCTACCTAACCGCTACAGAAAGCGAGTAAATCACTTTACTTTAACTTTAATTTATTTTACGTATTCCAGTGAAACATTTTGTAAGATTTGTTGGCTTTTTTTAATCTTTTTAGACTTTTTAGTTTTTTTTAGCTTATTTCCTTTTTCAGTTACGTTTAACGTTTACATTTCAGTTGCAATCTGAAACTTCTTTTATCTACTTACATTTTTAAGAAATTTTATATTCTTTATATTCAATTTTATTAAATCATGTTGAATTTATACTACCAAATGATGCTAAACTTCCTAGAAAAGGTATCTATTATGTACACTACATTTTATTTAATTTTATTATGCTTTTAAATACTTTACCTTAATTCATTTATTTTAAGGAAATTAGAAATCATTTTTTAAAAAGCCAAGAAACTTGTGAAATATAAAATATGAATTATTATTCAGCTAAGATTACTTTTTATGAAAGCACATTTAAAGCCGTTGTTGATTAAAGTATAATATTTATTTTTTTCCACGTTTTAGATATTTCGAAAATTTATAAGATTTCATTTCCCTTTTCATTTTATTCATATTTATATAAAAGATATTTATGAACATTTGTTCTGATTAAACTTTAATCACAAAATTTTCTTACTAAAAAAATATTATTAGATATTTTGAAAATTCTTCGATTTTTTTGAATTTATTTCTTTATTTAATACACTTAAATTTAAACTCAAATACCGACACTCATATGCATATAATTCCTTATTATAAATATAAATGAATAAGTATGCGTTAAATGTCTAACATAACATTCGCTCATGTATGTCAACGCAATCGTAAAGTTCACTATCAACTAAATGTTTTTGGTCTGTTGAAATTAACTTGAACTCAGTCACACCGTGTTTGCTGAAAACATTCACCATTCAATGTGCCTTTTACGTTTTATTGTTGCTTTCTTTTTGCTTGCATTAAACATTTGCCATGCTTTTTGTTCATGCATATGGATATTTCCTCTTGATTTATACTAATTGTTCAGGTACGTGCATATGTTCACTTCATGCTGACCCTCGTGTATTTTGGTTTAGCTTGTTTTCGTTTCGTTATGGTTTTCGTTTTTTTTCATTCATTCAATTTTAATTGTCGTATTTTCACTAAATAATTGATAAGTCTGTTTGTAATAATTATCAATACATTTTTTTCAGTATAAAGCATCAAACAAGCAGATCGTATATGTTGTGTGTGCCGCTGAAAATAACTCACCACATCATCATCACCAGCGGGTGAAAAACTTTTAATAAATTGCTCTTTTTTTTTAATTCGCTATGGGAGAAAATAGCATATAGTAAGAGATAAAGTTAATAAAAACTGCAATATGAGCATCAATAGCACAAAAGCCGTAAAAAAGACATTCTCTTTTAAAAGCTTTTTGTGACTCTTGTCGCCATTAATGATTTGACTAAAATGTCTTTGTAAAAAAAAAATACTTCACGAAAAATATGTCAGTTATCAAAAACAAAAAAAAAAGCATTAACTAAATACTCAGGGCCCTTCGTTCGTTCAACTACTGTAACTAATTCATTCTCTTAAAATTTTTTTAACTTTTAAGAGAAGTCTTTCAACTACTGCATCATGTTGATAAACATTCGTTTATTGCTAATGTTCTAACCCCATAAATTGTATGGATTACAAATATAAAAAATAATCTGTAAGAAGAACATAAAGTATATATAAAATAATATACGTATATATATTATGTAAAAGCGAAAGTGAAAAGAAGTTCGTAAACACATAAGCAATGTCCATTAAATGCTATACATACGCATATAAAAATATACATGTAAAATGTTTCATAAGCTTTTGTATCAACTTTACGGGAATTCTCAATGAAAAAATTAATCTTGGGATTGGTTTACATTTTACAGTTATATATAACAAAAATCATCCAAAAAAGAAAAATTTTGTTTGATCTAAGTTCATAGAAATACCTTTCACAAAAAGACTAATATGTATTCGATATTAAGAGAAAATTATCTAATTACTAGAGAAGAAGTCTTTATAAAACAAAAATTACAATGTTGTTTAATTTGTTGCTTCAATTTGAATTGTCATTTATAGTTTAATGAACATTCTTTTTATATGAAAAAAGATGTAGATAATTTTATATTAACCTGCATAATAAATTACAAGTCTATCCCCGAAGATTTCTTCATTACAAAAAATCTAATTAAAACAGATCTATTACTAAATGTATCTTATATATATTTTGCTTCGTTTTTCCTATAATTTCTTGTAAAATTTTTGTATAATTTTTTGAAAGATCGATGTGCTATAAACATTTTATATGCTAAACCAGTACATTCTTGTAAACGTGATGATACTGCATCCCGTCTAGATGAAAAATAGTATAGAAATAACAACGGTAAAGCGATAGCCGTGTTACTGTTAGAAAAATGCTATCTTGAATAATTTATAATAGTAATGCTCTTCTGACAGAAAGTACTGAAAAATTGTTCTTCCGTTGTTTCTTGTTTCGTACTTATTTGGTAAGATAAAACAAATTATCTCAATCTCTTTCTTTTACATAGTTCATTTTATAGCAGGTTCCTAGATCCATTCAACCCATGTCCTACACCATTCGTTCTTTAAGCAGTGTCATGAATGTAATGCCATCAAAAGAAGAGTTCAGAGTGGTTTCGTTTATCAGTTAATGTGAAATATATTTCGATATATTTACGAAATATCGGAAGACATTTATGTACCCAGACACTTCATGTTGCATAATTTAAAGGAATCCGTCTTTTTCGGGTGATTTACTTATAATTCATTTAAATAAAAATAGAAACACATACTGGTCGCAATTTAATTACATTTAATTACATTTAAGTACATTTAATTACATGTATGTTTGTATGTGTTTGCACAAAATTATTTACACAATTAAGCGTTCTGTGAAAATAATTATCACATTCATTATTTTCAATGCATCCAAATATATTGACGAATAATTAACGGGACACAAAAGCACAGCCCATCTTTATTCTATTAAATATTTATTTTAATAATTACTTATTTAACATTGTTTTTTGGAATTTATTAGCTTTATTTTCATTAACATTTTTTTTATTGCTCTTGGTCTTATTATAATTTTAATTATAATTATTATTGGCGCTGTTATTTCTTCCAATACATTCATATATTGTTTAAGTAATTCCCACCACTTTTCAATACTGTACTTAACTTTTTATCAGCTTATATAATGAATGAAATGATATGAAATATTTTTATTTACGATTGAATTGCATAATGTTGAACACGTACCTAATAAAGTGAATTAATAAAGGTAAGTGAAAACAAATTAAATAATTTTCGATCTAAAGTAAATTACTTTGAGATACAATAAATACTTTTTCTTTCGTCGTTAGCAATGGGAAAAGTTGCTAAAATCATATAGAAACAGATTTTTGCGTTGGTAACTCCATTAAATTATTCTTATCATCCTATATGCAATAACTTACATGCAACAATGTTGCACTAAGAGAAGCATGTTGAGAAACTGAAATATAACTTGAAATATGTTTATGCTATGAAATTAAAAGCTATAGAGTTGATTACTTTTGGAAAGCAATATAATGTAACTATGACAAAAATCTTTTTCAATTGCATAACAATTAAGAACTCAAAAATTAAAAAACCAAAACGTTCTTCATGAAGAATACTTTTACCCCTTGTAATGATATTGAATAATTGGAAAAGGTATTTTCTTATGAAAGATAACTTTCTTCGAATGAGTATCGCAAAAATCTCATAAGTTATTTCGAGCCGATTTAATGATAAATTTCAATTTTTTTAATGAATCTGATTTTATATCTTTTCGAAAATCCATAAATGTATGATTGTTGATAATGCTTCTGTTCACTTTTCACTTTTTCATTTGAAAAGCCACCTAAAAAAATCTGTTAGGGTCAATTTTTTTTTAATTACAAGAAATTTGTTAATTCTTATATGGATTAAGTGTCACTTCTTCGTACAAAAAAATAATCCGAATACTCCAATAAAGCGTAACGCCTTATATCAAATAAAGTTTTTAAGTATTGTTGGTTAAAAAATGGAATACAAAGTAAAACATTTCAGAACCATTATAAACAATTTCTTTCAATCAAGTTGCCCTACAATAATTTTATTCATCGCATGCAATATAATTAACAAATTTTTTTCATTCGTTTACATAACGCAAAAAGGAAAAATACAGAAACAAATAATTTTTCAAAAAAATAGTAAAAACTTTTATATGTAAAGAATTTATGGTTGAATTGTTTTATATTAAATATAAGAAACCAAAAACAAAAATAAAAAAAAACCACACTCATGAAGAGCTTCATAAAAGTAGACAAAACCAAGACAACTCTTAAAACAAAATGTGAACAATAAAAAATAAAAAACAATAAATAATGGCAAAATGGCAACAACAATAAAAACAAAAAATCTACCATAAAACTCACTTCAAAATCTGAAACTCATAACTCATTGATTGGCCAATTTATTCATATTTCACATCAAAACCATTAAGGACTTTGCTCTGTTTCCATGAAATAAATATATTTATATATTTATATATGAATGTCAACGTACCATTAAGGAGAGAAAAAATCAAAATGAAGCATAGCAATAACAGCAACAGCTGCTGTTGTAATTGTTGTTAACAAAAAAAAATATATATATATATATATAATAAAATCATAAGAATTTTTATTTTTATTTTTATATTTATTTTTATATTTATTTTTATTAGTATCAAAGGCTGAGGTTGCTGTTGTTGTAGCTGTTATTGTTTGTTTTTGCAAATGCATTCATAAATACAAGAAGAAGCAAGTAGAGAAAAAAAAATTCCATTTGCAAATACATAACAAACAGAACACTAGTAGAAAATCGTTAAAGAGTTACAAAAAATGCGTGAGAAAGTTTATTGCAATTTAGATCAATTGAAAATTGGTTCAAAAATACAGTACCACTAAAAAAAAATTGCCAAATTTTATCTAAACAACTTACAATTTATACAAATCATTTAAATTGATTTCAGTTGGAGGCAGAATTTGGTAGCAACAAGCGGCAAATTAAACTCTTTGTTGTTGGTATAAACAAAAATTGTGATTGATATATGGCCGGACATAAAAATTTAATTAAATCAAATTAGAATGTCGTGCTGATAAAGATCCTTTTTTTGCGTGCTCGAAACTTTGCAGTATAATCAGAAGTATGTTGATTTTGTCAAAGTTTTTCGAAAGTGTGGTAGGTAAAAAAATAGTAAGCAAGTAACTAGTGCCCTTGATTTTTATAATTTCGTCAAATGTAAATAGATAACAGAGAAAGTGTCCAGCATCAGTTTACGAAAATGTAGGAAAGTTTGAAGGAATTAAAATTAAAAAAAATTATTAAACTCTTAGGCTCTTTAGCAAAAAAAAAAAATTTCAGCCTTGGACAAAATAAAGCCTGATATGGGCAGTTGTCATCCAAAAATGTGTATTCTCACATCCATACAAAAATTGAAGAACATCCAAAGAGACCTGCTTAAATCGAAGGTGGGCTTCAAAATAACGCCTACTGGACTCATCACTGTAAACTTGTCGAGAGGTACTAGTCTCAAAACTCAAATATAGCATCCCTTAAATGCCTGGAAAACATTTACATTATGCTGAATCACTCATTGATTCCAGGCCCCTTTTGCATTATTGGAATTCAATCTATCTCTAATCCCTGGTCAAATTCAAACAAATTTATTATACATCGAAATTGATATAAGATCTAACTTGTTGAATTGATAAAAAAAATATTATATAAAGAGATAAAATCGTTTCCTCTGTCAATAAATTAATAATGAATGATTGGATAAATTTATCTACACGGAATATACGTACATACATACATACATATAAATATATATAAATGACAATGGACCAAAATTTTAGTCAATAATGATTATTGTGTATAAACAACATTGACAACAACTACAAAAATACTAGCAATAGTAATAATAAAATTAATAGTAAGCGTATAAATTTCCAATGGTATTCAGAAACATCTTGTGTTGATATATGTGGCCATAATCAATGAATAGCTAACAAAAATTCACCACAAAAGAAAAGGTTTTTATGGTGTAGAACTACTAGACTATTATTATTAAATGCATTTTGGGGGGGGTGGGGAAAGAAAAGCCTTAAATTTTTATTTAGTTTTTAATTTCAAAAAAGTTGATTTAGAAACTAAGCTGGGAAGAAAAGGCCGAAAAATCAATCGGCCTTAACAATTGCTATTATTTATTGAATGCGTTTAAGATGAAACTCTAAATTGGGAAATTCTAAAATGTGGATTTCAAAAATCACTTTACTAAACATCTAATTTTGTAAAAATATTTCTTATTACATTTTCATAAAAACTTACTTTTATTATTCTACACTTAAATATGGCATAAAAAAAAACTACTGTATCTAAATTTTATCTGAAATTTTTTTTATTGAAATATAGGAAAAGCTTTTACTTTTCATCAGTTTCAAAAATATACCATCTAAAATGGAAAAAAGTAGGTGATACAATTATTTTATAGAACACATTTTGAAAATAGTTCAGCCTACAGATAAAATATCTTTTTATTCAAATTATTAATTTAGCTTAAACTTCCGAATATATTTCATGCGATTATTTTCGTATGAATTTCTAATAATATTGAGTGAGAAAGAATGAGTCAATATAAAAGATATAAAATTATCGTAGAGTATTTTATTGTTAGTGATTGATAATTGTTGTTATTCAATTGAATCCATAATGAAGTGATGCATGTTAATCTCATACCTTTTGCTTCTTCCTCTTTTCCTTTTTTTTTTTTTTTGTTCATTTATCGCTTGAGTGCTTTTATTTATAGTCCAAAAATATGCCAAACTCCTTTGGGCTGAAAATATGTTCTATTGATAACTACCTCAAGTTCGAAGCATATTTCATGAACATATGATAAAATTGTAAATTGAAAGTTTATTTGTTATGGTTAGTGTGATAGCATGCCATGCAAACATGCACTCGCCTACACATATGTTACACTTCCTTGCCACTTACACTTTCAATTTAAAATGAAAGAAGAATGCAACGAGAGGAGAAAACTTTATATAAAATAAAGATCATCTATGAAATTTTTAAGCAAACAAACGAAAGCATTAACTGTAAAAGGGGAAAGGAGCCATGAAACGTGAAACTTTCATTATCCAGTTTCATATTCATCCTAGTTTTCACTCTTTTATGATTTTGTTTTTTGTTTTTTTGCGGTTTATGCGGTTTTGATGTAATTATTTTAATTATTTTTAGTTATTATCAGTTACGAAATGAAAATATTGAATATTTATAAAAATTTGAATATTATAATTAAAATTCTTTATCTAAAATAAATATAAGATTCATTTTTATCTCAAAATTTCATTGTATAGTGCATGTTAAATATTGAAGCGGATTTTATTATAAATCACACTTTCGTCTACAGGTTGGATGCATTAGAAACCTTCCATGTAACTGTTTTCAATCATCATCATATTTTGGAATAAACTTGTTATATCTTTATGTTCTGGTGTTAAAAAGAGACATTTGAATTTTCTAGAAACCTTAAAAATTCCTGCATACCCTTTGGTATTAAAATGGGTTAATGGGTCAACTCAGTTAAAAGATACCTCCTCATCAAAACTTAGATTTTCCATTGGTTTACCAAAAATAGGCACTAAAGCTTCTTTGCTTCTTTTCAATTAATATTTATTATTCCTGAGTTAGATCCATTGGCCACGGTACTGAGTGAAATGTACTAAAAGTTGGTGTAATGTCCTCAAATTACATTAAAATAATGCTTTGGCTCTAAAACAGTGAAAGAAGCTGGAAAATTTTGCAAAAATTGACATTTTTCGTAATTTTCTCTGTAGCGTACAAGGTTTCATCAAAAAAGCATATTCTAGCTTCATTAAAATCATTCTTGACTAGATTAACATAAAAGTATTTTTTTTCAAAATAATTCAATATTTATAGACGGACAATATCAATAAGAAATATATAAAATAAATGTTTTAAAATTTTCATCTTTTTTTCTGGAATTATTCACTCGTTATTGTGATTAAGAAAATGTAATCACTTATATAGATTTAGGGATTACATTTGATTCAAAACTTAGATTTCATCTGCATATTGAGTCCTCAGTGAATAAAGCGAAATCAATACTGGGCTCCGTAAAGAGGTGGGCTAAAGAATTCAAAACCTCATACGTTTCGATGCGTTTGTTCACGTCCCTTGTATGACCAATACTCGAGTACTCTGTTGTTGTGTGGATTCCGACTTATAACTGCTACATTGACCACATTGAAGCCGTTCAAAAAAACTTCCTTACATTTGCGTTGCGTGGTTTAGAATGGGATGTTAACCAACCCCTGCCTCCGTATGAAAGTCGTCTAAAGCTACTCAATTTGCCCATTCTGTCTAAACGTCGTGAAATGTTGTCCGTTATTTTTATGATAAAATTGATACAAGGCGATACTTCTTCTATTGGCAACTATTGATGTAACAAACTACACCAATAGTTGCCAGATTATACCATCTGTAAATACGCATATTTTTGAAAATGTGTTTCTCATTTCGGTGATGCCGCTCTTAATAATGGGCGTATACTTCATGAGCTTTAATTAGTTTAATCGGCCCATGAAGGTTCATATTTTGTACCATGATTTGCCGCATATAAAGCTTATGGATATTTTTTTTGTTTTTTTT
Source organism: Melophagus ovinus (assembly GCA_023089585.1). NCBI lineage: Eukaryota > Metazoa > Arthropoda > Insecta > Diptera > Hippoboscidae > Melophagus > Melophagus ovinus. Next base: position 202,733 of record JAKKIB010000251.1, on the reverse strand, counting down.
TTTTTTTGGTATATATTTGTGTTTCTTTATTTTGGTTGTTGCTGTTGCTTTTTTTGTTTTCGTTTTTTTTTTTGGGGTTGTTACTAATTTTGTTATAGTTGTAAGTTTAGTATTTTATTTGTATTTTTCTCCGTATTAGTTGTTTAATATTATTATGTAACTAATGAATAAATATATATATAAATACATAAATAAGTGCTGCAACTATTTACTGAGCATGTTGAAATTTCATCAAATCAAATCAAATCAAATTAAATCAAGTTAAATTAAGTTATATAGCAATGATTTGAATTTACATAAGAAAGATTATTGAATGTGAGCAATTTGCATCTTACAGAAAATCATTAAATGCTAATTAAACAAATGTTCACTCTACATTAAACGTATTTTAATAGTGCTTACTACAACACAAAACAATAATAGAAACAACAATGACAAAAAGTAGACAAAACATGAAACATCTTTTTATAAAATTATCTTTTTGTAAAATTAGTTGATGGCAGACACTGAATGAAAACGGAAAGTACAAGCAATAACAATAATGATACCTTTGCCTATTACTTGTTGTTGCTTGTTGTTGCTTGTTGTTGCTTGTTGTTGCTGGTTTAATTGTTACTGTTATTATTATTAAAACAGAAATAGGCTTAATAATAAATGGATTTGTGGTGTTAAGAGAAATGCTTACTTACCCAACCCACTTGAACATGGTCCAACTCAAAAGCAACCCACAAAAAATGTCTGATGTGTAATTTAAGATGATACATTTTATTTTTCGCCTTCTTCGTAAACAAAATTTAAAACTATAATCATTTTTATAATCATATTTCTAACATCTAAAAAAAGTCTCCGGGTACCTGCATACTTGATAAGCATCAAATTTTAAATCAACCTCTATCTATTTGTGTTGAACTGGTTATCTGTTTGTCGATAATATTTTTTGGCTACTAAAAATTAAAATATCAACCTTAAGTTTAGCAAAAACGTTGAAAAGTTTTACTGATAAGTTTTTTACGGAGTGTGCACCAAATTATATTAAAATATCAAAATATATTAAAAATATTCATTTTATTATATTTTTTATTGATTATTTCTCAGTTTATAAAACAAGTAAATACAATGAATATATTTTAGGACTATTTGAATTATTAAGAACTTAAATGCTCTAAAGTTACCTAATGATAAAATATCATTTGCGTATTCTGCTGATCATATTTAAAAAGTAAATAAAGATTTCTAGAGTGATGCGTGTGGAAAATACTTTTCCCTAACTTTTCTTAAATTTTCTAATGTATATAAATTTGCTTCGATGTTTGTAAAATCCAAAAAAGTTAAGATAGTAACTTCTATTATTATACCTATCGACTTAGAGTCACTGTTTTAATTGAAGCCTGCCTAGTCATCTAATGTCTGTGCAATTTTCCAATATTATTGGCTTATAATTCTCTCATTTGATTAGAGTCGGCCCCAAACGAATTGTTCTTCTTGTTCTTCTCGTATTACTTTAAAAATATTAATAATAAACTACACGATCCATACATAAAAAAAAGAAATAAATTAACAAAAACAATTTAAAAAAAGTAATTTTTGGCTGGGATCAAATCTTGGATACCCACCATCAATACGCCATTATATTACGATTCAGTTTTTTAAGAATAAATTGAAAATGTAAAGTAACTTTGCGTAGGCATTTCCGATTTACATGACATCTGGATAGATATTGTAGGTTAATATCCTCTCTACTTGTGCAAAATTTCAGCTCTCTACACAGATGATGAGCAAAAAACTATCAAATTTTGCTTTAAAAAATAAGGTGTTTTCACTTTATGTTGCACTGTGGGCAATTCCAAACTGCGTGCAAGAATTTTCAATGATTCTGTAAAATATGGGCTCGATATCTCAAACTTTGTGACCAGGAGAATACAGACCGGCAGTCATACAGACGGACAGATGGACAGACATGTCTAAATCGATTCTAAATTTGATACTGATCAAAAATATATATACTTTATGGAGTCTCTGACGCTTCCTTCTAGACGTTTCAAACATAATGACAAAGAAAATATACCCCCAAACTCTGGGTGGTCAGAATAAAAAAAAAAAAACAGAAAATGCAATGGTGAGCGAACAGAAAATTGTTTGTGCTATTATTATTATTAAAGTTTGGTGTGGGGGTCTTTTTTATAAGTACTTTGTGATGGATAGATTTATGCAGTTAACTGTCAGGCGATACATTCAATTAATCAATCATTTAATCAATCACTCAGTCAATTAGTTAAACAAAGTTTTTCACTTCATTTTGATTTTTATATTTTTCTATTTTTAGAGTAAATCTCTAGTTAATTATCTAAATAAAGGTAATGTTTGGTTTACACCCACCACCGAGAGGTTGTCAATATATTTACTTTGACATCATGTTTGTAAAGGCTAGAAGAAAGTGTTAGAGACCCTATAAAAAATATGTATATATATATTTTTTATCAGCATTAAATTCTGAACCGATTTAGATATGTCTGTCCGTCCATTTAACGGTCTGTGTATTGTCTGTTGTAAACATCCTCCTGGTCGTAAAATTTGACAGAATCAAGCTCAAATAAGACAGAATCGTTCAAAGTTCTAGCACGCAGATTGGGATTGAAAACTGGTAAAAGCGGCCAGAGGACACGTACAGAGTGCAACACAAACTGAGAACAACAAATCTTTTTTTAAACAAAATTTTTCAGTTTTTTTACTCATCATCTGTAAACTGCAAAAATTTTAAATTGAAATTTCGCACAAGTAACGAGACTATCAGTCTACAATGTCAAGGCAAAAATTTTCATTTTTTTAAGTTTCCGCTTTCTATTTAGTACTGAAAAAACTGAAACAAGCTTTCAAGAAAAAAAGATTATGGTGTCTGGGTATTGAGTGTACAAAATTTAGCCCCAGCTAAATATAACTTTCTTACTTGTTTCTCATTCTTGCATTCGAATGGTAAGAATTTGACTGAACAGTATGGGTGTGGGTCGCTGTAATTCGTCATCGACATTAATAATTGAAGTTATAATTGAATTACTTCATAATTTATAAGTCATTTTTAAGGGTATTGCATAATAAATTTAGAAGAGACCTTATAATGCAGATAGTAAGAGAAAAAGAAAATTTATTGAATAATTATGAATTATGAATTGTAATGGTAGTCCCGTGCCTTTTGTTTCTTTGCTCTGGCCACTAATTAATAAAAACTTTTCTCTTTCTAATGGGAAAGTTCTATTTACAATAATAATGAATTGTGAAATAAACGTCATACAATTTTATTTCAATTACTTTCCACTTAATAATATTTTGACATTCACTCAATTAAATGCTTTTAGTTAAATGTTTTACTCCCAGCCTCATTAAATTTTCATAACGTATTTTACATTATTTTCCGTTCAGTTTACCACTTTTTTTTTATTCATACAAGAGATGTGGGGAAATAGATCAAATTAATCAGCCCTCAATGCTAATAATGAGTCATAAAACACAAAATTGAGATGTTTATTTTTACATATTATTAGTCTAAATATCATAAAATAATTACTTCATTTCTACAGTTTCATTTTCCAGTTCATTATTCTTTTATTTATTCTAGTCTGAGTCTTAAATCATGAAGGGGCACGTTCTCTTAAAAGGCATAAAGAATGAGCATTACAATTATATAGCCCGAATTGGTTAGTAGTTAACAAGTGGAAATGTTATTCTTATTATTGGTCGAAGCCGAATCTTAAATATTGTACACCATTTTATTTATTTAGATTAAAAAAATTAAGGAAATTAATTAAAAAATCCAGTACGAAAAAGTATGGTTTAAAAAGTTCATTATCTGGCAGAGGACCCAAAAACATAGACTAATTTGGGCGAAAGTTGTTGTGCAGATGTAATATATCACAATATAATAATGTGCCAAGTTTCTGTAAAAATAATGAGAAATTGTAAAACGCCTTTCATATAAAGAAAAAACGTTATATGAATCAAGAAAATTATAGTGAATCGACCGATGTACAAAAAGGTAAATTTATTTTAAGCCTTCTTTCAACATTATAACCATCTACACATAATTTTTTGTAATTACCTTCATGTCCTGAAAATGATATAAAAAGTTAACTATAAAAATATTAACATTTTATGATGATTAAAGTTTAAGGTTTCTCTAAGTGAGAAATGTTTACTTGATGCGGCTTCATATTCATTTCTATTCATTCTTCAAGCGACTACATCTAGCAGTTTAATTCATATTATTATTCTGTACATATCACCCATAGTACACCTCCGCGAATATTCAAACATATTACATACATGCAATCTGCTTACAAATTCGTAATAATTATTCAAATTCCGAAATGTCGCTTTTATTGCTATCACACAGTTTGGTAGCGTATTAATGAACAGGTAAGACAATTATATTTAGCTGGGGCTAAAACTTGTATACTCAACACCCTGACACCATAATATTTTTAATGAAAGCCTGTGCCAGTTTCTTCAGTAGTAAATAGAAAGCGGAAACTTACAAAAATGAAAATTTGTTATTACTTGATTTAGCTGAGAGTGTTAGTGGTTTCTAAGTTAGTGGTTTCGTTACTTGTCCAAAATTCAACTTTCTATCTTTTGCGGTTTACAGTTGATGAGCAAAAAAGTGTCCTATGGCTGCTTTTACTCACTTTTAACCCAACCGGAATTACGCGCCAGGACTTGCAATGATTCTGCCAAATTTGAACTCGTTATCTGAAATTTTAGAACCAGGAGAATGTTTACAATAGACAGACATTTAGATCGTTAGATGGACAGACAGACACATCTAAATCGATTCAGAATTTTTAGTGCTAATAAAAAAAAGTATATATACATATATATTTTTTTATAGGGTCTCCAACATTTTCTTCTAGGCTTTACAAGCATGATGGTAAAGCGAATATATTGGCAAGCTTTAGGTGGTGGGTGTATAATGCAGATTGTTTGTATGTAAAATATAAAATAATAAATTACAATAATTTTACAGCATATTAATTTGCTTATATCTGCATATATGCAAGTGTACTTTTTTTATTGCTTCGGTTTAATTTTTTTAAAGCAAATAATGAAAAGCTTTCATTACTTTATTTTTGGCAAAATAAATCGTATTAATGTTAAACAGATAAACAGTAAAAATAGCATTGAAATATAACACTTATATTTCATTATATCGAAATGAGAATTTTGAGTGATCTCAACAAAAAAAAATTAGATTCCTTCATTTAATTCCTTTCTTATAATGAGCATTCCAAAAAATTGAAAATGAATGAATGATTCATGTTTTTATGTTGTACAAATATAAAGTTAGAGGCAAATTCAATGATTGCTTATATCTGAGAAGCAATTTGTGAAAACTCTGCCGCAATATTTACTAATCGCATTATTAAACAGGATCGACTTTATAAAACTTTGATATTTTTGTAAGCTTTTATTTTTTAAATGACTTCCTTTTAATGGACTATCATAAAAAAAGTGAATTTATATCGAGAGTTTCTATTTACAACTTGAAAAAGTTTCGCAGTTACAATTTGTTGTTGTTGGTCTCCTAACGTACGCTCAATAAAAATATGAAAAGGAAAAATTGTTACAACAACTGAAAATAATTCTTGTGAAGCAACTTTTGTATTGAATTTCATTTGCTATTTTATTTACTAAAGTATCGAAGTAGGCAAAGCTAAAATCAAACAAAAGAAAGAAGAAATAGGAAACAAGAAAGAAGAAGACAAAACAAGAAAACTCTTTATAATTTTTAATCTTAATATCTCTTCATTTTTATGCTGATTATACTTTTCCATTTCTTTACATTTTACAGCTACCATTCCCTTTGAGAAAATTGGGCTATTTTTATTTTGTTAAAACATTTGCGACATTCAAAGAGAAGCTTCAGAGACTACAGTTTAAGACGACTTATCGATTGTCCATCCCTCCATTTGCGGTAGCACTTCTTCGGCTAGTGTAAATAAGAGGTAGACCTTTATATTTTATAGACCCAATTACTTCAATATTATCGCGAGTATGAAAGAAACTAATTATAAATATCCAAAATTACAAGACAAAATATTTCCATATTTTAGCTTTTTTGTAAATTCTTCAATTATTGCTCGTGATATGCTCAAATTGCAGCAATAAAAATTCCCAAAAATTACGCAAAATTAGTCACGCCCACAAGTTAAAATATAATATTTGTATAAATGGGTATGTACAATTTGGCTTGAGTCAAATAAAATAAAAAAAATTTTCTTATTGCTTCCTTTATTTTCTTTCTAGTAAATTTTTCTCTCTCTCAAAAAATATATAAAATAACTAAAAATGTCACAACTTTAAGTTTTAACAACCTGCTTATTCCTTCAGGACCATTTGGTGGTAATAAAAATGATTAATTTAAGGATAACAAAAAGTGGGTGCAAAAGTAGCGTTCAGTTTAGTGGTTTGGTGTCGTATACCACCCCTCAACATTATGGCAAAAAATTTTCAGAAAATATAAAATTAAAAATTATAGACTTTTTCTTTGCTTCTCTGTATATTTTGCCTTAATGTTGTAACAACAACAACAACAACAACAACAACAACAACAACAACAACACTTTAATAAAACAAAAAAAATACAAATTATGTGGTTGTGTTATTTTTTCCGCTTTTTTAAATTTCCACTCTTATATATATCGACTTTATCAACTTATATTTTATGAAATAATAAATTTACAATTTTTTACGTAAATTTCATTGTATAACTAACACACACAAACACACACACACACACACACACACACACACACACACATACATATTTAGAAAAGTTTTTTAAACATCATTTTTTATATATACAAGTACAAGTATCCGTTTTGATGTCATAGTGTTCTTGAAGCATTTTCCTTAATAAATTTATTCAAACAAAATAATAATGGAGAAAAGAAATTCTGCTTTTCTTATAGTTTCTTTCTGCTTTTTCTTTAACTTAAAAAGTTGGCAACAAAAAAAAAAACAAATTAAGAGAGATTTACTAGAAATGTACCTTTGTTTTCTGTTACGTAACGTGTTTACGAAATGTGACATCTCTAATAAAAAAAAAATTAAAAAGCATTCGTTTCTGTTAATATGGAAGACAATAAACGTTAGGCCAAAACAAGATAAATATTGAAGTTGAATCAGATCGACTGGTAAAGGCCTTTACACTTATTTCATTTCACTTTTTTAAGGAAAAAAAAAAATCAAAAAAATTAAACACCATAAATTTCTAAGTACTCTGCAAAAGTCTATGGTTCAAAAAAAATTGATCAAACTGAATAAAATTCTTTTAATTACACATAAAATGGCTTCATGCCGATGTTCATTGACAATAGAAAATCATTGACAATTTAAAATACTTTTTTTTTATCATATAACACATTAAAAAATTTTGTTATTTTTAATAAATTAAAGTTTAAACTAAAGTATTCCTAAGTATTTTTAAGAGTCAATTCTTTGGTGTATTAAAAGGACGCAATCTATTTTAAGTTTGTTAAACTGATGATGAAATCGTCACATAAACTTTTTCTTCTGCATACCACGAATTGTAAACACTTACAAAAGGAAAAGGGAAAACAAATGACCACAAATGACCATTGTGTGTTTTATAAGAATTTGAAAGTTTACACTTTATTTAAAAAATATTTTACTTAACACTTCTTGAACAAAAATTTCATGAACAATTTTTTTTCTATTGGTTAAGATTTAATTTTTTTTTATGTTATTTATATCACTTGTTTTTATAAAAGTAAACGATTGAAGTTTTAAAGAATAAAATAAAAAATTGTAAAGATCTACGTAAAAAAAAAATTGGATTTCACAAAAAAAACTTAGAATTGATTAAAACAAAAACTTGAGACCAATGAAGGCTCTTCTTTAGAATTTTCTATTTAAGGTGACCATAAAAAGTACTAAAATCATCAAAGCAGCATGTGAAATAAATAAAAGTCATATTTTTTAGTCTAAACAAATAAGCCTTTACAAAAAGACTTATTTTTCAGCATTTTATACTGTTTTCTTTATTTTTTTTTTATTAAAATCTATTCAATGCTTTTTTTTTTGTAAATATTCTATTAAGACTTGACACGTATTTTCAGCCTTTCAGTTCGTATATTAATATAATTATTTTGAGGGTAAACATTGTTTTTGATTGGCATAACAAGGCCCTCATTCTTAACAATTATTTTTATATTTTTACTTAGGTTATATATTAATCCCTCTTGAGATTTTTCAACTTTTCTGAGACTTTATTGTGATGTCTTTTTTCAAATTTTTCTTTTTCTTTTCTTTTTCTTTGATGACTTATATGCAAATGGATATTGAAAGATATTTAACTTTAACTTTTTATATTGTAAATTTTATTTAAATTACTTGTTTTTTTTTAAATGTTATTGTTGTTGTTGACTTTGTTATTGTTATTCCGGCATTTGATATTCATAACTTTTTTACAACTTTTACTTCCGTTATTTGCTTGTTTATTTTCTTCACAATAAATATTTATTCTAAAACATCTAACGACTGCCAAATGTACAACAAAAAAAAAAAAGCAATTGTAAGCGTTACAAATGAACACGTTCGACTTTTAAATATCTTACATCAGTCCACTTATTTTGACTAAAAGTCAAGAAAGTAAAAAATTATAATTCTTTTTGGGGTGAAGCTCAAAACAAAGCCGATCTCGACCAAAATGAAAATTAATATGAAAACTTTCGTTAAAGAGGATCCAAATATTGTAAATTTATTCCAAATACCAAAAAAATTTTTTACATACGTAATGATCGATAAAAATGGTCCTATCTTAAGCATTTTTACCAATTTTTATCTATTTAGATTAGATGGGGTTTAAATTTTCACCAAAAAAAAAAAAAAATAACTAAAAATTGTGGCATCAGTAATTGTTTGTTTATTGGTCAAACACAATGGTTTTGAATATTCCATCTGTACACACTTATAATACTCTGTAACTCCCTGTAGTGATACAACATAGAATTTGATAGTTTTTCCATTTAAATAATATATTTCATTGGAATATCTCATTTTTTCAATTTTCTGATTTTTCATATATAATTTCATTGTATCTTGGTGTTGAATTTTTCAATTTGGGTATGGCATGTAGCATACTTCTTGGCAGAATTTACATTTCAAGATATAAAAAATAATATTCGCGTTCTTGTTGGTTTTCTTTTTGGTTTTCTTGCTTTACCGCTCTCCCTCTCTCTGTCTCTCTCTATCAACTCTATCACTCTCTATCAACTTTATCACTCTCTATTACATTCAGTAACCGTTGAAATTGTTTTGCAAATATAATTTCAGTAATAAGAAAAAAGTTTAAATTATTTCTTCATATTTATGGACTTTTCTTCTTTTTATTTCTACTTATAGTTATGACTTCATCTTTAAAAAATTTTCACAATTTTTGGCACTTTTTATTATTATATCTCTCACTTATGCCTTTCTTTTTCTATACTTTCATATAATTTTATTTTTATTTATTAATATTATATCACTTTTGGGACTCTAAAACCAATCTCTTTGTTAGTTTATTTTATTTTATTCATCCATAAAATTATAAACTGCTAAAAAGAAGTAAAAAACCAAAAAAAAAAAAAACAACACGAAGAAAAAAGAAATAACAAATCAGTTAACGCTTAATGGTAAAAAAAATTAATGTTTAGGGGCATTAATGAAATCGATTCAAAAAACAATTATGAATCGATTAGCTTAACAAAACTCTATTAGTTGTTGAGGCTCTTATACTCAATTCTAATTTTTAACTTATCCTTTACAATTGAAAAAAATTTTAGAAAAATTTTAAGAAGAGTTATGGTAACTATTGTAAGTGAGAAGAGGGCGAACCACTTTTAAAAACAAGTTACAATCAAAGAACGACAACTAACTTTCCATTAAATTTTTAATTGACATTGTCAATGCCAACGGTTATGGAATTAATTTAAATTCCAATAAATGTTTAAATTCTCCAATAAATCTACTTTGAATGCAATTTTAAGCCATTCATTTTTAAATTAGTTCATTGCTAATTTAGCTTATTAATTTCTGTCATTGCAATTGACAATTTATAAATTTTCGAAATAAAATAAGTTTGATAAAACATTTAAACTTATACGCATTTCAGCACGTATGTTTTATTATATTAAACAATGAATAACTTTAAAGGTGGGCGGGGCCGACTCTTAAATACCCTACACCACTTTGCTTACTTTCTTTACAAGCCAATGATATTGAAAAATTGCACAGACATCATACGGACATGCAAGCTTAAATCGGTACAGGAATTCCAAGTCGAGTGTTACAATAAAAAGTGTCTCTATCTTAACTATTTTGAGTATTACACACATCTGCACACACTTACAGTATTTGTAATACAAGTGGTGCAAAATATAAAAAAGTCCTCATGATAACGTAAGATTAACAGTAAATATTAAATTAAAGACAGTAAGGACTTTAAATCATATAAAAATGGAAAGAAAATAACTTAAATTTTTTAATTATTAATTTCACATTATTTAGGCAAGTACATTAAATAGATGTCACAAATTTTCTTTAAAATTTAATTGCTAACAATATATTTGTAATTCTCGTTTAAATTTTAGCAATTTACATTTAACGTCTTCTAAATTCCATGATATTACAAAATAGTATTGTCAAAATAAATTTTGACAATACTCAGTAATATAATTTAGAGATTGATCTGTCAATTTGGTAAAGCAACTAATTGTAAAAGGGTAATTGCTTTAATTTATTAGCAACTAAGAAAATTGCTTGTTCATTTATATTGAAACAGTCCCAAATATCTAATTCTTCAATAGCAGGACTGCTTTGCACTAATTCTTCTATATCAGCATTTGTTAGTCCTGTTGTGTAATTCATACGTAGAACGTATAATGTGGAACTCTTTAAATTACTAAATGAGATTGCGTGATTCTGACTGAACGCTTCTATTGTAAAGTTACCTAATTGAAAAATATCTAAGTCTAGCAGATATTTCGATATGTGTGGCAGAGATTTATTAGTCAATGTTTTAAGATCAACTTATAAAGCAGTTAAATGAGGCAATCTTTTACATAGTAAGCATATGACATTATCATCAATATTGTGTAGAAATTTTAGATTAAGAGTGCGCAATACTGCACTTAAACTTTCGGCAATGCCTTTTAATGTGCCTTCTCCAGAGATCCCATCACAGCTCGATAAATCTAGGAGAATTAAGTATCCTTTTACTAAAATGAACTTTTTAATACTGTTTTAATTTAATTTGTGGCAATGACGTAAGTTAATTTCTTGCAAAGTGCTCAATCACTTCTTCAGAATCATACCTAATAAACCATGTAGTCCATGTACACGTCGCATTTAATGAAAGTTATACGCTTTAAGCTATTGGTGGCGAATGACAATAATTGAAGAATTATTTTCAGATCATTTTAAGAAACGTAGTCGTATATTTTTAAAATTTCCAAATTTCGGAATAATCGAAACGGGTCCTTGCACCGATGTAATATTCTCTTTGTACTTATTTTATGTTTAACAAAAATTTCTACTTTATTAATTGTCCGATTTCATATTGCATCATACTAAGGGCGTTGTACGTTAAAAGGTACTTCCAAAATTCCACTCAAAGATGTTTTAAGTTTAAAGAAGCAATATGGGTCGTATTGCTCATGTAAACTTTGCGGATATGTAAAGTTTCTAAATTTGGAAGTACAATCCTGTTCCAGTCTGCTAATAGCTGGCAATTTCGGACAATTAAATCTCATACATTTCTACCCAAATATTATAACATGATTTAATTAGAACGGCGTAAGTTTAATGAGTGTATGCAAATATTTCTGCATTTGATTCATTTTGAAACTTCTTTGTCCTTTACTAAATTTGTACATATGGATGCCCAATTACTAGGCCCAATAAAAAGTTTTGATTGTTTTAATATATTTGCTGGATGAGTTAAGTTGTGCCAATCCTTGCCCACCAATTTTACATTTTATATATCTCTTTGAGATAAATAAGAAAAAGTTTCCAACCACAATTCATTGGATGTATTACAAATTTGTCCATTTCGATTCGCCATTTATTTTGAAACAGAATTAATATTGAATGTTTCTTCCTTTTACTTATTTCACCGAATTATTTAAATTAAAAAGACCTTCTATGTGAATTTTAAGAATTATAATTAGAATCAGAAAAATTGATAATGATAATTAATCACACTAGAAAAGTTATTACATTCACTTCGGTAATCAAATTTAATTTAGTAGTCTAGAAAGATTCCAGGTATTTATTACAACGGTTTAGGAAACTAGAGGTTTAAATACAAGATTCATCCCGCTTGATTGTGCCAGAAATATTTTTAATAAATATATTATACTTTATAATTTGTAAAAACGAATCAAAAAATCCAAATTTGTCCCAGTAGTTTTATAAATTACTGTTTGAATGGAACCACAATAAGAAACGCCGGTAACTTGGTAATAAGATTTGCATTACATATTTTGGGTACTCATTTTCTTTTAATGCCAATTTTATGGTAATAATCTGTACCATATAGCTAATGTATGGAATTCAAGTCCAAATTGCGAAAAGATCATAACGTACTGTTTACGCCCTTTTTACAGACTGAGCGAATTGCAAGTATCTAATAACGGATATTTATTATCCAAAGTATTCAAAGCTTCGGTTACTGAAATTACTAAGCAAAAATTTTTTAAAATGACTTACTTATCAAACTACTATTTATATATCCACCATCCAGAATTTGGGTATATACTCATTTGTTATAATGTTTGCAACGCCCAAATGAAAGCGCCGGACACGTTATAACACATCACATTCTGAATGGAGTCAGCGATGTCTGCCAGTCTGTGTATCTATGTGTTTTTGGCACTTTCCTGGTCCCAAAATTTTACATATCATCTTCAAATCTGACAGGAATATTAGAAATATTTGTAGATAGGTGGGTATTAAAAATGGACAAATATGGTCGAAGGACACGCCCACAGTGCAACGTAAACTGACAACACTTATGTTTAAAAAAAAAACATTCGTTAACTTTTAACAGATTACTAAAGAAGAAAGGTAGAAAGCTGAAATTTTGTATTACTAAGGCCGTTGCTCTACAACATTTGCCCAAAAATTATGCGAATTATAAAACTGTATAATACCAAATTTTTGTTTTTTTTTTTATATTTGCGTTTTCCATCTTTTACTGAAAAACTAAAACAGTCTCAGTATCATAATGTTTGAGTGATGGGTATAAAAGATTGGCCCTGGACAAATGTAATTCTTTACTTAATTTTATTACTAAAATGTTTGACTAAATTTTCCAAGTTTTGTATATCTTAAGGTAAAAAAAAAATATGGGCACATGAAACATTTGTACGTTTTAAGTGTGCCCAAGCCCAAGCCAAGGAGAAAATCTCTTTTTTTATGTCCTATAACTTAGCAATGCGAGCCGCATTATTTAAGTCAAACGACCGAAAATAATTGAATAATATGTCGGCTCTTACTTTTAGGCTAAAGATTTAATATTCTAAAACTAACAAAAGTTAATCAATTTACAAAATGTAAAATTGATTACACATTAAGGAATGATGTAAATTGCTTTTTAAGTAAAATTTTTGAATTAGCCAATGAAGATTAAAAAAAGTGATATGATATGGACTTTGGATTTACATTCTATTATAAGTAACTTATTATTAATACAATTGTGTAGTTTTTAGTTCAAAAGTATAAACCATTAGATGATGGAGTAAGTTTTAAGTGTAAAGAGTAAAAGAATAAAGTGAAACAAAAACGAATGCTCAAGATAAGAAATCAACTTACAAAGTTCAATAGTAAGCAAAACTATTGCACAAATTGACTCTAAATAAAACTTTGAACTGAAAACTTTACAATTTTTATGTACTTTTTGTTACACTAAAAAGAAATGAGAAAAATGGAAAAAGAAAAGATCTAAAAATGTAATATAAACTAAGGAGAAACGATATGAAGAGGAAAAATAAAATTGAGGAAGAAAATCAAATATTAAATATCTCAACGTATAAAAAACAAAACTTTTCTTCTTCTTTACTTATTTACTTAAATTTTTCACTTTCAGCCGTTGCTAATATCTACGTACATATATAATTCTTATACAGTGTCTCAAAGAAAAAAGGACGAGCTCTATAGTTGATCAGGTTAGGGCCAATTCTAAAATATTGCTTAATGTGGGTATAAAGCCAATAAAGTTAAGAGAATAAAAAATTTCAATTTAAAAAAGTTCGTTATATGACTAGGGCTCCCAAGTGTACGCACACTTATTAAGTACGTCAAATAATCACTGGGTAAAGATTTTCACTAAAAACATTTCAAAATTGTTAAGTGATATTCTATACAACGACCTTTTTCTGTAGAGATCATAACATGGACAGACATTAGATGGATTGGTAGATGTATTTTGATTAAGTAGTCTTAAGTAGTCTTCAGGAATAGAAGGCATGTTACAAACCTTTATACAAATTTATAATACTCTAGACTACAAAAGTGTAGAGTAAGAAAAGAAACCAAAAAAAAAAAAAAAAAAAATCACGTGCATTCTAATGGTGTTGCATACAAATTGAATAAAACCGAGTATAAAAAAAATAATAGAATTGAGTAGAAGAATAGAAAAAAAAGCATTGATTTGTTAAGATAACATATACATATACATATATATGTATATATATATTTTAACAAGTCAATGCTTTTATATATAAATATTCTTAATTCACAATGTCGTAGACTAATAAGCATATCGAACAGAAAAGCATTCAAGACTACGATTATATATGTTGAACATTTCTAGACGAATTTTGTCTACCGTGTTATAAATTTATAAGTTCGGTCAGCACAATTAGCCGTAAACTAAAAGAGGAGCAACTAATCAAAACCGGCAATTAAACATTCTATAGATCAAAGCATCGTTTACATGCCAAAAATTTGTTACAATTTTATTCAATTAAGATCAACTTTAAAATTTAAGATATTGATCATGAAGTGGTGATATTGTCTTGGCATTTAAGAGATGTTTCGAGGATTTTCATTCTACATCAAAATGTTTGTTTTCTTTTAAGAAATGAGATGATGATTGTGACAGTTTTAATGCATTTTAAAATATAACTGAATAATCAAGTCTATATAAAAATGGGGCCACACTTAAAATATAAATTCTACATCAAAACTTTTTCGGCACTTGATAGATCATTGAAACGTTTTATAGATTTTATAATTTTTATATAATTTCTATACTGAAATTTTTAATTTAAGAAGTTAAAAAATTTTTAAAGAAGACTTTAAACTGTATCACATTGTTTCAGAGACGTGGCATTCTAAAAACTATTATTATAACTATAATAACAAAAGTATTGTTACAAAATAATAAAAATGGTTGGACGATTATGTTAGTTTCTAGAAAAGTACACAGACAGACAAAATTTGTAATAGAAAATCGTTTATGATTCTAAATTTAATTGGACTCTGTCTATGTGAGAATTGCCTACATTTACATAAAATAAAATACGCCCTCTCAGTGCACTATTTGATGTTGGCTATACAAGAGTTTCAGCAACAAATTGCAACAACTACAACAATGACAACATGTTATATAATCATAGTATACGCCATATACTCGATAAACTGAACGCATTATTCATTTGATGCAGTACCTAAATACATGCAACAGTGATTGACTAGAAACTAAACATGTATCATTGATGGAGCAGTGGGAAGAGGATGAAAGCAATAAAAAGATTTTGAATAGCAAATAGTTTTTGTTACCAGATTTGCATAAAACACTTCTCAAAATTGCATATAAAGCAAATATTTAATTTTCTCATTCTTTTTTTTTTTTAGGGTTTTTTCCCTTACACCACTTGTGGCACATTATATTGTGGTATTATAAATTTTTGTTGATGTTTGTAGCACTCATCTTTCATTGT
Source organism: Melophagus ovinus (assembly GCA_023089585.1). NCBI lineage: Eukaryota > Metazoa > Arthropoda > Insecta > Diptera > Hippoboscidae > Melophagus > Melophagus ovinus. The sequence continues at coordinate 186,735 of JAKKIB010000251.1, read as the reverse complement.
AGCAATGGAGTCAGAATCACTTCCTGATTCCATTCAAGTCCATGTTAAAATATTATCAAGCTACTGATTGCAATTTCTGAGGTATTTTAATGAAATTTATTCCATATTTGTGATCTGCCTTAGATATTAACCTTATTTAAGGTAACTAAAATCGGAAAAACTCATGGGAAAAAAGTGCAATTTTAATTACATTTTAACATAAATTGAAGCAGAATTATATTATAACATGGAAAATATGTGTATCATATTTTATTCAAATTGGTTCACTGTTTTGATCATTTTTCATATATATTTTTAATATATTTGTAATAAAAAATATTTTTATTTTTATTATAGATCCAGATTGATCCATTTTTTGAACCTCCTCTCGTATAACGAACCCTTTAAATAATTAGAATATGGCAATTTTTCCAATATTATTGGAAAAATTGAATCATCTCTTATTTGACTTTAATTATATTAAGAAAAGTGGTGTAGGGTATTTAAATTTCGGCCACGACCGACTATGAACTTTTTACTTGTTTCCATTTGATGTGCTTGGTTGCCCTTTTCTTTAGATATTTGTTTATTTAATATTTATTGATGATGAAAATATTCTTCTTTTTGTTCTATATAATATTATAATGTAAGAAGATAACGAAGAAGACGAGTAAAAAAAAGTCAAGTTCTTCAATTATAACAAAACAACAAAATGAAAATTAGTAAAATGAAATAAGATATCGAGAAATAACAAATCATATGGCATATTTACGATACTTTTTTCCATGACTTAAAGTAGATCACTTGCCTAAAAAGCACATAGAAATATAGAAAATTTGGAAAATCCTTGAATTATTTGCGTGTTCTATGACAATAATTTAATAGTTTTAATAAGAAATAGACAATTTCAAATATATTCTTACCTTTTTTTTTTTATTAAAAAAACAATCAGTAGCCGCCCATCTATCATGACAAAAACTCATCAGATACTTTGTATTCATTGTATTCATAAGTTGAAAGTGTAAACATTTTACCAAAACGCTTGTAACATCAATAAAGGAGCATAACAGGTCATACAAGATATATATTTACCTTTAAAAAGTATTCTTTTTAAATGTCTGTATCTGTCTGTCTGTCTGTATATCTATTATCCTGGTCTAGTCCTTTTGTCGCTTAACTTAAAATATCGAGATCAACATTTGAATAAACATCGTGAGGTTTAACGTCCTAAGCAATTTTGTTCAAATTTAAGATAAATCGGGCAGATATATTAACCGTAATGCAAATATCGGATGTTGGAAATTAAATTCCAATCGAGTACAACTTTCATACGTGCTATATGTTCGCTTTTTCTTATTCTAGAAATAAAAACAAAAATAATTCTTGTAAATCCATGAACAACTCTTTTGACCTTTGAGACCTTTCTCTTTTTCTCCATGTGGAACATATTAAAGAGCCAAATTAGGGCATCAACTGTAGGATTGCTCTTGCAATAACGATGTTTTTTTTATCAAAAAGACTACAGTCAAATTTCAAGGATTTTATATATGAGTTGTAGCAATTTTAATTAAAATTCGTAAACGACATCAAAATGTTGATGTATATCCTTCTTTTTCAAAATAGGTGTATCCCTTATTTCATATACTTTCTTCAAATTTATATTAAATTTTAGATGAAATTATCGGCAATGCAGAATTTTCTCTGCCAGTCTAATAATTAAATGACCAGTTAAAGTCCTTCTTCTTCTTCTTTCTTCTTCTTCATACTTCCTTAAAGCAAACTTTATAACATTTAAAAGTTGCGTAAAAGGATGTTTAATTTAAACAGAATTGTGCTCTTTAATATTTTAATAAATTTATAGTCTCTTATGGCAGACCACCAGATAGGCCATAATTGAAATAGAAATATAAAAATGTTAAGCAATTAATAAAGAAAATAAAGAAAAAAAAGAAATAATGGTCAATAGTTGTATCATGCCGTTCGTCTTAATAGAAACTTGAAAATATACGCAAGCCAATTAGATTTATTCAATATCGTAAGGAAGAAATTATACATCACATAAATATGCGAAAAACTTTTCTTCATATGTGTTGACAATAATTCGCCTACCATTTTTATTTTCACTTCTGTCCATAATTTTTCGATAATTTTTGAATAATGTGTTTTGCTTTTTGGAGTTTCAGCGTAATACTTAAAATTATGCTAATTTTTAATGCATCACATCAATAACCACGCCCATTTAATATTTAACAATATTTATTGGTTATAGGAGAATTCAGCGATTTAACAATTAGGAATATAATGCTTTTCTGATTTCCTTTTGCGTTTTATCTAAAGAAGGTTCAAAGGGTCTGTCGTTGCTCAAAAGAAAGCTCACATTATTTTTAGGGTATACATAGAAATTAAATTATATTTACATAAAATTAAGTATAAATAATTAAAGGCTTTCAATAAAATCGTGTAAAGATTAGAAATCACGTCCATTAGTTTCAATGAATGCAGCTGAGATGCGATTTAATAAACTAGTAGCCTACATTTTATAAAACGACTCAGCGTCGTTGTTCTAAAGTTCTTAATAATTAATAAAGAAAGTGAATAATTGTCGCAAATGGCATATTTTCTAATATTTATGAGCTTCATACATTAATTCAGTTTTAACTAAACATCTAAAGTTTGCTTTGAATTTGTTTTTAATTATTTGCCTCCTCTAAATTTCTTTTGTTCATACCAATTAACACAAAAAGCATTATGATTTAATGTAGAAATCTTAGAAGTATTAATGTATTAATCTAACATCAAAGCAAGTATTAATTAAATAATTTATGAGAAGCATTGAAGACGGAAAGGAGGAGAATCATCAATTCAAGTTGAAAACTTTGATTGACGTTTATTTAAACGGTAATCTGGTGCGCATTATTTTGTGTAAAAATACATTTGATAGCAAACATAAATTTTCTGATGATTAATTACGCGCCTTCAACTCCCTCCCTCTTCTTATTATCCTAGTGAATGTATTTTATATATTTGTCTAGATCGTCTTAATTTACTTTGGATTTCTGTGACATTGTTAAAGTCAAAAAAAATGTGTAGAGATATTTACCAATAAAGAAAGAAAAGAAGAAAAGAAAGTAAAGGAGAATAAATAGACTTCGGCTAAAGAATTAAAGGTATAAGAGTATATTTGACTTTTCTTATTTAACCCAAACAAATCTTTCTACATAAAATTTTTACAATGTTTCTCTACGTATCTGTCTAACTATTTGCTTACCTGGCTTTGTGTGTATCATTTTCTCGCTTGGTTTTTCAATAAATTCAAATGTAAAATTAGCTTTTTAAGGGATTACATATACCCGTACATGTTTAAAAAATAGGAGACAACAAGGATAAAGCCGTCAGTTGAAACAAGAACAAGAATCTTTAAACATCAATTTCAAGGCATTGTGTAAGCATAATATTTAATTTTAATCCATTTCTTCGTACAGAGTTTGCTTTTCTTTAAAAACTCCTTCAGTGTTCTATTTTGGTTCTCTCTCATTTTCCCTCCCTTAATCATTCTCTTTCAAACTTATTCAATCCCTGTACATTTATATGGAGAAACAACAGCACAACTTTATTTAGTTTGAAGCTTCATAATGTGTACGGTGTTCTACTTTCAATTCGAATTCGCATTTAGTGATTTAGTGATGTAAGCACAATTGTATTTTGAATTCTCTACAAGCCGACATTAAATTCACTTATATTCGAGATGGGGAAATATAGTAAAAATATTTTACTGTTGTGCAATTAATCAATTTTCATTTGGCATAATTTTTGTCTTTTGGAGTTTAAGTGAAATACTTAAAATTGGAATAACCGCGCCCACTTAATATTTAACTATATTTATTGGTTATTAAAGAAATCAGCGATTTAACAATTAAGAGAATAATGCTTTTCTGGTTTCGTTTATCATTTTTCATTTTAAATTTAATCCAAAAAAGTAAGAAATAGCCTCAAGTTAATTAAACCTATTTTCACAATATTTATTGAAGGCATAAAGTGTCTCATTGGCACAACTTATTAGCATATTGTGACTACAATGCTGTCAATTGAAATTTTGATTTATACTAGATTTACATGATGATCACCTCTGGCATTTTTAATTATCTTGGAGAATTTAGTTTGAAAGAGCTACTTACACTTTTCTTAAGCACAAAAGAACGTCGAGCATTGTATGCCTTGTACATCTATGTACATGGCACAACATAATATAATTCTGAGAAAGTTTAACATGTCATCATGTCAACAAAATATGTCTTAAATCTAATAATTTATATGCTCTTTTCAAGTATTTAGATTTTAAACTTTAGACGTTCTGTATTCTATTTTAAGGTATTGCATATTCTCTATTTTGATTGTAGCCATATGTGTGATGTGTAAATGTTACATCATTAAATTACACTATTTGCCACGTGTCACCAAGTTGCTGCTTCTCTATACCATTCAGTCTTACTCAAAAATAATGGAATGAATCAATAATTGTGCCATGGATGGATGCTCACACTAACTAACTAACAACGTGGCATTAACTCTCCAGTCTATTCTACTCTATTCTACTATTTTCTATTGTTAGTTGACGGTAAAAAAAGGTACCTCTTCTACTACTGGGATCGTATATGTGTGTATATGTGTGCATGTATTGATGTATGTTTGGTATATGGGGAGTATTTAACTTGACTTCCACGCTCTTAAGAATTCAAGAATATATGAAGAAAAAAGGAAAAGATGAAAAGAATAGAATCGAATAGAATAGAATAAATTAACCTAAAAGTTGAGAATATGTGACAAGTAAATTCCGCTTTTTATTTCAACATGAATTTATAGTGTGTGTCTAGTCTTGCCGTGTTTTGTCTATGTTGCATTTTACTATGTCGCGTCATATTGTGTTTGTTTACGGTACCATCAAACAACTAATGACTAACGACTAAACACTAACGATTTTATTTTAGTCGCTGCCTCTGGTAAATAATAGTTACATTCTGCAATGCTCTTGCTGCAAAATAAACCTCTTGTTTCATTTACTGATTTGTTTTATGGCATGATATTTGTTTTCTTTGTTTTATTTTTTTTGCTTTTGGTTGATTCTTGTTATTTCCGTTGTACTACATGCTCATGCTTAAAACTTTAATAAATTATTTTTTGGCTTTGCGGTTTAACTATTTTAAATTATTTGCCCTAAAATGTTTATAAATGCAAGCTAAAACTATTATTTAATTAATTCCTTAACTTGCCTAAAAAAAAATTCTCTACTAAAGGCATACATTTATTTGATAAACTAGTTACATTCTTGCCATTCATTTCCCTTTATAATTAGATTTAGCATCTCAACTTTAATAACAATTACCTTTTTTTTAAATCTTATATCACTTGTGGTACAGATGTTTCAAATACCCAGAAGGAGCTGAGATAGAATCACCAATTATGTCTGTTCCTTTGTCTGTGTGTCTGATGTCTGTCCATGCTAATTTGTTATCACGTTATAAGTCGTAATTTTCGAGATATTTTGATTAAATTTGGTATGTACGTTGATTTTAGCCCGAATTTTAAAAATGGTTAGAATCGGACCATTCCTCATAAAACGCTTTTCTTAAAAAAATTCGTTATATGAAAAAACATTAAAATTTTGAAAGTACCTTAATAAAAATTGGTGTTTTGTTGTACTTTGACATATGAAGCACGTGTACGACATATGATTCAGATCGCTTCATTTTTATGATCTCTTTCCATATAACAACTTTTTCGAAGAGTCATTATACGGACAAGTACTATAATTTCGATTATATTTCTGTGAAAGTCGGTATGGCCTTGTATTTTGATTAAAAAATATATATATACCAAATTTGGTAAAGATTGGTCCATTTGTAAACTTCCTCCACTATAGCAAACTTATCGAATAATTTTTAAAAATTTAAAAATTACAACCTTTCACTTTACTTCGCTGACTTATACTTCTTTTATTTGACTCCCACATGATCACATTAAGCAAAATTATGTAGGGTAGGCCTCGGTAGGACTTATGCTAATTCTGATTCACAATCATTAATAAAGATTGCTTGGCTAACTGGATCCAAATTGTTAAGTAAATTTTATAGTACAAGAAATGAAAGTTAATTGGCTTTGTGATAAATACATGAATATTTAAGGCCCGTAAATTTCAGCTTGCGTTATCTCAATTAGAGTTAGACTCGGCTTCCAAATTGATTAGTTTTCGAACTTTAGGTACATTTTAAAGATAGAATAGCAACAATTGTGATGCAATTCAATTCACATTAGGAATTTCGAGTTATTACCCTATGCAACCGATAAATGTATGCGCCAAGGCAACACTCCGCCTAAAAATTATAACTCATAATTATTCGCTTAACTTAATGAAAAATTTTTTAAAGAGTAAAAAAAGCAAAATAAAATTTATTGCCACAAATATGACACAATGTACAAAAAGAAGAAGAAGAAAAGAACAATATTATTAAATAATTGAGAAAAGAAAATTCAAGCGATTAGGAGATAGAGGTAGTGAGGAAAATAGAGAGAGAGGTAGAAAGGAAAAGGCTAGACAAAGAGGAAGAGAAATGGAAATAGAATATATATATCCCAGGAAGTAAGCAGGACCGAAATGGCATTCTGCTGAGCCGCCTTTATCGGTTGCAAAATTGATGCCCATAAGTAAAGTCAATTTTAAAAATGTTTTTCCCATTTTTTTTTTTTGGCTATAACTGGAAAGTTTGAAATTAGACGATGTGGCAGCATTATTAACAATAAGCTATAAAATGTATGGATGAATAGATAGATAAAAAAAAATAGGTTGAATTGGTTGTATGTGTTTTCCTTAAGCATCAACAATTCATATCATGGCCAACGTAGTCTAAGGCGTCTTGTCACATTTATTTCTTTTGCTATAATAAATTACAGAAAAAATATAGAAGAAGCAGCAGCAACAATAATGAATATGAAATTGGAATAAAAATCCCATACACATCTCCAACATAAAACCCTGCCACGTGTCTAATCAAGTACCCTGTAACTTAAGCATGTAACTTGAGCAATTTTTTTTTCCAATGGCACGAGAATAGATTAAATTTGTTTTCATTGTGAATTGTGATAATAGTAAAAAGGAATATACTTATACCATCAAATATTTTATTAGTATTAGAAAAAGTCCATGGTAAAGAAATTTACCCTTAAAAAAATGGTATTAAAAATTGTTTGCGCGTGTTCGACGTATTCAGTTAAATAAATGTTTTTCCTCTTGTCTTACAATTTGTTTGACCTTTCATTAAAACTGTCATTATTTTTGGTTGAAAGTAATTTAATTTTTTTTCTTCATAACATCCCAATTCACTTGATACATACTTTACACTAAGATGAGGTTTATTATACTTATACAGTATTCGGAAAGTACTGATATCGACTTGATTTTTTGGTCAATCGATTTATATGATGAGCTTTTTATTTTTGAATTTGAAATCTGTAATTATTATCAAAATTTAGCTCGCAATTTTGCAGACATTTGAAGGGTATTTAGTTTAAGGGCGCACACTCTTTAAAATGAACAGACTTATTTCATTTTGAGATCACGCCCAACAAAAACTCTTCATTGTATAAGATTTTTGCATATTTTGAAATGAATTTGATTTTTATTTTATTTTAGTAAAACTCAGTTCAAAATAATATTTTGATATATTGAGCTTTTGTATAAAGTTTCAATTTCCTATTTTATTGGGTCTTCTCCCAGATATATCTTTAATCTTCCACATGTTAAAATTGCTCTCTATTTTCTTAGCAGTACATTTACTTAATTTTTTTATTCATACACGAAAAAATCTTAGGAAGCAACTCCTACCAAAATTTCACTAGTTTAAATCACTAGTTTTTTTCTTATCGCCAAATAAAAATGATCTGTCTCTTCAGCTAACAAACAACAAACAACGTACAAGTAATCGTAAATCGTTAGTTGTGTGTTATTTACATTCAAGTAGATAAATGAAAGTCACTCTCAATGCACAATTTTTCAGTTTTTTTTAAATAGTTTTGTAAAAGTTGAGTATAAAAAATGATAGAAATTGCTGTATATAAAAAAAGAAAGTTAATGTAGCAATTTTCGATTAAGGAGTATTTTTAAATTAATAAATAAATAATTATAATCATTCGAGTTTACGTTGAGGCTACCTGATTGAATTGTCTAAGGAAATCAGAAGTGAGTAATAAATTATTTAATCTAAAGTATTGCTATAAGTTTCTATAAAAAATTATTATTATAGATCTTAACTATTCACCAACACTGATTTCATCAAATTAATATTTCTTTGGATATGTATGTGACATATACAGTCCAGTTACCGCTACAAATAATGTAAAAGCCTGTATCTTTGGCAATAATATTTTGAATTCTAATAAAATTTCCACTACAACCAGGCGAAATTCATTCTTAGATGATAATCAAGCAAACAAATTGAAGTAAGCCTAATGAAGCCTTTTATTGGTTTGGCTATACCGTTTTTTCTGAAACAATATCATTTGATCGTATTTATAATTTTTAGAGTTTTACTTTTGAGATTTCTCAAATTAAGATAATTCCGAGTTAAAGTAATAGTCAAATCATACAATTATAAATCTAAATATATTGAAATTTCGGAAACACTGACTTCAAATTATAGATGTATATAATTTGTTCTATTATTTAGTTTTGCTCTAAAAAGATTCACTAGAATGAAGAACGTTTTTTTATTTTATTGGCAACATGAAAACTTCAAATAAATATTAAATATGAAAACGCAAATTAAGAAGTATCGTAAGAGAGTTAAAACAAATTTAAGATATAAGTACTTTTATTTATGTATATTGAAAAATTTTGTTAAAGTTTACGTTTAGTTTCTTGTTGCAAGATTTATGTGTCTAGTCGTACGGTTTCAAGATTTAATGATCCACAAAAGATGCTAATATAAATAAAGAAAAAGCAGAGAACAGGCAAAAACGTGTGCACTGAGTTTTCCTTTTTCTTTTCTATAACAAATATTATAAGAAAATTTAGGAAATTCAGAAAAGTTAAAAAATTACCTATAATATTTTATTATAGTACAATATTAAGAATGAAACAATATGAATAAGGGTTTAGTCAGTGGAATGTAGGGCCAACCGTATAAAAAAAATAAAATCAAAATAAAAATCGAATAAAAATATATTTAATTTTTGTATCAGTTCGATTTTAGCTAATTTTAATTGAATTGATTTTTGAATAATACTTCTTGTATTATTCTCTTTTATCCATATAAAAACTCTTGAAATACTTTTAGATATTTTTTTATTATTTGTTCTGTAACAGCATACACATTTTTTTTATTCTACTTATTACAAATGATCTTCAATGAACTCACTTTTGTTTTTCTTTCTAAATAATAATGAATTGAAATCATAATCTATAAAAATGAAAAATTTTTATATATATTTAGCTGGGGCCAAATCTTAGATATCCTCGCCTAAGACTATGACATAAAGGCAGTGAGCCTTTTTCAGTCTTCGAGCGGAAAACGTATACATAAAAAGTAAAAATTTTGATAATGTATAACTTCAAGTAGGCGTAACCTATTTGCATAATTTTTTCCACAGGCGTTGCAGCTTAATAGCTTTAATATTTGTACACAATTTCAGTTTTATAAAAAAAAACCAATAAATTTTGCTTTAAAAAACAGTTCTTTATACCATTTACCCATTTTTAATGCTAACCTGGAAGAGTGGAAGAGTTTCTGATGCTCCAGCCAAAGATCACCTTAATATCTCAATTTTTATGTACAAACAGTGCAGTGAGTGTTTTACATGCATACCTGCCGTGAAGACTCAAATACAAACGTACATAATGAGCGCTGGCGTTGATAGTTATATCATGCAGCAGGGTGCATGCTACCGTCACGACTAGCTTCCAATTTAAAGCCTGCATTGCACCTTATATACATGGCTTAATTCTTGGTATATAGATTCGGAGCCTTCCTATTTCTATTACATAGTTGACTTAGGTTGGTTAGCTCAATAAGCCTAGCCAGCTACCCATTTTATTCGGGAAATGGGACCTTGCACGACAAGCATATATATGTTCGAACAAGCGACGCCCGTGATATGAGCACCACAGCCTCCACGAAGACAACTTCAATATCTCCACAATGGCCATATTAAAACTGGTGATGCCGTGGTACCAAATTAAATCTTTGGATCTGATCTGACTCATGATGTCCCCTGATGGCCGGCATCACCAACGTCTATCTCATGAGCCACTCCCACTTGAGCAGGTGCTTCTCGGGGCTGGTTGCCTCCTGAATGAATATACCCCACCCTCTGGGTAACGGACATTCTAACAACTTTGTAATTTCCTAGAAAATGTACATAATAAATAAAACAAATAAAAACGTTATACTTTTTGCTTATAAATTTTTTATGACGAAAGTTTACGTTGTACCAATTATTGATTCAATAAGTGGGAACATTTTTATTATAAATTTTTATGGAAGAGAATGAACATAAAAATGGGCCGATCTTGAACGTGTTTAGTAATTCTTACTTCTGGCTCCAATAAGGTCAACATGTGTTAGAAGTTATGACTGTAGCTACATGGATGAAATACAAGGATAGATGAGTAAAAGGACAGATAGACCTATAGCTTCGAAAATCTCAATGAATGTAAGGTATAAAAATTAAAAACAAAGCCGAAACTAAATGGTAAAATAAAATGTGACTACTTTGAGGCGCTACATAGCAAAAATCTCATCATTAATTTGCGATAGATATTATCCCTTTAAAGACGCTTATACCAAACGTTCATTTTAAGTACGCAAAAAAATTATAACAAAAGCACACGTAAACAAACGAGGGTTGTAGCTCTTGACAAATCCTTGTAAATAACTAAATAAAATAATAAGTAAAAATTAATTAGTAAACAAAGGCACTTCGGCAGAAGGGGTTGTGCATACGCAAAAGGTTTCAAGTAGTGTGAGAATATTTTCATAAATCAGTGGTCTTGCGTCTTTCAATTAAAAACAAAACGAAACAAAGAAGCTTTGCCGCAGCACACGTTTTGGGATAATATTTTCATATTAATTTTTTCATTGAGAAAATAAAGACTAACAAAAATAAATCACTTATTAAGAATGTTGTAAACATTTCATATAAATGGGCAAATCAAATCTTATTGAGTTATAATCCGCTGTAATGACCCGTTTTCATAAATTTCATTGAAAGATACGATTTCATATTTAAAAAAATATTTTATGCTAACCAGTCAAAAATTTTATTAAAAGATTTGCAAGCTCCAGTAAGCCTTTAAAGCCTATGCATTTATAATCGACAGATCTCATACTTCCCACGTTTGACTAAGTTACTATCTTTTAATATCTGTCAAAAAAGTGCACATCAATTTTTTTTACTTTCCGTACTTTGTTTCTTTTAAATATTTTCCACATTATTCGTAAAAACTTGTTAGGTATAAGGTAACGACTGTCTTAATTTTGGCCTTAATCTTATATCTTTATTATTTCTTTATTATCTTAAGTGTGTTGGGCAAAATTACAAGAGTGGCATTCATTTTATAGCAACTAAAATGTAAGCGACTGTTACAAGGATATTGACTTATGTCCTGAACAGTTCAGAGTAAGGGAAAATGTGATCCATGCCTCATTAGAGGAGAACTAAGTGTCACTTGTACAAAAAATAAATGGTTTAATATGCAAATTTTTGAAAATATTGACAATTAGAAATTTCGTTGAATTTGTGGGCAACCAATAACTCATGATTTTTTTTTTCTTTACCAAATAAAATTTTTTCCAGCTGATCTTACAATCTAATTCGCATTAATATCTTTCTCTGCTGTTATATTAAGTTCATTTTTTTCATACTTCCCATTAATTTTGCTTTTCTATTATCGTTCAAAAAACATTTATATCTTTAAATTGCATGATTTATGGTAAGCGCACAAGTTGGTATGTGGATCGCTACATCTTCCGATTTCAAAAACAAAACCGTAAAAATCAAGATTTATTAAAATTGTTTATGCTGAATTAGAAGTTAAGATAACAGATTTAGTTTCTTGGTGATTTGTTGGCATTTTTTACTTGAATTATATATATGAGAAAATCATTATGAAATGAAAAGAAATAATTCGCCTATAAAACTGAATTATTGTGTGTTTTTTTCTACTTGCCTCTGACCTGCATTGTCTTACTTTTTCAAGGCTAAATCAATATCATGAATTCGAAAAGTGACCAGCAAATTATCGTTGATGAAGAAAATTAGAAATCCCAAGAATCATGTATAAATTATTTAAATCTTCTGGAATAAATATTATGGGCAAAATTTAAAAAAAAAACAAAAGTAAACACTCTAAAACTTCTCCATGATGAATACAAGAATGTTGTTTATCATAACCTAAGAAAAAATGTGCAAATGTGTGGTTGAAGGTTCACATATTAGTCCATGACTTGTTTACTGTGAGTTATTTATATACAGGAAAGTGGCAATACTTCTGCATAATTGATTTTATAGTGGGCGTATCAATAACATTTGATCTTTCTGCAGAAGTGAATGAGCATACAATGAGCTAAATTATTTTGAGTAACGGTAGTAAAAACCAAGCAACACAAAGCGAACAAATATGTTATGGGCAGGGATATTTTTTTTTGAATTAACTAATCTTCTACATTGATTTCTATTTTCTTATTAATTTTTTATGTAGTGAAGTGCGTAAATATGTAAAATGTGAAATATCTATGCCCATTAAATGAACAAAACAATAATTTAAAATAATAAAGAACCTTTTTCGACTTTATGACGGCTGAAATAGTTAAAAGAAATATGGTTTAAAATTTCAATTTAATAAGGAATAGTACGACAGAGAAGTGAAAAATTTTTTTTTTAATTTTATTTATTTCTAGAAGTGTGAACACATCACAGGAACATTCACAGTTCACAAAATCCATAACATAACAGTTAAATGAAATTTAATAAAGTTTTGCTTAAAATGTTTATGATACATTCAAATATTTTCAAATTTTCATCCAAAATTATCTATCACAAAAATTTCACTTCGCAGAATTTAGGCAATTGGAAATATGTTAATCACGCAAGATCCGATTGCCCTTCTTTTGGTTACTTTCTCCGGATGGTAAGAATTAAGATATCTGGATTCAATTAAATGGGTCAAAGGTTGACTTGAAAAATTTTAAATCGACATTTAAAAATTACAAACGATATATTATTGAAATTTTTTACTTTATAATATTCTAGCCATACTTCTACGATGACTTTATAAAAATTGAAAATATTGTTTAAACTTTTTAAATATTGCTCAGCAATTTCGGATGGACCAAAGACGTGAATGAAGTTTAAACTTTTGTTACAATGTCAAACAACACTATAAATTTTTCTATAAAAAAAACTCTTTATACCCACTTGTGAAACAGAATATTACACGTTTGTGTGGATATATATAACATATGGAAGAAATTGAGATATCCCAATCTTTTGTTATACTGATCGACTCAGAATCATCTTCTAATTCAATTTAAGCATGTCTACTGTCCATTGTCCATTGTCCATTGTCCATTGTCTGTCCATTTAAATTTGTAACCGAACTAGGTGGAATTATGAAGCTATTAAATTGAAGTTTTCTATGTCGGCGTGATTTAATACAAAAACGGTGAAGTTATGGATAAAATGAAACTTTTATTTTGATCATGCTCTGTACAACGACTTACTTTGCAAAGGATTTTTTTGTGATTTTTAGATATTTGTTTATTATTTATAGTCGGCTCCGACCGATTAGAATGCATTTAAATTAGTATTGTTTTACATCATTTAAATTAATTAAATTACTTTTTGTTGAGAACGTCTATGACAACTTGACTTCTCATTCAACTGTTTACATTCACCATTTTTCATATACATTGGGAAAATTTTATTGCGCCTTTCTCACTAAATCTCTAATTTTGGATATGCAAGGGGATTATATCAATTTACTCAAATCGTGTACATCTTTTAAGTACAGAATTCAATTTAATTGCTTCTGGTTTTATTTCAAGGACACATAATTTTCCATACGTAAACATTAATCAAAAATCCGTGGGAAAATTACATTTGGTTGGGGCTAAATCTTAAGTATCCACCAATCAGACACTCTTTGGTATATTGCAGATAGGTAATTTGAAGTAGGCGTGGCCGTTATGTACGATCTTTTTATAGTTATTATAGAATTACGGCCTTAATATATGTACAAATATTCCGCCTGTGTCCAACTGTTTCACGTTTTAAATTGTGAGCATAAAACTATAAATTTTTGCTTAAAAAGCATGGGTGATCTTAGCTTACGTTGCACCGTGGGCGTTTTTGAGACCGATTTAGACCATTTTCAATGCCAACCAATGTATATGAATTTTCAATGTTTTTGTCAAATTTGAAGTCGATATCTCCCAATGTTTGTCAAACACAGAGATACGGACAGAAATCGATTCAAAATTTTATGCTGATCATAAATATATTTTATGGAATTTTTTCTAAGCGTTACAAATATAATGGTGAAGTAAGTATACCACTAACCACTGATTATAAATGAACAATTTATATATTTATGTCGTTGTACAGAAAAAATTCATTAAAATGAATTGAGTGGAGTACATTAAAATATTAGAAAAATGTGACAATCACTAGAAGAAGAATATTAAGAGGTAAAATGAAAACGCAATTATTTTAATGAATGCTATTTTAAAATACGTTAAAATGCCTAACTGACTTTTAAACCATGTACATGATCTCAGTTTGTGTAAGTAAAAATCGTTAAAAAATTTAAAATTAAGGCAGTGTGGTATAATTAAAAACACAAATTTTCAAAGAAATTCGGTACAAGAAGGGCAGTTCAAAAAGGTTAATCTATCTAACGGGCATATGATTAAGGCATTGCTCAATTTTCGATAAATAAATCGAAAATTTTATGGAAGAGGCCTACCCTTCCTATTTTCCATTTTACATTACAATTTTTCTAAAAAACGGCCTTTGGTTTGAGAAGAAATTTTCCATGTCATATGATATGGAAACACACACAGGCTACCTTATATATTATCAAAAATCTATACGGAGCAAGAAGAGTCAAATATTAAGGTCTACTGTGTTTTATAAATATCTACCTAAAATTATGCACTATACTTTGAAGGACAGAAATGTAATAATGGACCAATAAAAGGAAGACAATGCAAGAATGAGTGACAAAATTGCAATTAAAAATGATTTTGAAATTGGTCTGATGATTTCAATATTTAAATTATGAAGAGAGTTGTTTCAAGATTACAAATACGAAAAAAACAGCAAGTAAAAAAATTATATTTGACTGGGCTACCTCCAATTTATTATTTGATACAGTGACATTGTACAATTTCAACAGACGTGACCGGCGTGACCGATTTTATTTTTGGATAGATATTGTTTAATAGTTGCCTTAATATTTGTGCAAAGTCTCACATTCCTATCTTTCGTAGGTTTCAAATTGTAAGAGTAAAAATAACATTTTTGCTTTCACATTAGATAGAACTGTGCGCCTATAGATGTGCACTTGCCCGCAAGAACTTTCAATGATTCTGGCAAATTTAAGTTTGACATCTCAAATTTTACGATCACGGGCATTTTTATAATAGACAGATTCACAAATTGACAAATATATCTAAATCAATTCAGATCTTGATGCTGGTCAAGAACATATTTACTTTATACAATCTCCAACGCTTCTTTTTAGACGTTATAAATAAATATCATGACAAAGTGAGTGTAACCCCAACTTCTGAATGGTGGATATAAAAACCAAAAAAACTTTAAAAATCATGCAGAAATTGATCTTTTATTTACAAATTATAAATATCGTGTTTGTGAGAAAACAAGTTTTCTGATTTTTAATTTTTTATCCTTGCCTTCTTAGAATGCATTCTATAATAAATGCTAATAACAAGAAATTTTATTAAATAAAGAGATGTAGAAAAAACGTTACAAAATAGAATTTCTTTTACTTATTTAATGCCTGATTGTTTTCAAGACTATCACCGCTACCATCATCATCATGATTTCTCATTTTTCCTTATTTTCTGTATAACATATAAAAATGATTTTTACCATTTCTTTTAAATCTTTTTGGTTTACCTTCCCTCTTCCTTCCTTTTTTCTTTCTTTATTTTAATGTTTTGTCTTTGAATGTTTTTCTTCTGTTTCTTGAGCATTTTCGCCCGTTTAATGTACAAGAAAAGCTCATTTGAGTGTTGATAATTCTATATTGATATAAGATTTATTTTTTCTTCCTCTTATCAGCCATTCTTCGACAGTATACAACATCACAATAATTGTTGTAATTGAAATGAGAAGATAACGCTTCACATTACAAAAAAGCATCCTCCCAGAATAAATGTGCTGGCAGAGGGTTCCATAGAAAGAACAAAACGTAAAATTAAGTTGAATACAAAAAGCAAAGTAGTTTTCAAGTGACTGCATCGAATAAAAATAATAATCGTTTTCTATAATAAAACAGCTACAAAAAGCATTAGCCTGGGTATAACATACAAATATATATGGAGCGACACAGTCTTATTCTGCCCATGGACTTATACATATTGTTTTTTGTACTTTTATCAATTTCTTTCATATTTTATGGTTTTTTCTTAACACTCTACGCCATTTTATATTGTAATAACTGTAAATCCAATACAATCATATTTTTCTAATAGTGAACCATTCGGAACAAATTTTTTTGATTGATCCATACATACCAGCTTAATATGTCGGCTATATTGGTATTAAATAACCTTTTAGGCAACAACAATTTTTGGAATTATTGGCAGCCGATATTTTAAATGATGATAAGATGCATAACACTTCGTATTCAATTTCATTTAATTCCAAAGGTTTACTTATCTATTACTTATATATTTATATGTTTATTTATATTTTTATTATATTTCAATGAAAGAACTACTCGTAGACCAATTACAAAAATATGTACGGATGTATGTAGATAGAGACTTGTTTAGAGACAGCTTTAAATTCAATGCCATTTTATTTTTAGTTTTTATCCTTGAACAGGCAATATTTTTAAATCAACTCTTCTCTGAGTGCTGTTTTATTTTTGTTTTCGTTTTCGTTTTGTTTTACTTCAAAAATTTCAATGTAATTGCTGATAATCACATACACTTACATTTATATATATAAATACGTAAATTATTAAAGTACATAAGGACATAAATGTTGCTTTAAATTGTAAATCCACAAAACATAAAAAATTGAACGGACTGATCAACTTTAATAATCCCTTTAATATATTTTTTTTCAAATTGATATAAAATCTTATCGAATTGGGTATTAAAGTAGTTACATTTCAGAGCATTTTAAAAATATCATGAAGGCCTTTTTACCATCGTAAATCATAAAAATTTTTTGGAAAATTTTATGTACAAGAAAAATATTTTTTTTGATTTGTTATTATAAGCACAGTATTTAAAATTGACAAAGAAATAATTAGACCAGACAAAGAAAGAACTAGATAATTTTTCAATAATAATTTATTCTGCACAAAAATTAAAATTTTCAAGAAATGAACTTTTTTTGAAGAATTTTTGTTAATAGACTCCTTTAAAATGAACAAAGTGCTTAATATTTTTTATTATCATTGAAAATTACCTTTTTTAAGTTAACACGCCCACATTCTTCATATATCATAAGGCTGAAACTAATGATAATAAGAACGACATTAGTCATGCGTATATTTGATGTCGATGTTTATAATGCCGAATAAAATTATTGCTATGAATGGCTGGCCATTTTGATAAACATTAGTTGAAGAAATTATAAAAAAGTACATAGTTAAACATTATTTTTGAAATAGTAATAAGATATTTGATGAAGATATTTCTTTAAATTCATCGATCAGATATTAGCAGCATGAGTATTCAGTTAAAATAATTGCAACAAGGAAGAAAGACCTTTAGTACAGATATTAAAAAATTGCAAATAAAATTTTGATATCTGTGTGTTTATCATTCGGAAGAAATTGTAGAAATTATTCTATTAAGCTTAAGATTTAACACGCTTATGGGTAAATCGGTTAAACGACATCCCTACAATACAGCTTGCAGTGAGAACTTATCGGGTATCAAAATTTATGCTAGCACTATCGCTTTAGATTTTAATGTATTAAAAATTGTAATATCAACTAACACTTTAGAAACCACGTTGCGCCTCTCGAAAGATTACTCCGGTATTTTTGCTTTAATAATAACTTCATTAATATCGAAATGGAACACATCTATCGAAAATTATAAGTCATTAAAAATGGAGTACTAAATTAGATATAAAATTGTATATAAAAATAAATTATCCTAAACGAGTCCATTGATCTTCTCCCTAAAAAAAAAATTCAATTTTCTCTACTACTTCAATTTTGAAATTTTAAAAGTATAATTTAAAGTTGTTACAGAGTTTACAATACAATTGTTTTTTGCTTTTGTTATCTTTTCATTTTACTTCATTCTTTTCATTTAGTATTTATTATTTATGTAATTGTGTATTATAATAAGTTTAAAAATCATCCTCATCATGATTATCACTAAAATTATCGAGGCATTTTACATCTGCCTCTGCTTCTGTAACTGAGTCAATGAAATTGACTCAATGAGAGTTAAATTCATTTACCTCTCATCTCTTTTGTTTCTTTTTTGCCTTTTTTTTATTGCCCATAAAAATATTGCTCAATGTTATACTTACAATGCATAAAAAGATCTGGGGCTTTAAACAAAATATATAAGAAAAATCTATACATGAGAAAAACAATGTCTATTAAGAGATACATGGACAACTAAGAACTCAATGTAATAATGAACTTTTGCTTTGTAGGAACAAATTTTCTTGAAGAACAAAAGGGGAATTCACATTTTGTCATACAATTTTTTGCTGTTTTTTGCGTTTTCTAAATTCACTTTTTTGAATTTTAATTCCTATTTTTTAATTTCCTGTTTTTTTCTTTTTGTATTTTGCATTAGTGTTACTTTGATCCTTGGATGAGTACAATGTTTGCCAATGCATCCATTTGACTTTATGCTCTATCTCAATATCTTTCTTTCATTCCATTTCTCACGAACTTTATGACTCTCTCTTTTTAATTCCCTTTATTGTTCTCTCTCTCCCTCTCTCTCTCTCTCTCTTTCCTCTATGTTTCCTTGTTAATCTTTTTTTCTGGCATTAAATCAGTCGTTGCTTCTTTTTTTTTGTGTATGTATGAAGTATATAAAAAGTATAGTTAAAGACTTTATGGCAAAAGTCCTTCTATTCCAATTTCTAGTTTCTTTTCATCTTTTCATCTTAATTACTCTGATTATTATTCTCTTTCTTTCATTTTAAATCACAGAAATTCTATACAACGATTAGACAAAATGTCACACAAGGTACTTCATTTTCAAGATTATTTAATTTCTTTTTAATCTCTTCGCACTTTACTTTTTAAATAACTTTGATCTATTTTATAATTTTATCACCTATCAAAACTTTTTTCTCTTATCTCTTTGAACATTAAAATGAATTTATGGTAAAATACAATAAAAATAAAACAAACCAAACTGAAATCAAAAAAAAATGTAAAACTAATCCAAAATTTAATACAGAATGTTTTTAAAAAAGGAAGAAGAAATGTACAAACAAACAAAATAAAAAAAAATATCTCAACAAATTATCCTCATTGGGATATTTTTCACATAATCAAAGTCCCATCGAACATTTACACTTACTAACTCTATAACTACCACCAGCACCACCACCAGCACCATCACCACCACTAATATTATATAAGGAACAATATCATCAACAGCACCCCACATCATACATCCCAATTGATAAATCATGTAATCATGAAAATTTGTCATTTGTTTGCAACATCATTTTCTTTTCATTTTCATTTTCATTTATTTTGTTTTCTGCTTATTCTATGCTTATTATATTTTTACTTATTTTTGTGTTTATTTTTGACTGCCTTTACTTTTGCTTTTTACAACACAACCCGTCATTCCACATTCTTTAGTCTCATTCCCTTTTGCGATAGTAAAAGGGTGTTAATAATGCCATCTGTTACTTACTCTATTTGTTTTGTGTTTACATTAACCAAGAAAAAAAAAAGTTGTCTTATTCACATGGCTTTGTTATGTGGTTGGTAAACTGCATTGTGATTCATTGTTTGTGTTAAAGGGATTTTCAAATGTTATCTTTTTATACCCATTTGTTGGAATGACACTGGTAAGGCCGCTTAAAAAGGTAGGCCGATTCTTTACGGCCCTTTAAATAGATGATAGATTTTCCCACAGACGTGTTCCAATTCAGAAACCTTCGGTTTAAAGCGAAAATGCGGTTTCTACAATTTAATGGAGCAATTTGCCCATTTTTATTCTTTTGCCTGGTTATTCACACAGTTTTTTATATATAGAATTCTAATTCTGGACGACATCACTTGCCTTGGCATCTGTTATACTCAATCGATGATAATTATTCAACTTTCAAGCATTTTTATCGTTTTTTAAACGGTCGGGAAAATACTTGAATTTAATGGCAATTTTTATAAAGTTTTCTAGAAACTTGTCAGAACTTCCCTGGACATTTTTAAATAAAATGTTGATCTGCACACTTTAAATCTTCTTCTTCTAATCAATTTAAAATTTCTAATCAATCTGCATTTTGATTTCTACTCATCCTCTCCTTAAACTGCCGCGGACCCCTTTAACAAAATTTTCAGGAATGTTTCCTTAGACCATAAGGAGAGAGTTTAAGGTAGTTAGTGGTCAATGCTTGTTGAACGATTATAACTTTGATCAAAATATTTTTAATTGCTTTTTACCATTTGAGTTGCCGGCTTTTACAAAATACAGGACTTGCAGCAAAATATGTATATGATAAAAAATCTCGGAATAAATTTACTTTATATTACAAGCTCTTATTATATCGATCAATTTAGAAAGATTGTTTAAATCGATTTGGGAATGTTCAATTGTCTATATATCCGGGAATGTATACACGGGAATCTATACACAGTTATATTAAAATTGTAAATAGAAGTAACTAAAAAATTTCAATTAATTTCGTTTGTGCACAAAAGTGAGTAAACTCATTTTGCAGCCCCCATATATTTCTTAGACGAGATTTGGCACGAGAAAATTGTGCCCAAAATTTAATTAAAGTTTGGTCCTTTTATAAACACTCTGTCACAAAATAAATTAATGACATTTTTTGTTAAGTATTACGGTCAATCTATTAACTTATTACTTGTAGTGGGCAAAGTAGTTTAATTAAACTATTAAAAAGACTACGGCGATTAAGTACAACATTTTTTTCTTTCATGTTTTTTAAACAATATATTGTATTGCATTATAATCCCTGCAATTTTTAATATTACTAAAATAAAATTAATATCACCAATAACAACAATAACAATTACGAATATGAAAACGAATCGTAATAATAATATCTCGGTTAAGCCAATGACAATTTAAGTAAAAATTTACATCTATTTCTGCATCGTTCTGTTCGCTTTTGCCCTCCTTGTATTAGTTTCATTACTTTTTTCAGTAATTGGTGTTTTTTTTTTTTTTGAAGTTTTACTTGTACATATTTCCAAGGATTATTCATGAATTTTTTATGTATATAAAAAAGTATAGCGAACGCTATAATAAAAACAATTTAAAAACCAAAAAAAATAGAGTTCTAAAAATGAATGAGTTGCAAAAATAAAATTGGCACAACATAAATAAGTGAAATTCTTATATTACTGAAAATAAAAAAAAATTCATATTAAAAGGTTGCAGAGCACTATGTTTATTGCAGAATACAAATTTATATCGAAATAAAAGTCCTTTAAAAAGTAAAACAATATTCGCAGAGTGATGTTTCATAAAATCTATAAAATTTATCGCGTTTGCATTAACTTTTTAAGGAATTAATTTTCCTATAGAATAAAAAAATCAAAAGAAAGGAATCTACTTTTCGGTAGTAGGAAATATTTGTTCAAAATTCATTAATTTAAGCAATTTTATGGTTAACATACGATACAAGGATTTTACAAAACGAAATGACGTTCATTCAATGCTTCGTTAAATCTCGCTTCATATATAAATAAAAAGATATAGACTTTGACAATTTTTAAATTTCCGAAGATTACTTCGATAACTAATCTCGTATTTGCTTAATACTAATATTTTGTTCTGAGAGTGCTTTGGCTCTAAATGCACTCCTTAGTGAATAGGATTTGGATAAGTATGTAACACTACGCAACATATTTTTAAGATTTATCGTCTCCTTTCAAATCTATGTCTTAAATGTCACTTTTAAAAATATACATTTGTTTGATTTTAGCAAACTTGCGTTGCCAAACGTTTTTGTGGTATAATGATCAACTTGTAGACCAAGTTCACACAAGATTCGTACGTGAATTCAATCTACGATATAAGGCCACATAATTTTCTCTTTTACTTTAAAAAACTTTCGTACTTGATAAAAATTATTATCATACAGTGCCAGAATGTAAATGAATGACCAACAGAACAGTAAAAAAAATGTTTATACCTTTCCACCCTATTTTGAAATAGAAAGGAAAAAAGACAAATAAATGTATGAGCACTTCTAAAGGAAACCAAAAAAGAACGCACAAACAATTTAATGATATTGAGCGCTCACACTTTGGACATCAATTAGTTATCAAAATATTCATTCAAAGAATTGAATTTATTTGTTTATTTAATGCAACGCACGTGCAACGAACCTTTTTTTTATCTAGAAAGTACACACACACACAGACAAACACATCTGTACAATGCTAATTCATTTATGCGAAAAAAGGGTAAGATAAACGAAATTGTATGGTATAACGAGAAAATAGGACGAATGAAGTAAGAGCAAAGAAAGATTTTGTATAAATTAATGAATGAATGAATTTGTATATAAAATTATCCATATGTCCAATAAAATACAATAAAAACAATGATAACAACAAGGAAATGAAAAATGTAAATAAGACCAAAAGTGGTGTAAAAATCTTCAGTCTTGATACAAAAAGCTCGAATCATCTCGACTGATTTGATTTTTAATTGAAATGATTGATTTGAGAGATACGACAACGTTTTTCCATTTGGTTTGCTTGATTTGGTCATACTTTTTATGATTATTTACCCTAAGTTATAAAAAAAATATTTAACTGTGATTTCTGCAATGTTTTTTCATTGTAGATTTTTACATTAATTAGAATTGGTTGAGTCCTTGAATAGTTTGTCTTCATTTACATAACCAACTATTAGAATAAATTAAAAAGAATTTCATAAGAACTTTTTTTGAGGATGGTTTGTTTAGCGTCTCGATTAACGTGTCCTTTTTTGCGTAACTTAAGCGTATTCAATGTCGAAGTATAAAAAATAAAATGTAGAACTTTTTCGTTTTAAAAAGATTTCTACGATTTTGCAAAAATTATTTCCAAAAAAGTAACAGTTATAAGCAAGTACGAAATTTATATGTGGCTGTGTCCAAATCTAGAATACCCATCACAAATACACCAAGACATTACTATGCAAAATCTGATTCAGTTTTTTAGGAGTCAATTTCACCCAGGTGAACACAAAGTAATGAAAGTTTGGTATTGCATAATTTCACGCAGCTGGTTTTCGGATGGACATTGTAAGCCAGTAAGTAGCCTCTGTACTTGTGCAAAATTTCATCTTCCTGCCTTTTGCAGATGAGCAAAAAACTACCACAGTTTGCTTAAAAATATTAGGCCTTCTTTGTTTGTTTGTTGCACTGAGGGCATGTTCTTCGGCCAATTTTGCCTAATTTTAATACAAACCTGCGTGCAAGAACCACCTATGAAGTTTTCAAATTTGAGCTTAATTTCTCAAATATCACGACCAAGAAAATGTTTGCAATATACAGGCAAACGAACAGCACAGACAAACATATCTAACATATCTAAATCGATTAAGAATTTGATGCTGGGTGGTGGGTATAAGAAAGTTCTGTCGAAATTGTTATAAACAAGGCCACTTCATAATATTTTTAACAAATAATAAAAAAAGGAACAAATAATGGGATTTCATTTTAAACTCTTTCGTTGATATCTGTCTAATCGTTGAATAACAATAAGATGTTAAGATAAATATTGCCCTAAGTTGTGACATAAATTGCTTAAAGAAAATACATCTTCTGCGGTCTTTTGTACGATTCATAAAGGTGATTAAAAGTCTGTCTTAATCGATTGTTTATTTGCTCTTTACTTTAAAGGCATAATTTTAACTGTAATATATTTATAATATCAAACCGAAAAACCATACCAAACTAATGTCATGCCCGTGGCAGTGTTGTAATTGAAATCGTATACTTTCACCAAAGTGTATATCTTTTCAAAAGTAATGCAAAAGTAATTTGAAAGTCAGAAATGTAATAAATATAGAAACCAAAGTTCAAACATGAAAAAACACGAGTTCAAGCCTGCAAAATCAACCCCCCTTTCTTTCTCACTCTCTCTCTCTGTCCCTTCTCTTTCTGTTACTCTCTTGTCCTAGAAAGTTAAGTCAAAAAAGTTATTATGGAAAATTATGAATAAAATCGTAAATAAAAAATTATAATCATAGAGCATAGAAAAATTGGTTATTGGATAAATTATCCTTCTTTCTTTTTTCCCTTAAGTAATACTACGCACATCTAAAAAGTAGAAAATTTAAATGATAGCCATTTAAATTGAGAGGTGAAGAAAGTTTTATGTGCGTTGGACTTTTCTCCCCTTTTAATTATTTATACGTTTATTTGCCTTTAGGATTTAGCTTGCGAGAAAGCGAGAATTCACAAAAATTCGATTTGTTTGTTTCCTAAACACACTTGTGAGATATGTAAAAAAATTTTGTAAAATTCTTTCAAAAGCAAAATGAAACAAGCAAATGTGACAAATTATTTTAAAAATATTAGCAGCTGCAAAATCACTCAGATTAATGTTTTGCGCTAGATTAATTTTGTGTAACATAGAAATAAAAATGTAGGCAATATTTGCTTTAATATTAAAATGCAATAAAATTTCATTATTTTTAAAATATAAAACTTAAATTAAAACACGTTACATTCGATCTTAATCAACTTTTAAAAACACCACACCACTTTGCCTAAGCCTTTAAAAAGTTAGGAAAGTACAAAAGTTTCTCTTTCACGTATATTTAACAGTTCGTTATACGGCAGAGGTTTCAAAAAATCAACGGATGTGACTCAAATTTGATACATATTTTTAATATGTCTAATAAGTGTCTGATTGTCACTAAATAAATATTTCAAAATGTAGGAATTTTTCTTACATTGCCTTCTTCAAAATGAGGGCATTATAAGGTAAGTGACCGTTAATATTATTCGATCATAACCGTCTACAATATTTATTCAAATCTTTTTCATACAGCGCTAACTACTTGAACTTGACATTTACTTTTCATTGAGTGCTTTCAGAATGTACATACATCATTGACTGGAATCATATGCAAAGTCCTTGGAACAATTATTCTGATAGACTTATTTAAATTTAAGACAAGTTTTCAATTCATTTAAATTTCATAAAAATTTAAATGAATTGTTTTGAGTGTGGTTTTTTTTTATTTATTTATTTATTAAATTTATTAGTTACATAACTTATACAACTAATACAACCAACAATTCTTTAATGTCACACAAATTTAGTAGCCTTAAAGAGCTAATAATGATTATAATAGAAATAAGAGCAAAAGAAAATGTAATTATTCCAAATAAGAAATTTATATTTGATTCACATTGGCATTTCAAAGTAAAACCAGAGCAAATAAACAACAAAAACAAAAAAGCAACAAGAACAACAAAAACCAGAAAAATAGGTATGAAGTGATTATCACATTAACATTAAAATTAACAGCTAAAGGATACTTATATGAACTTATACAAAGTGTGATCCTTTCATAGCTGAATGAGCTTTGAAAAGACCATCAAGTGTACGCATAATTCACGAGGAAGTACGTATATTCACAAATGATGAAACAATCTAGTAACTATTGGGATAAAACGGCATTCCTAATATAGCTTATAGAATTTACCGATGGATCAAGCAAATGGTAATAGTGGTTATATAATTTACATAGAACACATAATGAGGTGTACAATTCACAGTTAGCACGGCATTGTGACAGCTTTATCGAGACTAAATGTCTCGAAACTCTCGCAGGTACATTCAATGAAATACCCTGCAGTAGACTTGATGAAACTATATCACCTTGAAGCAGTTTCACTATAAAAATTACAGACAGTACTTCGCGAAGCCCCAATAGAATAGGCAAATTAATTAGTTTCAATCGATATTCATACGGAGGTAGAGGACGATTAATATACCACCCTAAACCACGCAATGCAAACAATAGAAAGTTTTTAGCATAGATTCGATTAATTATATGTAGCAATTATAAGAGAGGATCCTTACGAGAGACAAATGTTGGCCTCAAAAGGGACATGCATAAACGTTTAGCAATATATGGGTCCTTGAATTCCTTTGGCCCACCTTTTTACAAATCCTAGAAACAATTGTGCTTTATGTGCCTAGGCCACAATATGTAGAGTAAATCTAAGTTTCAGGTCGAATATAACTCTAAGATCTTTAACACTTGTCAAATTTTCTAATTCACAGTCATTAATAGTATACTGTGAGAGGTGTTGTTCGGTTGAATGATATTTTCTCAAATTTGGCGACATATTCTTGGCAAAGCACCATTCATACAACCGCACTAAATCAGCCTGAAGTAAACTGGATTCTTCACGCGAATTAAGCATTAGAAACAATTTAACATCATCTGCGTTCATTAAAATGCGAAAGGAATTAACACAATTGGAAATATCATTCACGAATATTGCAAACAAAATTGGGCCCAAATGACTGCTCTGAGGCACGTGACAGTGTACCATTGAATAGAAGTCTCTGCGAGCGCCCTGTCAAATAATCTGAGATCCACGGTATTGTTACTAAATTATTGTAAATCAGATCAAACATTCTCATTTTTCTTATTAAATTCCTTAAAAATAGAAAATTTTTGGCTTTAAACCCTACGGCTTTTTCTTTACCTTTTGCACATCATTTATCTGTCATCACAATATTTTCTTCAACATTGCTCTACATTACTTGCGGTATGCAATCGTTGCAACGATTATTTATGAGCTTTTTGCTAAATTAAATTTAATTATTTTGATTAGGACATCGAAATATTAAGAAAGTTTTGAATCAGGCGCGCTTTTAAGAAAGTAAAGAAAAAATTACTTACGATTTCCAAAAAAAAAAGGACTCCACGAATTCCGAAATTGGAATTTAGTATGGTTCAATGTTTTTTATAAAACTACAATTGCTTTTCCACGTACTAAACGAACGTTTCTTATAAAAAGAAATTAAGCTTAGAATGCACTTTCCACACAAAAACGTCCTAGAAATATCTAATAAACTCCAACGTTCTACCTTTCCACCTTTCCACCTTTAATTAGAAAAATCAATACATCAAGAATCTAATAGGATAACCCTACTTGCCGGTAAAGCCCTTACAAACAACAACAAAATATTCAAAAATTGATATTTGCTAGATCTACGAATATTTAAAAAAATGCGTAATGGCATGAAAAAAAAGTAGAGTATTCTGGGAATCATTAACTGATTATAAAATTTTAACTGAATATTTCTACAGAGATTTTTGCCATGGAAATTTCAAAAAATATTAAATAAAAAATAAAAACAGAGAAAGCAACTGAGATTCCGATTTCGTTGATCAGAGAAAAACCAAACAAGCAAAATGTATCCAGAAAAACCTTTTTCTTTTCATTTTTATTGTGCAGTTGTACAACGTACAGAACAAAATCATAAAAAAAAAGTACACTTGCTTATGATGTACCCCAACCACACCCATTTTATAAATAAACACTACACGCATATTTACTCGCTAAGAAAAATTTTAAACAATATTCTCTTGAACCTTAAACCAAAAGTTTTAGTTGTTTGTTTGTTTGGTTTTGGCTTTGGCTTTGGCTTTTACTTTTGCTTTTGCTTTTGCTTTTGCTTTTGCTGTCTTCCATTTCCTTTTTCTTAGACAACGTAATAAAAATGTGAAACGCAATTGATGTTTGTGCATATATACGCATATTTTTTGTTTATACATGAATGGAAAAAATATATTTCCCTTAATATTCATTTTATTTGCCTTTCTATTTGATTGGCTGTAAATTTCCCTCGAGTATTTTGATCTTTCTAATGTTCAATTGTTTACACATGTACTTTTGTGTGTAAATGTTTTTCTCATTGTTGCTGTTGCTGTTGCTGTTGCTGTTGCTGTTCTTCTTCTTGTTGTTGCTATTATTATTTGTTATTACTTTGATTACATTTATTTGAATACACTAATCGAAAGAGTTCACAGTTATTGCATGGAGAATACAATTTTTAGCCTTTTATTGCAGTCATTTCAATGCATTGAGCAAAATACGAGCATTGGTTATTTATACCAGATATACCAATCTATGGACCCAGGTAAACTCTGAGCTGTTAAATATAGTTTAGGAAACTTTTAAGCCCATTTTAAAACTTGCAAAATAATTTTTCATAAAATTTTATGATAATCAATAACAAAATTATTTATGATTTTAAAGTTGTACGATTAAACGATGATTATGATTCACTGCTGCCTACATTCATTTTAATAAGCGGCATGTAAATGTAATATTTCCCGTAGTAAAAAATTATTGTTATCATTAAAAAAAATTGCTCATTTGCTTCACTCAAATTGTTGTAAAATAAAAAAAAAATAGATATTTAAGTGAATAGATGACTATAAAACAAATGAAAAGAAAACCATCCGTTCAATACCCTGCACAACGCTGTCCAGTTCGTACAAAGATTATAATTTATAAGTTAGGGGGTAAAAAAAAATTGTAATTTTCAAATTATATGAAACGCTCATTTTACGGTTGAAGATACAAATAATTAATTGATCTGTACTTACTTTGGTAAATGTACGTAGCCCATCAGATGAATTTGCTTAAAATTGTTCCATACATAAATTGAGGCAATTTTAAAGAGTGCTTGTAAACAATTTTCGAACCTGACCATTTTCAATAAGATTTGCCTTAACAAGATACCAAATGTAATCACATTAACTTTTTTAAGCCCTAGTTAACTTAAATTTAATTAAATCACTTGAGAATATTTTCATAAGTTTCTAAATGACAATGATAATTAAAAAAAGTCAAAATATTATTATTAGATTGCCTTTTAAATACCACATTTTAAGGTTTTTTTTTTTTAAGCAAAAGTAATCAGTCTCACTTAGTATAAAGAAGAAAAGTTGAATGTCGATTACGATTTTTATAAAATTGCACACTGCTCCATTCAACTGCATTCTTGAGGATTTGTTTTAAGGTTGTTAAGATGACATTATAAAACTACAAGATCGATTTGGATGTTGTAATAAAAATAAATGTATTATAAATAAATGTATAAAATAATAATAATAGCAAATTTAATTACAAATTTTTCCCGTAGGAAATTAAATTACTTTGATTTGACTTATGGCAACTACGAAAGAAAGTATTTACAATTTAATTAAATCACCACTTTTTCATTGAAGTGTTCTGGAATCGTACATAAATGTGTATCAAAATTTTTAGACTAACCTTTTTGGATAAATCCGTGTGTTTGTTTATGTAGATCAGCCCAATTTTTACTATTTTTCTATTGTGACCATAAACCTTTAAAATATTGAGTAGATATGCTAAAAGTTCATGCATTTAAGTGGACCTCGAAAATGGACATTAAGAATCAAAAACTTTAATGCAATTTCAAGGTAAAAAAATAAAATTGTAGTTGCTTAAACTTAACTTTAGATACAATAAAAGCACAATGAAATATTTCAATTACTGAATGAGTTTAAATTATTTAAAAACTTAAGAAAAATTAACAATTAGTTTTAGTAAAATTTTGTTTAGCAATTTCTTTGGGTGATATTCAACTTTTCAAAATTTCGTCTTTCTAAACTTCCAAAAACAATTTAACATTTGTTAAATATCCATAGCAGAATTGTACAAATAAAGGGAGCATGGAAAACTGCACATATTTGATTTAGAGCATTACACAACAAATGGACAAGAAGAAGCAGGAAAGAAACAATAAATAAATACATTTTCTACATTTTATAGGCAATGTTCTGAACATTGTCAGAAAGATTGTAAATTATTTTGTTCTTTCTTGTGTGCTTTTTTTGTTATATTTCAAATGGAATAAAAAGAACAATTGTAACGTAACATTCGTACATTAATGCTATTGCATATGTAACTGTACAACTGTACAAATGTATAACTGTATATTGGTTTACATTTTAAAAAAAATCTATTGAATTTTTTTGTATTGTGTTGCATTGTATTTTTTATTATCATTTTTATAGTCGATAAACAAATAAAATAAAATCGAAAAATGGTACTAGAATTATTGCTATTATTATTGCTTCTTTGTTTACTCTCTTTGTCTGCGCCCTTGTTTTGTTGTGTGTTCTCTTGCTCTTACTCATCGCTCTTACTCGTTTTCGTATTCAAATCATTGAGTCAATTGACAAAATAGTACTATCTCTACTTCACTCAATCTTTATATCTTTCGTTCCCTATCTTTCTCGTTTTTTTTTGTATCGGTATGTGTATGTAAATATATATGTATATAAAAATATGTGTATGCGTATGGTAATGTTCTAAAAATATGTTTTATTCTTATTTTCGTAGCATAATAACTGTTCATAACTGTCTCTGACAGTTAAAAACAAACAAAGACAATGAAATAAAAAAATTAAATATTAGAAAAGGAAATTTTGTGCATTCTCTTTTTATTATAAAAAGTCGACATTTTATTATTATGACTATTGTTGTTGTCGTTACTGCTGCTGGCCTTATCATTTTTATGTATACATGCAGTTGGATTTCGCTCAATCAAATAGTATGAATATGCATGAAAATTTATATATATTTTAAAATCGATCTATAATTTTTAGGGCTTCCTAATCCCTAAAAAAAATTTATACATTGATAAAAAAATTTAATTTAATTTCATATAGAAAAAATAAAACATTAAACAATAATGAAAATCAACTAACATTTTTGAATGATTTCAAACAATAGGTCAAGTTATTATAACATAAAAAATTATTATGTTTATTGTAATGATAATGATCATCATGAATCATAATAATAATTATAATTATAATAATGACAGCAGAAACCATAAATAAGATCATAACTACAATGCTGATAATGATGATGGTAGATAACTTACTAAAAAAAGAAATAAACTAAAAGAAGAAGAAAATGTCAATAACAAGGACCATCTGATACAGTGAATTATGTGCGTCATAATTATATAAAGTGTTAAATATAATGATAAAAAGGAGATAGACAGAGAATCAGGGGGTAATATCGAAATGTTGCAAGGCCTTAATAAACATAAAGAGAGCAAGAGAAACGAAATTAAAAGAAAATTTTCTTAAAATGACATAAAAATATTACATTTTTTATTTTACTCATTTTACATTTTTAGTTCTCTACATTTGCTTTTGCGAATTAAACTTAATAGTTATTATTATTATTGTTGCATTTGCATAAAGAAATTTGTTTTACAATTTGGAAAATATTTCCTTTTCTTTGAGTTATAACACACGAACGTTCTTAAATAAAATTATATAAAATTTTAGCTGACATTGTGCTCAAGAGGGTTAAAAAGTTGTTTTAAAATAGTTATGAGGAAAAAAGATAAATTTAGAGACGGTAAATTCATAACTTTCTCTTTAATGTCATTCATTCATTTTTTTTTAGAAGCACCACCAGGATGTTAAGAGTATACTCAGCATTACATTCTAAATTGATTTAGCTATGTCTATCAGTCAATCAGCCTTTCTATGTGTGTAAACAATCTTCTACGTCGCAATAATGGAGAAAGCAAATTCAAATTTTCCAGAAATATTGGAAGTTCCTCCCACAAAGTTTTGTATTCAAATTGAGGTAAATAATTAAACAGAGACGATCTCAGTACCGTTTAAATAGGAAACAATATTGGACTTATTACTCGTAAATTATAATCTACAGGCAATGAAAGTTTCGTCCTTCGTAATTTGAATTATTGGAAAATAACGTTTTAAAATTTTTTGGATTACTTTGTCATCCATTCTCTTATCGTCTTTCTTAAGTAAAATTTCTAATTTAAAAGTGAAATATATAACAAGTAAAAGTCCATAAAATCATCTTTTCATTCCTCCAGTTTATTTCAAGAGTTATGAGCATTGTATGCATGATACAAAAATTGTCCACAGATATTTTAAAATTTTTACCTGTCGGTCATTTTGAAACTGAATTGGCGATTGTTTATCTTATAAAGTTTTGGCCACAGTTTTTTCTTTATATATCCGTTCTACATAAATTATCAACTAACTATAATCCATTCATTCAAATTTACTATGAAATGTCAGTGGCTATTAACTGAAGTTTACGTTTAACAAATTACCTCAGTAATGTGATAATTTATTATATTATAAGTATTATAATTGTCTAAATTATTTTTACTTTAATGCTTTCGGTTTGCAGTTTTTGACGTTGCCATTATATGACATGATCATTACTATCATTATTATCATAATCAAAATTATTGGAAACCAAAATATGCCACTCTCATGACATTGGCTTGACATACAGAAAGCTTTCCATACATTTTCATAGATTTACATGTCAATTATGGATGGCCACAAAATATTTAACAAAAAAGAAAAGACCAAAAAGACCAAAAAATAATCCAAGTTACTTGGTCTGAGTTTGATAGCTCGATAGCATAGAATAAATATTTCACTATTCCATATTGTTTAACTAAGCAATTGTAAGTAGTAGTAATAATGTTTGGTATGTGTGAACAGAATATAAAATAACAATTAAGAAAATTATATTTGACTGAGGCCAAATGTTCAATACCCACCACACTATAATATTACGAGCCAAAGTCCGTCTATATTTTTCAGTAGTACGTAGAAAACGTAAACATAAAAAGTTGAAAATTTCGTATTGCGTATATTCCGCGTAGCCGTGGTCAATTTGCATGACTTTTAAACAGACTTTAGACCAAAAGTCTTACCACTTGAGCATAATTTCAGCTTCCTGTCTTGTGCAGTGTGCAGATGAGCAAAAACCTGCCAAATTTTGCTAAAAAAAATTAGGTGTTTATGTTGCACTGTTTGCATATTCTCTAGGCGATTCTGCTCAATTTCAATCCCTACCTACGTGCAAGAACTTTCAATAATTTTGCCAAATTTGAGCTCAATATTTCAAATTTTACGACCAGGAGGATACAGATATACAGACAAACATGTCTAAATCTGTTCAAAATTTTATAATAAGTGACAGAGCAGCCCTTATCACTGAATAGAATTGAAAAAAATAAATTGCGAATATAAATTTTCAAAGACGAAATGCCTGAGATCCCAAAATACCCCGATCTGCTTGCTCTGATGCAAATTTTATATAATTAATAATTACACTAGATCAAAGAGCTCCCTTTACCATAAGTATAAGTCAAAAAATTTTTCACTTAGCTCAGATTTTTCATATTTCTCAACATAAATATCTTCCGCTTTCTTATCAATATTGAAATGTTGTCTAAATTTAAATTTCAGTTAAAATGAAAAGTTCAATTTTAGTTACAAATATTTTAAGCGAATTTTATTTTTATTCGAAATATCTGAATACGTTAAAAAATATTTCTAATAATTAAATACAATTTTGAACAGAACAGTATATGAAAAAAATAAATAAAAAACGAACAATAAGATTGCAGATTATTACAAATTATTCAAATTATTCTCCAAAATATAGTTTATACATCAGTTGCACCTAGTAATTTTTTCTTAGTAATTTGTATCTGTAATCAGATCAATCTGAAAGCTTTTAGAGCAATGATTGTAAAGTGTTTACTGTACAAGAATAATTGAAAGTTGTCTTGGCGCATTTTTAAATCATAATTATTATTATATAAGAAAAGCCTGTACGAGCTCAAGTAGCTCAAGTAGCTCAAGTAGCTCAAGTCGCCAACGTATAGCATATATTTTGAATCTACTTTCGTTGCCTCCTTAAATTGCATTTATACTGAATATTTTTTGAGAACAATTTTTGTGGAATTGAGCTATGTTACAAACGTTCGATTGAAATATTTTAGATAAATTTTTGAGATACGTCTTGAGAAATGAATAATATTGAATATTTAATGGTAAGATATTATACTTTATAATATTTTTTCTATATAAACGATTTTCGTGTCGCTTTAAATCCTTTGTAATAATTATAATGATCATAATCATCACAACGATGATGATGATGATAGTGGTGATGATGTTCAATGTCATTTTATACGCCATTTCTTGTCATTTTATCTAGCGCGCATTTATAAAATATATATTTTTCGAATTATTATTAACCAAAACATGTAATCACAAACATAATAAATAGCAACAACAACCAAGACAATAACAACAATAATAAAAATAATAACGGTAGTACAAAGCATAAATTGTATTTTTACATTCATATCTATGCAAGTGAATTTTGTGGGTTGGCCTTGTTAAAAATAATTCAATTGAATAATTTATTTCTGACAAAAAATTTTTCATTTTAAATTATTGCTTTTTAATTCGCATTAGCATGCGGAATTTTTAATTAAAGAAGTTTAATAATATACAATTAATATATTTGGATATATAAAAATTTATATATATATATATATATAATATGTTATATATAATAAGGGAAATTCAAACTGTTCTTAAATATTTAAATTTCATTTAACATTTGGCATATTTCGTAAAAATAATGTACTAAAAAGTTTTCCATATTACTTTAGATCTTTGAAACAATTCTTATTTAGACAATTTTTCTTTGACGCAAAATTTTGCTTAACTGAAATTTACTTTTTCTGTACAAGAATATATATTATAAAATTAGTCAGCAAAAAGTAAGTTTAATTTTACAGTTAAATGTAGTTTCGAATGGGTTACCTTTCCTGCACACCACTAATCTTACTTTTCAAGAATAAACTAATTATTTCTTTTCTTAAGTATTTTCGAGATTCTTCACATATTGTATAAGGATAAAGATGATTTCCGTATTTAAAAACTTCCCCTTTAATTTAGGCCAAAAAATTGTGCTTACGAAAATCTGAAAGGTGTGTACAATTAATTTGAAAATTTTTTTTTCAATTCTAAAATACTGTTGAGTGCCTCTAAAATTGTAAAAGCACATTAACTTCAAAATGTTCTTCTATTACTGTTTAGTGCCGAATCGGTCAAAATTACTTTAAGCCAGCCCTTCTTGTGTTAATCATTTCAAAATACAGCAGACTATTATTAATTAAATGCTGTTCATTACAAGCCTTCCCAATTTTATCACAAGACAATGATATATTTGACAGCTTCTGATGTTGCTTGCTTTAATATGTCATAACATTTTGATACATTTTACCTTATTAAAGAAGAACCATGAAAAGAGAAAAGAAAGAAAGGCAGCCCTCTTTAAAAAATTATACTGAATTTTCAATGCTTAGTAAAAACCCTGGAAAACAGTTCTACACAGCTTAAGCTAAACCTTCAGCACTCACAAACCATAAATTGTAAGCCCTAATTGACGTGATCGATTGTGCCTATTTTCTAATGAATAGTCTTTCAAGGATCCTACACTGAACGCATTATATCTTCGAGCTGATAAATAGAGACGTTAAACCATATCAGAATTTCATACTGCCTCATTAAATTATTTTAATCTCTTATTGTGTATTGCAAACATTTTGATACCATCAAATCTCCACATGTAACGTAGATTTTACATTGCTATACTTATCTTAAAATGACCAATACTTATAAATGGCATCTATAAAACTTCTCTCTATGAATGATTATGGTTATGATCATGTTAAAACAATGTAACAATCATTTTGCAATAACTTTCTGAAACGCCCTTAAAACAAATTTTAATACAACTCAGAACGTGTTAACTTGCGCCACTATAACGCACGCACATATTAAGTACATACACACTCAAACAGCCATCCAATTATTATTGTTGTAATAACACATTAGGGACGGCGAGAAATCAGAAATACATAAAATAAAAGAAGAAAGGCTATCAGAAATGATGAGAAAGAAAAAGTGAGAAGAACAGCGAGAACCAGGAGGATGATGTTTTAAGTGAGAATAGAGCATACTTTACGACAGATTTGTGTGTGCAAATAATCACACCGTATGGTTATTATAAATGATGGGGCTTGTTTACAGCAAACATCACACGTATTATAAAGTTAGGGTTAAATGAAAGCTCACATAAAATTTCTATAAAGGCATATTCACGTGCACGGATACTGCAAACATATATATGTAAATAAAAAGTGTGTATATAAATGGTTTACCTAACACGTAAATATATTCTCTAAGGCTTTAATTATTTTTCATAGCAATTTTTCGATTTTGTTTTGTTATTTTTCAAAATGACGTACACGCGAAGTTGAATAGTTATGCACGAATAGTCTGTTAATAATTTTATGATATATATAAATTGTGAAAAGTTGAACAATATTTATAAAGATATTTATCCAAGCTTCTTCACAAGCACCCACATCGGACAAGACTTTTTCGGATATCACATAATATTCCTTTGCGCTTATTGCACTATTTATTACATTTGTTATTTATATATAAATTCAATAAATTGTTTTAAGGACGAAGCAAACTGGAAATTCGTTTAAATTATAGTGCTGCAATTCCAATGACAAGGGCACTTCGAATACATATTTCTATATTGTACTATCAGTTTAGCTTGCATTAAAGTTTTTGCCGTCATATTTACAAAGTATAATTTACCTTTATCCATCTGTCTGTAGAGGTAATAGAGTACTTGAAATTCAGAAAGGTGCCAAGATTCACTTAAATCGCTAAACTTGAGTCTTAAGCTTTAAAACTTTAACGTAATCCTTTCGTACTTCTAAATCCAACGTTAATTTTCACTTACATTGAAGGTCTTACCCTACTACTTGTAAAAAGTTTATTTTATACGTAGAGCCAACTAAGACGTTAAATGGACGCAAATCTATCGAAACTGCCTTTTATTACTAAGGGGTAGTTGTGAAATGTAAGACTGTCTGGACTGTATCACCTGTAAATATTTGCCCTAAACTGAAGTTCTTGCTGATCTATTTCTTAGGTACAATTTGTGCTAATCATATATTTACAAGAGTAAAAGAGACCTTAAAGGAGGAAGAGGTGTCTAAATTCCTTTAAATGTTTGATATACACTTTTTGGGTCTAAGAAAACTATATTAGGAAATATATCGAAATTCATTTCGTTGATCTACACACTTAAGTTTCAAATACGTCTAAATACTTTTAAATAGTAATGTAAATTTTACAAGCATTAAAGTATATGGAGGCTAAAATACGGTTACCAAAGTACGCTTGCCAAAGTTCATAAGTTAATAAATTTAAATTTAATCATCGTAGACTGTAATGAATTTTGAAGTCAATTATTTTAAATTTTTTGTAAAATTTTTGCAACCACCATCTTGTCATAGATTAATAAAATTTTTAATATTATTTTTCTAAACCTTCGTGTACCATCAAAAATTGTAATTAAAAAAAAATAGTTGCATTGCTAGTGGTTGCTTAATAAAATTAAAAAAGAATCTCTATTAAATATCATTAATATGGAAAAGCGATATAATTTGCAAACTCGCAACTATTATTGTTGAATTAAAAAAAAAAACAGGTAAGAATCTTATAGTCCGTCGAAGCCGATTCTTAAATACATTACACCACTTTATCTAATATTATTATAAATCAAATATATGAAATAAAAAATTATTATTTTACAAATATTTGAAAGTGATTCGAAAGGTTCGTTATACGAGAAAAATTTTAAAAAGGATCGACAGTAAAATATATGTATAATGTTGTATTATATTTTGTAAATAGAAATACTTGTCAATTTTTGTGAAAATTTTTCAATAGTTTTTCAATAATTTTTTTTTCATATAATGATTATTTTAAAAAAGTCGTTACATGGTTCATGTTTCTACAAGTTGTCTGATGTCGACCACATTTAAGAAAGTTTGTTTTTGGGCCGACATCCAGCTTCGTACCAAATTTCATTAAAATATCGTACAAAGTGCGATTTGCAACTTTATAACAAATTTACATGCAAAGTTTGGTGGAACAAGCAGCCAGAACGTAAAGAAATGGATAAAAAAGGACAGGTTGAAAATGATGCGTCTGTCTCAACTCCTTCTGGAAGTTACAAACATCTGCACATATAAATGGTGTATGATAAAACATTCATTTATAAATCCTTAAGATTTTTATGATTTTTATGATACAAAGCACTTTAAACTTTGTCTAGGAACCGATTCTCTTCAAATATATTTACGCTACGTTTTGCTATGTTTAGAAACGTCCTTCCCAATATACATGCATGACTGGATGGTAGAATTATAGCCTCAAGTAATTATTACATCATTACATTCTACATTCTCGGAATGTTTGAAAATTTTTTTTTCTTCTATTAAACAGCATAAAAGCATGCACAAATATAAACACATGAATATGGATGGGGATATGAATTTTACTACCACCAGTAAAATATGTTAACTATGTGTTGTATGTTATATGTTAATCATTATACGATTGTTGTAAGGGCTCCAAAAGTTTCATTAGTTAAACTTTACTTTGTTTTACATTCTTTTATTTGTAATGATGTTAATAATAATAATAATAATAATAATAATAATAATAATAATAATAGCAACAACAACAATGATAATAATAATAATAATAATAATAATAAAAGTAACATTAATAATAATAAGAATTAAGTTTTTAATTATGCACATGATCCAATTAGAGCACTTCAATTTTTGATGAAAAGGGAATTTTACCAAGAAGTGATGCATTGCAATTTGATTGTCCCAATTGCAAATGCTTTTTAATTATTTTAATTATTTAATTATTTTCATTTTTCGTAACCACAAAAAAAAATATGAAAATAAAATTGTTTAAACCGAAAGTAGAAATTCCATAGACATTTATTTTGTTAGAATAAATGTCTAATATTGGACTAGTTGGATCTTTTCATTCTACATTATGCCCTTTCATTTATTCATTTCTTCTATGCTATGCAAGATGTGAAAAGTGGTACTGTAAGTTCGTGGGAGTGTTTGTAACATCCAGAAGGGCCTAAGATATATCCACATTTCCTTAAACAGATCGACTAAAAAACAGGCTTTCGTGCAATGTCGCTTGATGTTTGTGCAAATAAACTTGTTGTCCACGTGGAGGTCGAAAATTTGATAAGACATGGTGCCCAAGAATACGTTGAGCAAAAGGCGCATCTTATTAAAAGTTTAAATAGGAGAAGGCCACTTCTGCGGCAAATTCTTACATAACGTCGTATTTTAAGGCAAAAACACAATAAATATAAATGCATATAAATATTTTATATATTTTTTTAAGAAAATCCGTACACAGTGATAATATAAAGTAATTAATCGATTTTTGAATATGTTGCATATAAAATTGAAATTCATTTCATTCGATGATTCTACAATTAGCCTTAATTGCCTTTTTTGTCCTGATCTTTTTTCTGTTATCTTTTTTTAAACATGGTATTTTAGCACACCATTTCAATATACTTCGCATAATTTGACAATCTTTGTAGCAGACCTTTTATAGGTATGAGAAATCACAAACCACTTCAATGTTATAGTCGTCATTAAATGTGATTTAAAAATTTTTCGATTTTATTAAAGTTTGCATCTATACAAAATAAATATGCGAATATATATATAGATATTTCTATAATTATATATGGGTATGTGGGTGTGTAGAGAAGGTTATGGCATGTCATGACATGAAAATGCAATTAACGTGTTTACCGTAAACGACCGAGAAATTGTTATGTGTATGTGTATGTATATGTTTTGTGAACATATATGCGTAACTCTGTATGTCTACTGGTGGTTTTGAAGTGCTTTTGGAAATTTTTCACTTCCGCTTTTTCACTACCTAAAACAACAAATATACCAAATAAGAAAAAGGTTAAAGACAGTAAAGCAAAAAATTAAAAAAAAAAAAAAAAAAATATAATCTATTTTAGTTTTTTAGTATTATATAGAGAGCGTAACCCTAAAAAGTGAAAATTTGGCATTGTATAATTTTACTTGGGCATGGCCAATTTGCATTCTTCTATAGCTGTTGTAAACCAATGGCTTTAATATTTATATAAAATTTAAGTTTTTTTTTTTGATTTTCGTGAATAATGAACATTAAATTTTACTTTGAAACATAGAGAGCTTCTTAATTTACCTTGCATTTGGGACGTGTTCTCCTAACGATTTTACCTATTTTAAATACCAAATTGCCTCTAAGATCTTTTAATACTTCTGACAAATTTAAACATTATCTCTTTTTTTACGACCAGTAGAATGTTAAAAATACACGGATAGACAGATAAGCAGGGGGACATGCCTAAATCGATTCAAAATTTAATGCTGATCAGAAATGTATATATTTTGCAGAGTCTCTGAAACTTTCTTCTTTCTTTCTTTAGGGGTTATAAACAAAATGGCAAAATCAAAATACTCCCAACCTCCGAGTGGTAGGTATGTAAATCAAGAAGCTATTATTTGCTGTTATTTCCATTTTTCCATTAAAAATCTTTATTGATGCGACGATACAGTCGGATTAGCTGTATAAACAGTGACTACCTATGAATGAGGGTAATGAAATTTATACTTTAGAATGTTTAACTTTTTGATGTAACCAACTTGTCCAGCAAAAAAAATAAGGTAGCATATGAAATAAAAGTCAATCTTGTTGTATTGTCTGGCATTTAATGCAATTAGAATATTTTCTCTGTAATAGACATTTCATAAATATCATACAAAAATAATAAGAGTAACAACTATAGAAATAACACATTTTTGTGATAATGAAATTTTAAAAAGGTAGAATTTGATAAAACTCAATGTTTGTGAAAATAAACAAAAAAA
The DNA here is from genome assembly GCA_023089585.1 of Melophagus ovinus. Classification (NCBI taxonomy): domain Eukaryota; kingdom Metazoa; phylum Arthropoda; class Insecta; order Diptera; family Hippoboscidae; genus Melophagus; species Melophagus ovinus. Next base: position 145,580 of record JAKKIB010000251.1, on the reverse strand, counting down.
TGGACTAATTTACTAAAAAATTAATTTGAATATATTTTGTTCAAGTGTTTTCATGTAGGCAAATAGTCATCTAGCGACAATTGAAATCATATGATTTAATTTTAAGGAAATAAATGTCTGAAGTATTCTTTTAAATTGGAGCAATGCGACGTACAAAACAATTCAAAAATGTTGCAGTATAATGATGGTCCAACATTTTTGTACAAGTGGAAATGATATGGAATGTTTAATATGCTTAAGGAGATCGGCAAATTCTTGAACAAGTTTTTCCTTTGGAACTACTTGACTAAGTCAAATTCTTTCTTTAAGATTGCAAACCTATAAATAAAATTAAACTTTCAACTACAAAACAATTTTTTCTTTAAATATTGTCCATAACTCAAAACTCAAAACTCAATTAATTAACAATTAATTACAACACTCAGAAAGAAATACCAAAGACCCACAAAAATACTAGCATTGCATCCTAAGCCTATTTAAGTAGGTATATTTGAAAAAGTGAATGGACATTGGCTTATTTCTCTGTCTCTCTCCCCGGATTCCAGGAATTATAATGTCAACTTTTAATTTAGTAGAAACAAAAAAGTTTTTGGTTTTGCATAAAGCTGGCCCTTTTCGATCTTTGGGTAATTTTTTTTATTCTTTCTTATTTTTGATATAACGTGTTTGAAACTTTCGTATGCGTGACGCTAATTTATAAATCGTGACACACGTATTGTGTGAAAAAATTATAAATTATACATATTTGAATTTTTTATGTACACTCCCATGCAAATTGTGAATACATTTTGTTCAGTTTAGTTCAGGGTGGCCTTGGTAGAGCGGACTCGCTTTTGAGAGCATCAATTTCAATTTTGTTTAAGCAATTTTTATAAAATTTTTGTACTAAAAGTGATTTAAATGGATTGAACACTTTAAAAAAAAATGGTCATAAAACAAAGTAAATCGATTATATACATTCTTGTATAATGAGACGTATCACACAAAAGTATTTTTAAAATTCAATAGCAATTAAATTTAACATTCCTTTTTAACTTGGTTAATCTTAGTTATTTAAAATTATCAATGCGTTATGTACTCTAAAAATCTCGCCATTTTCAAGCAAATTTAATTGACCAATTGACCAATTACGCTACGTAACTAATCGATAAATTATGATAACTAATAAAAAATAAAGTATAAGAAAAACTAAATCAATCAAATAAACTTTTTTTAAACTATCCATTAATTTCATTAATCAGTAAGTTAATGGAATTCATTTTACACTTGTGTAGCAGATTTTTTTTATTTTATGAATTTTCTGTTTCGAATGCTGCCTTATGGATTTTTGGCGTATATATGTATATATATACATAAATAAAAAAATTTATATATATATGGGTCTATAAATCTTTGAGTAACAGTAACCGAAATATTTGCTAAGAACATCACTATATTTTTTTTAAATTTTACACTTTTTTCTATTCTACACCCTTTGGGTTAGATAGGTAGGTGTAGGTTCATGTAAGTAGAAATTAAGGCTTACGGATAGACCCACTAATTCATCAAAGTGATCGATTTTGTATCACTCTCTAGTTCTATTTAGGGGTCTCTGTCCATCCGCCTTTTTAACTGTTCAGGTAAATCTGTATCAAAGTTTAGGCTGCATTTTTAGAGGCACTTTCATGAAGTCTGATAGAGGGATACGTTTAAGCTTAAACACGCCTGAGAATAAGTGGTAGTAAAATGGATTATTTTTATAATAAGTTATTCTGTGAAACAATTTACAATTTTTCATTTATTTTGTGTACATTTTGTTTATAAAACATATGGAATAACTGTAAAAAAATAATTTACATAGGTGCAATTTTGAAAGCATCTTCTATGTAACGAACTTTTCAAAGCTTTAAGAAATTACGATTACTACGTTTTTTGATCATACTGAAATTATCAAATAACGCAAAATGGTGTAGAGTATGTAAAAGACGGTGTCGACCTTCTGGCATTTTCATTCGGATTATTTGCCTATATTTTACTTCTTTTTCATATATGTTCGGTGTTCATATATAGTTAGTGTTTTCAGATGAGCAGCCAAGTCATTGTCTTGAGAAGAGAATCATCTAAAATGATTCTTAAAAGATTTTTTCCATATATAAAACATGTACATATTTTGGCATTATAGTTTATCAGTAAAAATTTTGTATAAAAGGCTGATGGAGCAAAACTAAAGAAAATCACTTTGAACAAGTAAGCAAATTGAATTTATAGCACATTGTGGCTAAATCTTGTATATACACCACTAGGACAGTATTTTGTACTTTATGCTACAAAATATGTACCTTTATGAGGTTGTATAATTTCGGGTAGGCATGGCTGATTTTCATGCTTTTTTCCAAACATTGTAGGAAAACAAGTTTAGAACTTAACATACTTAACTTAATCACTTTGAACGAACATAAAATCTTCTGAAACTTGCAACAACTATTTCGCGGCTACATGTACTATCCTTTCGTATGTATTGATGTACAAAGTACAATTGAAAGAAATTAGGTTTTTAAAGAAAGTTTTTCTAAGTCTAATAATGTGACATTTAAAGATAAGGAAAAATGATAAAGTTAAGTTTTCTCCCAAATATAAAATTGTATTTTTGCTTTGATAAAAAATTTTACCTTCTAGTGGATATGCAGTAAAATGCTAGTACTTTTGAAATCGTAAGGTATACTTAACTCCTTAAAAAATATATTCATTTTTGGAAAATTGAAATTTTCCATGAAAAAATTTCTAAAAATTTTCTTTCTAAACAAAATTTTTCCATAAGATTTCTAAGTCCCTTCTTTCTCACATAATGAACAAATGTTAAACAAAAAAAAATGTTAAACAAAATGTTACCAAAGTAAAAAAAAAAAATTTCGGAAGAGTGATTATTGTGTCCCAATTGTATACTTAATTACATGATGAACTTTTTTCTTCGCTTCGTATTCATCTTTTTGACTTCTATTATGGTTGTCGTTTGGTAAAATTGTTTAATAATAATTTGCATAATAAATGTTGAATTCAAACAATTCTACGTATAACTTTTATATTAAAATTAGTGAAAAATATCCAGAATGGTTGAATGGTTGAAATAAATGACAAAAGGATTTATTTTATACAGGAAAAAAAGCCGTTGTTGCTTAACTAAATTAATCACAAGTGAAGAAATAAAAAAATAGAAAAAAAAATATGTGTGAAAAATTATAAACTCTTTCATTTTATTTTATTTTCGCTCCAAGCAATTTCTTTTAAATTCAAATCCTGTAGTTTTCTTTTCTTGCAAACATTTTTCTTTTTTTTTTTTAGGTATTTGGTCCCCTTTACTTGAAGAATTATAAAGATCAGGATATGGAACAAATCGGAAAAATCATTATAGATTTTTTTAATTATGAATTTGCCAAAAAAGTGAAAAACATAAAAATTTCTGTGCATTTGTTATATTTTGTCCTTACATTAAAACTCTCTCCCTCGCTTCTTCATTCAATCTCTCATTTCCCTTGTTGTTGAAAGATTGGGATGGAATACTTATTTGTGCAATCGGTATAAAATCTTGATATGATTACATTAAACTAAAATGTGCAGATACACAGTGACATAAATACCCTCAATATATACAAACCCACTTACTCATGAAAGCCATATAATATTTATAGACTGATGTATGTATCATCGTAACTTCTATTTGAGAGCATTTTCTTTTTTTATTTTTTTTAAATACATTTTTTCATGTAATTCTTCTTTTTATTTACATAATTTGTTCTTATTTGGATGTAAAAATATCTGAGAAAATAATACCTAACAAATATTATGAAGAAATGTCTGCCTCTGTAGATTAATACGAGGACATAACTACATCAATTTCAGAAAACAAAAAAAGACCATAATGATGAAATAAAAAATATATGCACGAAGGAAAGCAACTAAATAAAAAGTAAATTAAACATATTTTTCTTTCATTAAAACTTGCTCTGTCCACTTGCTCTGTCATATCTTCTCCCATTGTCTCATATTTCATCACCATAAAAAACGTAATTTTACGTTATTTTAAGGAATATTGTCCAAATATTTTTACCAAAAATTAATAAAACAGCAAATAAGGAAAATTAAATATTATTAAGGGAAAGTCAAAACAAAAGAAAACAAAATAAAAAAAAAAAAAGAATAAACTAAAACTAATAAAGGTAAATCAGAACAATGTCAAAAAAAAAGAGAGAAAACATTCAAAAACTAAAAAGCAGAACAAACGTTGAAAAAGCGTTTAACCTGGCAACAGATTGCTTAAGGTTTTTACATTAAACGCTTTTAAATTTTCAATACTCTTAGTGTAAACGACAAATACGCATCAAAATAGCAAAAAAAAAAAACAACAATAACAACAATAATATAGACAAATAATGATAATAAGAATATTAATAAAAAGCAAAAAAGAATTCTTTTCAATGTAGCATAAAGTAAATTTGACCATAATGTGATGACAGTCAAGTATGATGCTGATATTTATAATGATGACAATGATGATATTTTTGTTGCTGTTATCATTATTTTGAATGATCATTAAGATAAAATAGCATATTATTTTCCATGGATAATGTTCAAAAAGAGGGAAAATAAAAATATAAATAAAAATTTTAATGAAATTGGGGAGGGGAAACGCTATATGGCAATGATTTACATAGGAAACAAATGCCACATAATTAAAATGAATGCATAAATTAAATAGTAATAGTCGACTTTATATGTACACTATAATATTACAGTACAAAAAGTGCATTTTAATTTATATCATTCTTTTATACAACGGCCATAGTGCCGACTACGATTCATTTAATTGCATCATACAAATTAAAGCTACTTTATAATATTGTTTAAGTATATGCCTAAATATATGCTATGATATTTTCTTTAAAAAAAAAAATTTAACTTGATATGTGACAAAATACATTTTTGGTAATGTGGCACTGATGATCAGACAATATGAATCATGTAAAATTCGTGATATTCGTGATATATTTGAGTAACAAAAAAATTAGACAAAGTTTCTAACTTTGTCATTTTCAGGGTAGTTTTTTTTTCTGTTAAACGACATAGGTAAAGTGGGTTGCTCTTGAGAAAAAAATAGTGTACTTTCGTAAGTCTGTCAATGCTTAATTCACGAGTTCGCTTATGTTTACGTCAAATTGTGTACGTCTTATCTTGGCTACATTATCGTTACAATTTTCATACCCACCACCTAGAGGTTGGGGTTATATTCACTTTGTCATTATGTTTGTACCGCCTAAAAGGAAATGTCGGAGACTCTATAAAGCGCATATATTTCTGATCCGTATAAAATTTTGAATCCATTTAGATATGTCTGTTCGTCTGTCCGTCTACGTGTCGGTCTGTGCTCAAATTTGTTAGATACTAATGAAAGTTTTTGACGCAGGTTGGTATTGAAAATTGGCTAAATCGGGAAAAAGATACGCCCACAGGACACTTACGTTTTTTAAGGCAAAATTGGTAGGTTTTTGCTCATCATCTGCAAACTGCAAAAGATAGAAGACTAAAATTTTGCACAAGCAAGGAGACTATTGATCTATAATGTCTGTCCACATATCATGCAATTCGAATACGCCTATACGAAGTTATACAATATCAAAATAGATATCCAATATTTGGCTCCAGCCAAACATAATTTGTTCACTTGTTCTTTTCTTATGGAACCTTAAATTCAACTATAATAGCGTTATTAAAAAATTGTTTTATACCATAAACTTAAAACATTTTTCTTAATGTTATCTGATTCTTACTTATATCTTTGAATAGTTCAAGATGATGGTAATGACATTTTTATAGGCAACAATTCATATTTGCCAAAAAAAAAAATTAAGAAAACGTATAGAATGCATAGAATGCATATCCTTTTCCTCTGCATGCATTGCTTATTTCATACTACAAGCCTCCTTTGTACAAAAGGTGCAGCTATATAAAAAGTAATCCTTTCAACATTCAATTACAGTATTTTATATTAATTGTAAAGTTGATTTAAATTTTTACGCGTATTTCCGTTTAATATTTCATTATTTTTCTTATTTTTCTTCTGTTAAAACTTTTATTTCACATTGCTTGTCACTTAGTTGAAGTTTTTCTAATTTCAGATTAGATCAAGTAATAGATTTAGAGTGTAAAGTTAAGGCAGCTCTTGAAGGACAGTTGCTTATAAATATACCAAAGCAATTCATAGATTTAATTGAGTACAGTTAGTTCAAAATGTAACTCTGAGATCTATACAACTACATCTAGAAGAAATGAAAGAAGAAAGTAGCTTTCCGAAAACAAACCAGATGTAGTAACATTCCAGCGTCTACAGCAATACAACATTCTCACTTGCGTCGAGTTCAATTTTTCATGGGCTCTTTATGAAAATCTGTTCTTTTTAGTCTTATCAGAAGAAGGATCTAATTTACTTTTTTGTTTCGGATAATTATAATACTTCATATTTAATTTTTTTTTTTTTGTATACTTTTCTTTTAAATTCTTACTATATTACAATTATTTTATTGTTATTCTCTCTCTAGAGTTTAGAATGAGAAAACGCACAAGAAAGAGCAAAATAAGAGAAGTATTAAAAAATTATAAGTAAAAAATATCTTTCATTTTCTCTCATCACGTAATCAATTACGTTACGTTTTAAAATTTTAACGTTTAGCAAAGAAAATAGAAATATTATATTAAGGATAATGAAAAAAAACCGAAAATGAGAAAACAATTATAAAAGAAGGTAATCATAACAATTAAAAGCATTTGCACTTTTGAGAGAAACCTGATGAAGAAAATTAACCACTCTTTTCATTCATTATAAATAAATAAATGCCCTACCCATCATGGTCTAATACAGCTTTTAACTTTTTACTCCATGTCGCTTCTCTAGATATGTAGAAACCGAAAACTCTATAAAATAAACAGCAAGTGCAGAATTATAATTTTTGAATGATTTGAAAGAGAGTTTCAAAAATGGATCTATTCGAACCAAATTTTGTACATATATTATGTATATCATATAACAATTATGATTTAATTTTCATTTAAAAACGAACTACAGATTATGCAGAGTTACGTCCAAATTGCTTTGAAAAATGTTTCTGGATCGATTAGTATAATAAGAAATTAAACTATGCCGAATCTAAATAATCGAATGTAAGTGTTACGTATATCGCTAAAACCCAATAATATTATGTAGTTCAAGTGTCTGTAACCTAAATATGACGAAATTTTACCTTAACTAAAATTTCTCTAAGATAAAAATAATTTTCACAGAACAATGTTCCTAAAAAAATTATAACAAAAAACTTTTTAATGAAACATAAAATTGCGAAGATATTTTAATCACAATATAACCCCTTTTTTCCTTTTCATTGAGCATATAAATCCTTAAACGCTTATTTCGCGTATATCCTGTTCAATGTTTTAAAAGTTTCTTTGTTTCTAAATATTTTAACGTAACTTTTTAATGTAACTTTAAAAGTATTCAACATTAACTTATTAATCTGTTTCAGATTTATAAATTTTTGTGATTTAGCAGTTTTTCTATCTACTCATTCTGCTTTCATTGGTTTTTTGCAGCTTTTTGTTATTTAAGCCAATATGAATTTGTGTAGAACGTGACTACATTATGCCACTCAGTATTCCCAAGCTATAGAAGTTCCTTCTTTGTGTTTCTATATCATCATAATCATTATCTTTATCATCAAAATCATTATTTACATTTTCATAATAATCCTCATAATAATTAAATAGTTTTACATGAGTGCAAGAGAAAGTGAAACTTGAAGGTAACTTCAAGCGAGCAATTTTATATTTTTCCACTCTATTGCATTACAAGCATGATTACATGAATATTGGTATAACGGAAGGAATAATGTCGTATTTTATTTTCCCTTTAATCATTGAATTATTTTTCATATATCAAATTAAGTGTCATTTCATTCTGCATTAGACTGCACGGAACATATTTTCAAAATAAATTCCTATATATTACAGAATTTTATAAGGTATATGGCCTTAACGATATATATGCATTGGCTTTAAGCTACCTCAATTTAAATTTGAGTTGAAAAATTGAATGAAAAATAAGTACAAAAATAAGTGTAAATATTTCAAAATTGGAACAACAGATTTATACTCAACTTATAAATATGCCACCACCAAATTTTAAGTGTCACTTTTTCTACATTTAGTTGCGAAAAATTAGTAAAGCACTTATTAGGAAAGTAATATCTAGAAATATTTAGAGAATGCTGAGCCAAGGCCAGGTAGAATCAAAATCAAAAAAAAATATTCAAGAAATTTTAACGGCACCAATTCTTTTAATTGACATCATAATTTTTACCTTAAAAAACAGAAATGTCCCCAATTCATAATCACTCGAGCTTATTTTATTGCTTTTTTACTTTTAAAGGCAACTTGCTTAAATAAACTTTAAATTCTTGTGGTTACATTTTCAGATGATATTACTAAGCAATCGCTAGCAGAAAAATCTATGCAATAGGCAAAAATCCAAATGGTATGACACAGTTGCGAACAGTTTTTACATGATCTAATGGGAATTTAGATACTCTAAGCGCTTTGTTATAACGAGTGGAACTAAATTTTACAGAAAATAAAAGGAACACAATTTTTGGCATTGATTTAAATTAAAAAAAATTTAACACGAATCTACAATTATTCACAAACTTTCGTCTAGAGACTCATGGGTTGATAGACTGACCAGCTATTGTACACTTAAAAGTATGTCATTCAATTTGTGATATATTACAATTTTGCATTTTTTTGTCGTTCATTCTTCCTTTTATTGCTTTTAGTTATTTCACCTGATTTATTTAACGTACTTTTGTTTTACCTTAAAAAAGAAACAAAACGAAATTAATGTGTTTTGCTGGTAATGTTTAATTGCTTCTATGATACACCAAGCTAGACCCGGTAGAATTCGAGATGAATTCATTTTTTATCTTACCCAAAAAGGCTTAGACCCAAAAGGGCTTTTTCAATTCGATTCTCTATTTGTCAGGTTTGATAGGAATTTGGCCAATTGCTAGTCGCAATAGGCATGTATTTTCTATTAAGCACTACCACTACTAAATGTAAACATGATTGAACCAATGGTACAATCATTTCCTATGTAAGGTTTTTTTTTTTTTGGAAAAGTTATATAGAAAAACTTTATAATGAATTTATATGAAAAACTAAGTTATAAAAATTTTTATAGAAAATAGATGTAGAACTGGTTTTTGATCTAAAATCCAAATCTAAACTTGAATTTTGGACTGTACTATTTCGACTAATAGTACAATTATTCCTTATTTTTTTAAATGACTTAACAGACATTTTGCATTTGTAATTCAAGTGTTTGTTCCAAATTTAAAATTATTAAAAATTAAAGATTAATTTTTTTTATTTATATATTTATTTATTTCATTTTTTGTTTCATTTTGTTCATTTATTTTTTTGGAATTCATTAAGAAAGGAAAAGAAGGTAGCTCCTCCTTCATTTATTTCATTTATATATTTACTCAAAGAAGAGACCAAGTAAGGAAATTAAAGAAAACAGCAATTCATTTGGTGGGAGGATAAATTTGCTGACATAAAAAATTGCTGACACAATTACATGAATATTAAATTATTAACCAAAAGCATGTAGAGGAAAATGGTAAAGGCATAGTCAGGCTATGGACAATCCGAAGGAGAGTGTGAGAGTTGAATGGCAGAGTAAACGGACGACGCTGCATTTTGTGGCATTGCAATTGTAGGCCTTTGATTGTGTTGATAAATATAAAATTTAATACATGGCTATTTCATACTTTTTTTCTCATTTTTTCTACCTTTTTCTGTGTATGTGTATGTGTATGTATGTGTATGTGAGATGGGTGGCAAAAGAACTCATACATTCTGATTAACATTCATTCATTCTTTGTTCGTTTTATTGCATTTTACAATAAAATGTTATTATCATGTTACGTTATGTTAAGTTATGTTATGTTATTTTGTTATTGTTATTATGTTGGGGTTGTATAACTTATTCATCTTCACTTTGTATCTACTTTCACATATTACACCAAAAATTAAGCACATTTTACTTTTTTTTTTTTTGTATGAGATTTTCATTGATTTAAATGAAAGTTTCTTAATGTTATTTTACTTTTTTTACTAATCTTATCAGAAATAAATAAGAATATTCAAATGATAAATGACATAAAATATTATTATTATAATCTATGCGGTTGATTCTAAAGCGAATAATAAGCAAAAATGATTTTTTCAAACAAAAACTGCAAAAAAATACGTGTATGTGCTATTTTCGGTCGGGCCTGATATTAAACACCTTAAACCACACTTTTATAAAGAAATACCCAGGACTGTTAACTTTTCCACATAAAAATACTTTGTACAATAGGTCTCTGTTTGGGACGTGATAGTAATCATACTACGAACTTAATAAAAATAATGCAATGACGTGCTTAGGCTAAGCCGCCTACCTACCAAATTTCATTCAAGTAACTTCCAAATTATGCCTTGTCCTTTAATAAAAAATTTACATGAATGGAGGAATAGACAGAGTTAAATCGAATTTATAATGGTTCCGTGGAATAAAAGGTGGATCTATTTCAACTTTTTGTACATACATCCGTACAAACTCATACTATTCTGTACAATGGTGGTGTAGGGTATAAAAAAAGTAAAAAATAAAATATTTCGTTTTCATGTTTTTCATGTCCTTCATCATTAGAATTTCATATTCGTATTGGGAGTTTATATTCCGACATGACCTTTTAACTTAATGCAAGAGCAAAGAAATAAATGAAGAACAAAGAGAAAACAAAATACCCATAGTGCCAAAGAAAATTAAAAGAAAGAAAAATTAAAATAGCAAACTATAAAACAAAACAACCGCAATAGTTTAACTAAAGAGCAGTGTACAATCAAAAAAGAAATCAAAACCATAACACAAAAAAAAAAAACGAATCAAAAACAATAGTAAACGCAATAAGCGACGCCAAGACGAATAGGTTGATAAAGCACAAAGGAAGAAAGTGGAAGGAACCAGCATAAAAATATCTCCAAAGTTTTATTATTTTCTTTTTGAATCTAACTAAAGCAAAAAGAGTAATACAATTTTTTTCAAATTGTTGTAGTCAGATATTTCTTTTCCGGGGCCCATTTTATACTCAATAGCTAGAATAATCCCTTGGGAAGTCATTTTTACTTTTGTCAATATGTTGACATCCTTCTATAAATAAAGATTTTCCAAATTATCTGTTTTACTTATCAGTTAATCAAAATCAGAAGCAATTTCTAAATTAAATTAAAATGTTTGAGAAATAATGAAAATTCCATAATGCAGGTTGATTTAAAGAGAAAGCTGACCACAGTATGTAACAAAAGAAGGCACTTTATTTTACGACCCGACTTTACTAGAAAGAAAACTAATTCCTTAATTTCTAATTTAATTTGCATATTTTTATACGGGACAGTGTCGGTTGGCCTTTTATAGATCGTATCTAGGCTTAAATATGGTACAAAATAACCACCCTCACTTAATCGGGAATACTATCGTGGTCACCAAATATCATCATCAAAATGAACGCTTTTTATTTACAAAACTCTTAAATTGGTTTGAAGTCGGGGGGGTTTGTAAAACCAGTTTATAAAATTTTACCTTCTTAAGAGAGGAGAGAGAAATTCCGATTGTCATAGAGAGAGTAATTAGATGTTCGAACAATATTTTTATCTAAATTTGTGTTATGTCCATCTCAACAATGCCTGAACTATTAAGAAACTTTGGGTACCTGTAGTACCCGAACTCAGAGAACTATTTAAAATAGGTTTTATTTTTTCTTTACCTTTATTTACGTAAATAATTTTAGCCAACATATTAGTCGTACATTTGTTTAAGTTTTTGCTTTTAAACCTTTGCTCTATTTTCTCTATGTTATTCTGAGTAAACTATGTTTCTTCCTTCATCATCATCTAACCAACCATCCCACAAACCGCTTGTTTAACATTCTCCAATTTTTAAGCATTTTATGTAGAACAACGAAATAGAAGAGTAGAAATTTCATGGCAACAAGATGAAAAGTAAATAAGGAAGAGAAAAAAAGCAACTTTAATATTTCAATAATGAAATCTAAACCACGGTCATGTTTATATTAATTTTTAGCCTGCTTCTAATTCTACAAATTCTACAAATATGGAAATGCGTAAATCATAAATTATGTTAGCGTTTCCATCACTGGCATCTATGTGCCATTCCTTCCATTCTTCTATATGATGGAATTAACTACATACAAACATATATTTCATATGTGACACAACAAATGTGATCTTAGTTCGTTAGCGGATTAAAATGAAGTTTTGCATGTGAGTGCCCAAGACCAAATATTGTTCTAAGCAAAAAATTGGCGTATGTGTAACAGAAACTATGTGTATTAATTTATAAACAAGAAGAAGAAAAGAAACAATTTATAATAATTGTATTTAGCTGGAACCAAATCTTGGATAAATAGTAATAGATACCCTAGTAATAGTAATAGTAGATAGTAATAGTAATAGTAATAGTAATAGTAATAGTACGTATTATAGAAAATTATTAATATTTGTACAAAAATTAATAGTTCTTTAATAGTAATAGTTTATGACGAAAAAATTATAATTTTAGTAAGAAAAGTAATAGTAATAGTAATAGTTATAGTTGCATAGTAAGCATGCCGTTTAATAAATTTGTAACAGTAATAGTAACCAAGTAATAGTAATAGTAATAGTAATATTTATAGTAATAGGAAGTTAATATAATAGTAATAGTAATAGTATATACATAGTAATAGTAATAGTAATAGTAATAGTACATATAGTAATAGTAATAGTAATAGTAATAGTAATATAATAGTAATAGTAATATAGTAATAGTAATAGTGTAATAGTAATAGTAATAGTAATAGTAATAGTAATAGTAATAGTAATAGTAATAGTAATAGTAATAGTAATAGTAATAAAAAGTAATAGTAATAGTAAAAATTAAAATTAAAAGTAATTAATAGTAATAGTAATAGTAATAGTAATAGTAATAGTAATAGTAATAGTAATAGTAAAAGTAATAGTAATAGTAATAGTAATAGTAATAGTAATAGTAATAGTAATAGTAATAGTAATAGTAATAGTAATAGTAATAGTAATAGTAATAGTAATAGTAATAGTAATAGTAATAGTAATAGTAATAGTAATAGTAATAGTAATAGTAAAAGTAATAGTAATAGTAATAGTAATAGTAATAGTAATAGTAATAGTAATAGTAATAGTAATAGTAATAGTAATAGTAATAGTAATAGTAATAGTAATAGTAATAGTAATAGTAATAGTAATAGTAATAGTAATAGTAATAGTAATAGTAAAAGTAATAGTAATAGTAATAGTAATAGTAATAGTAATAGTAATAGTAATAGTAATAGTAATAGTAATAGTAATAGTAATAGTAATAGTAATAGTAATATAATAGTAATAGTAATAGTAATAGTAAATAGTAATAGTAATAGTAATAGTAATAGTAATAGTAATAGTAATAGTAATAGTAATAGTAATAGTAATAGTAATAGTAATAGTAATAGTAATAGTAATAGTAATAGTAATAGTAATAGTAATAGTAATAGTAATAGTAATAGTAATAGTAATAGTAATAGTAATAGTAATAGTAATAGTAATAGTAATAGTAATAGTAATAGTAATAGAGTAATAGTAATAGTAATAGTAATAGTAATAGTAATAGTAATAGTAATAGTAATAGTAATAGTAATAGTAATAGTAATAGTAATAGTAATAGTAATAGTAATAGTAATAGTAATAGTAATAGTAATAGTAATAGTAAAAGTAATAGTAATAGTAATAGTAATAGTAATAGTAATAGTAATAGTAATAGTAATAGTAATAGTAATAGTAATAGTAATAGTAATAGTAATAGTAATAGTAATAGTAATAGTAATAGTAATAGTAATAGTAATAGTAATAGTAATAGTAATAGTAATAGTAATAGTAATAGTAAAAATAGTAATAGTAATAGTAATAGTAATAGTAATAGTAATAGTAATAGTAATAGTAATAGTAATAGTAATAGTAATAGTAATAGTAATAGTAATATAATAGTAATAGTAATAGTAATAGTAATAGTAATAGTAATAGTAATAGTAATAGTAATAGTAATAGTAATAGTAATAGTAATAGTAATAGTAATAGTAATAGTAATAGTAATAGTAATAGTAATAGTAATAGTAATAGTAATAGTAATAGTAATAGTAATAGTAATAGTAATAGTAATAGTAATAGTAAATAGTAATAGTAATAGTAATAGTAATAGTAATAGTAATAGTAATAGTAATAGTAATAGTAATAGTAATAGTAAATAGTAATAGTAATAGTAATAGTAATAGTAATAGTAATAGTAATAGTAATAGTAATAGTAATAGTAATAGTAATAGTAATAGTAATAGTAATAGTAATAGTAATAGTAATAGTAATAGTAATAGTAAATAGTAATAGTAATAGTAATAGTAATAGTAATAGTAATAGTAATAGTAATAGTAATAGTAATAGTAATAGTAATAGTAATAGTAATAGTAATAGTAATAGTAATAGTAATAGTAATAGTAATAGTAATAGTAATAGTAATAGTAATAGTAATAGTAGTAGTAATAGTAATAGTAATAGTAATAGTAATAGTAATAGTAATAGTAATAGTAATAGTAATAGTAATAGTAATAGTAATAGTAATAGTAATAGTAATAGTAATAGTAATAGTAATAGTAATAGTAATAGTAATAGTAATAGTAATAGTAATAGTAATAGTAATAGTAATAGTAATAGTAATAGTAATAGTAATAGTAATAGTAATAGTAATAGTAATAGTAATAGTAATAGTAATAGTAATAGTAATAGTAATAGTAATAGTAATAGTAATAGTAATAGTAATAGTAATAGTAATAGTAATAGTAATATAATAGTAATAGTAATAGTAATAGTAATAGTAATAGTAATAGTAATAGTAATAGTAATAGTAATAGTAATAGTAATAGTAATAGTAATAGTAATAGTAATAGTAATAGTAATAGTAATAGTAATAGTAATAGTAATAGTAATAGTAATAGTAATAGTAATAGTAATAGTAATAGTAATAGTAATAGTAAATAGTAATAGTAATAGTAATAGTAATAGTAATAGTAATAGTAATAGTAATAGTAATAGTAATAGTAATAGTAATAGTAATAGTAATAGTAATAGTAATAGTAATAGTAATAGTAATAGTAATAGTAATAGTAATAGTAATAGTAATAGTAATAGTAATAGTAATAGTAATAGTAATAGTAATAGTAATAGTAATAGTAATAGTAATAGTAATAGTAATAGTAATAGTAATAGTAATAGTAATAGTAATAGTAATAGTAATAGTAATAGTAATAGTAATAGTAATAGTAATAGTAATAGTAATAGTAATAGTAATAGTAATAGTAATAGTAATAGTAATAGTAATAGTAATAGTAATAGTAATAGTAATAGTAATAGTAATAGTAATAGTAATAGTAATAGTAATAGTAATAGTAATAGTAATAGTAATAGTAATAGTAATAGTAATAGTAATAGTAATAGTAATAGTAATAGTAATAGTAATAGTAATAGTAATAGTAATAGTAATAGTAATAGTAATAGTAATAGTAATAGTAATAGTAATAGTAATAGTAATAGTAATAGTAATAGTAATAGTAATAGTAATAGTAATAGTAATAGTAATAGTAATAGTAATAGTAATAGTAATAGTAATAGTAATAGTAATAGTAATAGTAATAGTAATAGTAATAGTAATAGTAATAGTAATAGTAATAGTAATAGTAATAGTAATAGTAATAGTAATAGTAATAGTAATAGTAATAGTAATAGTAATAGTAATAGTAATAGTAATAGTAATAGTAATAGTAATAGTAATAGTAATAGTAATAGTAATAGTAATAGTAATAGTAATAGTAATAGTAATAGTAATAGTAATAGTAATAGTAATAGTAATAGTAATAGTAATAGTAATAGTAATAGTAATAGTAATAGTAATAGTAATAGTAATAGTAATAGTAATAGTAATAGTAATAGTAATAGTAATAGTAATAGTAATAGTAATAGTAATAGTAATAGTAATAGTAATAGTAATAGTAATAGTAATAGTAATAGTAATAGTAATAGTAATAGTAATAGTAATAGTAATAGTAATAGTAATAGTAATAGTAATAGTAATAGTAATAGTAATAGTAATAGTAATAGTAATAGTAATAGTAATAGTAATAGTAATAGTAATAGTAATAGTAATAGTAATAGTAATAGTAATAGTAATAGTAATAGTAATAGTAATAGTAATAGTAATAGTAATAGTAATAGTAATAGTAATAGTAATAGTAATAGTAATAGTAATAGTAATAGTAATAGTAATAGTAATAGTAATAGTAATAGTAATAGTAATAGTAATAGTAATAGTAATAGTAATAGTAATAGTAATAGTAATAGTAATAGTAATAGTAATAGTAATAGTAATAGTAATAGTAATAGTAATAGTATAGTAATAGTAATAGTAATAGTAATAGTAATAGTAATAGTAATAGTAATAGTAATAGTAATAGTAATAGTAATAGTAATAGTAATAGTAATAGTAATAGTAATAGTAATAGTAATAGTAATAGTAATAGTAATAGTAATAGTAATAGTAATAGTAATAGTAATAGTAATAGTAATAGTAATAGTAATAGTAATAGTAATAGTAATAGTAATAGTAATAGTAATAGTAATAGTAATAGTAATAGTAATAGTAATAGTAATAGTAATAGTAATAGTAATAGTAATAGTAATAGTAATAGTAATAGTAATAGTAATAGTAATAGTAATAGTAATAGTAATAGTAATAGTAATAGTAATAGTAATAGTAATAGTAATAGTAATAGTAATAGTAATAGTAATAGTAATAGTAATAGTAATAGTAATAGTAATAGTAATAGTAATAGTAATAGTAATAGTAATAGTAATAGTAATAGTAATAGTAATAGTAATAGTAATAGTAATAGTAATAGTAATAGTAATAGTAATAGTAATAGTAATAGTAATAGTAATAGTAATAGTAATAGTAATAGTAATAGTAATAGTAATAGTAATAGTAATAGTAATAGTAATAGTAATAGTAATAGTAATAGTAATAGTAAATAGTAATAGTAATAGTAATAGTAATAGTAATAGTAATAGTAATAGTAATAGTAATAGTAATAGTAATAGTAATAGTAATAGTAATAGTAATAGTAATAGTAATAGTAATAGTAATAGTAATAGTAATAGTAATAGTAATAGTAATAGTAATAGTAATAGTAATAGTAATAGTAATAGTAATAGTAATAGTAATAGTAATAGTAATAGTAATAGTAATAGTAATAGTAATAGTAATAGTAATAGTAATAGTAATAGTAATAGTAATAGTAATAGTAATAGTAATAGTAATAGTAATAGTAATAGTAATAGTAATAGTAATAGTAATAGTAATAGTAATAGTAATAGTAATAGTAATAGTAATAGTAATAGTAATAGTAATAGTAATAGTAATAGTAATAGTAATAGTAATAGTAATAGTAATAGTAATAGTAATAGTAATAGTAATAGTAATAGTAATAGTAATAGTAATAGTAATAGTAATAGTAATAGTAATAGTAATAGTAATAGTAATAGTAATAGTAATAGTAATAGTAATAGTAATAGTAATAGTAATAGTAATAGTAATAGTAATAGTAATAGTAATAGTAATAGTAATAGTAATAGTAATAGTAATAGTAATAGTAATAGTAATAGTAATAGTAATAGTAATAGTAATAGTAATAGTAATAGTAATAGTAATAGTAATAGTAATAGTAATAGTAATAGTAATAGTAATAGTAATAGTAATAGTAATAGTAATAGTAATAGTAATAGTAATAGTAATAGTAATAGTAATAGTAATAGTAATAGTAATAGTAATAGTAATAGTAATAGTAATAGTAATAGTAATAGTAATAGTAATAGTAATAGTAATAGTAATAGTAATAGTAATAGTAATAGTAATAGTAATAGTAATAGTAATAGTAATAGTAATAGTAATAGTAATAGTAATAGTAATAGTAATAGTAATAGTAATAGTAATAGTAATAGTAATAGTAATAGTAATAGTAATAGTAATAGTAATAGTAATAGTAATAGTAATAGTAATAGTAATAGTAATAGTAATAGTAATAGTAATAGTAATAGTAATAGTAATAGTAATAGTAATAGTAATAGTAATAGTAATAGTAATAGTAATAGTAATAGTAATAGTAATAGTAATAGTAATAGTAATAGTAATAGTAATAGTAATAGTAATAGTAATAGTAATAGTAATAGTAATAGTAATAGTAATAGTAATAGTAATAGTAATAGTAATAGTAATAGTAATAGTAATAGTAATAGTAATAGTAATAGTAATAGTAATAGTAATAGTAATAGTAATAGTAATAGTAATAGTAATAGTAATAGTAATAGTAATAGTAATAGTAATAGTAATAGTAATAGTAATAGTAAATAAGTAATAGTAATAGTAATAGTAATAGTAATAGTAATAGTAATAGTAATAGTAATAGTAATAGTAATAGTAATAGTAATAGTAATAGTAATAGTAATAGTAATAGTAATAGTAATAGTAATAGTAATAGTAATAGTAATAGTAATAGTAATAGTAATAGTAATAGTAATAGTAATAGTAATAGTAATAGTAATAGTAATAGTAATAGTAATAGTAATAGTAATAGTAATAGTAATAGTAATAGTAATAGTAATAGTAATAGTAATAGTAATAGTAATAGTAATAGTAATAGTAATAGTAATAGTAATAGTAATAGTAATAGTAATAGTAATAGTAATAGTAATAGTAATAGTAATAGTAATAGTAATAGTAATAGTAATAGTAATAGTAATAGTAATAGTAATAGTAATAGTAATAGTAATAGTAATAGTAATAGTAATAGTAATAGTAATAGTAATAGTAATAGTAATAGTAATAGTAATAGTAATAGTAATAGTAATAGTAATAGTAATAGTAATAGTAATAGTAATAGTAATAGTAATAGTAATAGTAATAGTAATAGTAATAGTAATAGTAATAGTAATAGTAATAGTAATAGTAATAGTAATAGTAATAGTAATAGTAATAGTAATAGTAATAGTAATAGTAATAGTAATAGTAATAGTAATAGTAATAGTAATAGTAATAGTAATAGTAATAGTAATAGTAATAGTAATAGTAATAGTAATAGTAATAGTAATAGTAATAGTAATAGTAATAGTAATAGTAATAGTAATAGTAATAGTAATAGTAATAGTAATAGTAATAGTAATAGTAATAGTAATAGTAATAGTAATAGTAATAGTAATAGTAATAGTAATAGTAATAGTAATAGTAATAGTAATAGTAATAGTAATAGTAATAGTAATAGTAATAGTAATAGTAATAGTAATAGTAATAGTAATAGTAATAGTAATAGTAATAGTAATAGTAATAGTAATAGTAATAGTAATAGTAATAGTAATAGTAATAGTAATAGTAATAGTAATAGTAATAGTAATAGTAATAGTAATAGTAATAGTAATAGTAATAGTAATAGTAATAGTAATAGTAATAGTAATAGTAATAGTAATAGTAATAGTAATAGTAATAGTAATAGTAATAGTAATAGTAATAGTAATAGTAATAGTAATAGTAATAGTAATAGTAATAGTAATAGTAATAGTAATAGTAATAGTAATAGTAATAGTAATAGTAATAGTAATAGTAATAGTAATAGTAATAGTAATAGTAATAGTAATAGTAATAGTAATAGTAATAGTAATAGTAATAGTAATAGTAATAGTAATAGTAATAGTAATAGTAATAGTAATAGTAATAGTAATAGTAATAGTAATAGTAATAGTAATAGTAATAGTAATAGTAATAGTAATAGTAATAGTAATAGTAATAGTAATAGTAATAGTAATAGTAATAGTAATAGTAATAGTAATAGTAATAGTAATAGTAATAGTAATAGTAATAGTAATAGTAATAGTAATAGTAATAGTAATAGTAATAGTAATAGTAATAGTAATAGTAATAGTAATAGTAATAGTAATAGTAATAGTAATAGTAATAGTAATAGTAATAGTAATAGTAATAGTAATAGTAATAGTAATAGTAATAGTAATAGTAATAGTAATAGTAATAGTAATAGTAATAGTAATAGTAATAGTAATAGTAATAGTAATAGTAATAGTAATAGTAATAGTAATAGTAATAGTAATAGTAATAGTAATAGTAATAGTAATAGTAATAGTAATAGTAATAGTAATAGTAATAGTAATAGTAATAGTAATAGTAATAGTAATAGTAATAGTAATAGTAATAGTAATAGTAATAGTAATAGTAATAGTAATAGTAATAGTAATAGTAATAGTAATAGTAATAGTAATAGTAATAGTAATAGTAATAGTAATAGTAATAGTAATAGTAATAGTAATAGTAATAGTAATAGTAATAGTAATAGTAATAGTAATAGTAATAGTAATAGTAATAGTAATAGTAATAGTAATAGTAATAGTAATAGTAATAGTAATAGTAATAGTAATAGTAATAGTAATAGTAATAGTAATAGTAATAGTAATAGTAATAGTAATAGTAATAGTAATAGTAATAGTAATAGTAATAGTAATAGTAATAGTAATAGTAATAGTAATAGTAATAGTAATAGTAATAGTAATAGTAATAGTAATAGTAATAGTAATAGTAATAGTAATAGTAATAGTAATAGTAATAGTAATAGTAATAGTAATAGTAATAGTAATAGTAATAGTAATAGTAATAGTAATAGTAATAGTAATAGTAATAGTAATAGTAATAGTAATAGTAATAGTAATAGTAATAGTAATAGTAATAGTAATAGTAATAGTAATAGTAATAGTAATAGTAATAGTAATAGTAATAGTAATAGTAATAGTAATAGTAATAGTAATAGTAATAGTAATAGTAATAGTAATAGTAATAGTAATAGTAATAGTAATAGTAATAGTAATAGTAATAGTAATAGTAATAGTAATAGTAATAGTAATAGTAATAGTAATAGTAATAGTAATAGTAATAGTAATAGTAATAGTAATAGTAATAGTAATAGTAATAGTAATAGTAATAGTAATAGTAATAGTAATAGTAATAGTAATAGTAATAGTAATAGTAATAGTAATAGTAATAGTAATAGTAATAGTAATAGTAATAGTAATAGTAATAGTAATAGTAATAGTAATAGTAATAGTAATAGTAATAGTAATAGTAATAGTAATAGTAATAGTAATAGTAATAGTAATAGTAATAGTAATAGTAATAGTAATAGTAATAGTAATAGTAATAGTAATAGTAATAGTAATAGTAATAGTAATAGTAATAGTAATAGTAATAGTAATAGTAATAGTAATAGTAATAGTAATAGTAATAGTAATAGTAATAGTAATAGTAATAGTAATAGTAATAGTAATAGTAATAGTAATAGTAATAGTAATAGTAATAGTAATAGTAATAGTAATAGTAATAGTAATAGTAATAGTAATAGTAATAGTAATAGTAATAGTAATAGTAATAGTAATAGTAATAGTAATAGTAATAGTAATAGTAATAGTAATAGTAATAGTAATAGTAATAGTAATAGTAATAGTAATAGTAATAGTAATAGTAATAGTAATAGTAATAGTAATAGTAATAGTAATAGTAATAGTAATAGTAATAGTAATAGTAATAGTAATAGTAATAGTAATAGTAATAGTAATAGTAATAGTAATAGTAATAGTAATAGTAATAGTAATAGTAATAGTAATAGTAATAGTAATAGTAATAGTAATAGTAATAGTAATAGTAATAGTAATAGTAATAGTAATAGTAATAGTAATAGTAATAGTAATAGTAATAGTAATAGTAATAGTAATAGTAATAGTAATAGTAATAGTAATAGTAATAGTAATAGTAATAGTAATAGTAATAGTAATAGTAATAGTAATAGTAATAGTAATAGTAATAGTAATAGTAATAGTAATAGTAATAGTAATAGTAATAGTAATAGTAATAGTAATAGTAATAGTAATAGTAATAGTAATAGTAATAGTAATAGTAATAGTAATAGTAATAGTAATAGTAATAGTAATAGTAATAGTAATAGTAATAGTAATAGTAATAGTAATAGTAATAGTAATAGTAATAGTAATAGTAATAGTAATAGTAATAGTAATAGTAATAGTAATAGTAATAGTAATAGTAATAGTAATAGTAATAGTAATAGTAATAGTAATAGTAATAGTAATAGTAATAGTAATAGTAATAGTAATAGTAATAGTAATAGTAATAGTAATAGTAATAGTAATAGTAATAGTAATAGTAATAGTAATAGTAATAGTAATAGTAATAGTAATAGTAATAGTAATAGTAATAGTAATAGTAATAGTAATAGTAATAGTAATAGTAATAGTAATAGTAATAGTAATAGTAATAGTAATAGTAATAGTAATAGTAATAGTAATAGTAATAGTAATAGTAATAGTAATAGTAATAGTAATAGTAATAGTAATAGTAATAGTAATAGTAATAGTAATAGTAATAGTAATAGTAATAGTAATAGTAATAGTAATAGTAATAGTAATAGTAATAGTAATAGTAATAGTAATAGTAATAGTAATAGTAATAGTAATAGTAATAGTAATAGTAATAGTAATAGTAATAGTAATAGTAATAGTAATAGTAATAGTAATAGTAATAGTAATAGTAATAGTAATAGTAATAGTAATAGTAATAGTAATAGTAATAGTAATAGTAATAGTAATAGTAATAGTAATAGTAATAGTAATAGTAATAGTAATAGTAATAGTAATAGTAATAGTAATAGTAATAGTAATAGTAATAGTAATAGTAATAGTAATAGTAATAGTAATAGTAATAGTAATAGTAATAGTAATAGTAATAGTAATAGTAATAGTAATAGTAATAGTAATAGTAATAGTAATAGTAATAGTAATAGTAATAGTAATAGTAATAGTAATAGTAATAGTAATAGTAATAGTAATAGTAATAGTAATAGTAATAGTAAATAGTAATAGTAATAGTAATAGTAATAGTAATAGTAATAGTAATAGTAATAGTAATAGTAATAGTAATAGTAATAGTAATAGTAATAGTAATAGTAATAGTAATAGTAATAGTAATAGTAATAGTAATAGTAATAGTAATAGTAATAGTAATAGTAATAGTAATAGTAATAGTAATAGTAATAGTAATAGTAATAGTAATAGTAATAGTAATAGTAATAGTAATAGTAATAGTAATAGTAATAGTAATAGTAATAGTAATAGTAATAGTAATAGTAATAGTAATAGTAATAGTAATAGTAATAGTAATAGTAATAGTAATAGTAATAGTAATAGTAATAGTAATAGTAATAGTAATAGTAATAGTAATAGTAATAGTAATAGTAATAGTAATAGTAATAGTAATAGTAATAGTAATAGTAATAGTAATAGTAATAGTAATAGTAATAGTAATAGTAATAGTAATAGTAATAGTAATAGTAATAGTAATAGTAATAGTAATAGTAATAGTAATAGTAATAGTAATAGTAATAGTAATAGTAATAGTAATAGTAATAGTAATAGTAATAGTAATAGTAATAGTAATAGTAATAGTAATAGTAATAGTAATAGTAATAGTAATAGTAATAGTAATAGTAATAGTAATAGTAATAGTAATAGTAATAGTAATAGTAATAGTAATAGTAATAGTAATAGTAATAGTAATAGTAATAGTAATAGTAATAGTAATAGTAATAGTAATAGTAATAGTAATAGTAATAGTAATAGTAATAGTAATAGTAATAGTAATAGTAATAGTAATAGTAATAGTAATAGTAATAGTAATAGTAATAGTAATAGTAATAGTAATAGTAATAGTAATAGTAATAGTAATAGTAATAGTAATAGTAATAGTAATAGTAATAGTAATAGTAATAGTAATAGTAATAGTAATAGTAATAGTAATAGTAATAGTAATAGTAATAGTAATAGTAATAGTAATAGTAATAGTAATAGTAATAGTAATAGTAATAGTAATAGTAATAGTAATAGTAATAGTAATAGTAATAGTAATAGTAATAGTAATAGTAATAGTAATAGTAATAGTAATAGTAATAGTAATAGTAATAGTAATAGTAATAGTAATAGTAATAGTAATAGTAATAGTAATAGTAATAGTAATAGTAATAGTAATAGTAATAGTAATAGTAATAGTAATAGTAATAGTAATAGTAATAGTAATAGTAATAGTAATAGTAATAGTAATAGTAATAGTAATAGTAATAGTAATAGTAATAGTAATAGTAATAGTAATAGTAATAGTAATAGTAATAGTAATAGTAATAGTAATAGTAATAGTAATAGTAATAGTAATAGTAATAGTAATAGTAATAGTAATAGTAATAGTAATAGTAATAGTAATAGTAATAGTAATAGTAATAGTAATAGTAATAGTAATAGTAATAGTAATAGTAATAGTAATAGTAATAGTAATAGTAATAGTAATAGTAATAGTAATAGTAATAGTAATAGTAATAGTAATAGTAATAGTAATAGTAATAGTAATAGTAATAGTAATAGTAATAGTAATAGTAATAGTAATAGTAATAGTAATAGTAATAGTAATAGTAATAGTAATAGTAATAGTAATAGTAATAGTAATAGTAATAGTAATAGTAATAGTAATAGTAATAGTAATAGTAATAGTAATAGTAATAGTAATAGTAATAGTAATAGTAATAGTAATAGTAATAGTAATAGTAATAGTAATAGTAATAGTAATAGTAATAGTAATAGTAATAGTAATAGTAATAGTAATAGTAATAGTAATAGTAATAGTAATAGTAATAGTAATAGTAATAGTAATAGTAATAGTAATAGTAATAGTAATAGTAATAGTAATAGTAATAGTAATAGTAATAGTAATAGTAATAGTAATAGTAATAGTAATAGTAATAGTAATAGTAATAGTAATAGTAATAGTAATAGTAATAGTAATAGTAATAGTAATAGTAATAGTAATAGTAATAGTAATAGTAATAGTAATAGTAATAGTAATAGTAATAGTAATAGTAATAGTAATAGTAATAGTAATAGTAATAGTAATAGTAATAGTAATAGTAATAGTAATAGTAATAGTAATAGTAATAGTAATAGTAATAGTAATAGTAATAGTAATAGTAATAGTAATAGTAATAGTAATAGTAATAGTAATAGTAATAGTAATAGTAATAGTAATAGTAATAGTAATAGTAATAGTAATAGTAATAGTAATAGTAATAGTAATAGTAATAGTAATAGTAATAGTAATAGTAATAGTAATAGTAATAGTAATAGTAATAGTAATAGTAATAGTAATAGTAATAGTAATAGTAATAGTAATAGTAATAGTAATAGTAATAGTAATAGTAATAGTAATAGTAATAGTAATAGTAATAGTAATAGTAATAGTAATAGTAATAGTAATAGTAATAGTAATAGTAATAGTAATAGTAATAGTAATAGTAATAGTAATAGTAATAGTAATAGTAATAGTAATAGTAATAGTAATAGTAATAGTAATAGTAATAGTAATAGTAATAGTAATAGTAATAGTAATAGTAATAGTAATAGTAATAGTAATAGTAATAGTAATAGTAATAGTAATAGTAATAGTAATAGTAATAGTAAAGTAATAGTAATAGTAATAGTAATAGTAATAGTAATAGTAATAGTAATAGTAATAGTAATAGTAATAGTAATAGTAATAGTAATAGTAATAGTAATAGTAATAGTAATAGTAATAGTAATAGTAATAGTAATAGTAATAGTAATAGTAATAGTAATAGTAATAGTAATAGTAATAGTAATAGTAATAGTAATAGTAATAGTAATAGTAATAGTAATAGTAATAGTAATAGTAATAGTAATAGTAATAGTAATAGTAATAGTAATAGTAATAGTAATAGTAATAGTAATAGTAATAGTAATAGTAATAGTAATAGTAATAGTAATAGTAATAGTAATAGTAATAGTAATAGTAATAGTAATAGTAATAGTAATAGTAATAGTAATAGTAATAGTAATAGTAATAGTAATAGTAATAGTAATAGTAATAGTAATAGTAATAGTAATAGTAATAGTAATAGTAATAGTAATAGTAATAATAATAGTAATAGTAATAGTAATAGTAATAGTAATAGTAATAGTAATAGTAATAGTAATAGTAATAGTAATAGTAATAGTAATAGTAATAGTAATAGTAATAGTAATAGTAATAGTAATAGTAATAGTAATAGTAATAGTAATAGTAATAGTAATAGTAATAGTAATAGTAATAGTAATAGTAATAGTAATAGTAATAGTAATAGTAATAGTAATAGTAATAGTAATAGTAATAGTAATAGTAATAGTAATAGTAATAGTAATAGTAATAGTAATAGTAATAGTAATAGTAATAGTAATAGTAATAGTAATAGTAATAGTAATAGTAATAGTAATAGTAATAGTAATAGTAATAGTAATAGTAATAGTAATAGTAATAGTAATAGTAATAGTAATAGTAAATAGTAATAGTAATAGTAATAGTAATAGTAATAGTAATAGTAATAGTAATAGTAATAGTAATAGTAATAGTAATAGTAATAGTAATAGTAATAGTAATAGTAATAGTAATAGTAATAGTAATAGTAATAGTAATAGTAATAGTAATAGTAATAGTAATAGTAATAGTAATAGTAATAGTAATAGTAATAGTAATAGTAATAGTAATAGTAATAGTAATAGTAATAGTAATAGTAATAGTAATAGTAATAGTAATAGTAATAGTAATAGTAATAGTAATAGTAATAGTAATAGTAATAGTAATAGTAATAGTAATAGTAATAGTAATAGTAATAGTAATAGTAATAGTAATAGTAATAGTAATAGTAATAGTAATAGTAATAGTAATAGTAATAGTAATAGTAATAGTAATAGTAATAGTAATAGTAATAGTAATAGTAATAGTAATAGTAATAGTAATAGTAATAGTAATAGTAATAGTAATAGTAATAGTAATAGTAATAGTAATAGTAATAGTAATAGTAATAGTAATAGTAATAGTAATAGTAATAGTAATAGTAATAGTAATAGTAATAGTAATAGTAATAGTAATAGTAATAGTAATAGTAATAGTAATAGTAATAGTAATAGTAATAGTAATAGTAATAGTAATAGTAATAGTAATAGTAATAGTAATAGTAATAGTAATAGTAATAGTAATAGTAATAGTAATAGTAATAGTAATAGTAATAGTAATAGTAATAGTAATAGTAATAGTAATAGTAATAGTAATAGTAATAGTAATAGTAATAGTAATAGTAATAGTAATAGTAATAGTAATAGTAATAGTAATAGTAATAGTAATAGTAATAGTAATAGTAATAGTAATAGTAATAGTAATAGTAATAGTAATAGTAATAGTAATAGTAATAGTAATAGTAATAGTAATAGTAATAGTAATAGTAATAGTAATAGTAATAGTAATAGTAATAGTAATAGTAATAGTAATAGTAATAGTAATAGTAATAGTAATAGTAATAGTAATAGTAATAGTAATAGTAATAGTAATAGTAATAGTAATAGTAATAGTAATAGTAATAGTAATAGTAATAGTAATAGTAATAGTAATAGTAATAGTAATAGTAATAGTAATAGTAATAGTAATAGTAATAGTAATAGTAATAGTAATAGTAATAGTAATAGTAATAGTAATAGTAATAGTAATAGTAATAGTAATAGTAATAGTAATAGTAATAGTAATAGTAATAGTAATAGTAATAGTAATAGTAATAGTAATAGTAATAGTAATAGTAATAGTAATAGTAATAGTAATAGTAATAGTAATAGTAATAGTAATAGTAATAGTAATAGTAATAGTAATAGTAATAGTAATAGTAATAGTAATAGTAATAGTAATAGTAATAGTAATAGTAATAGTAATAGTAATAGTAATAGTAATAGTAATAGTAATAGTAATAGTAATAGTAATAGTAATAGTAATAGTAATAGTAATAGTAATAGTAATAGTAATAGTAATAGTAATAGTAATAGTAATAGTAATAGTAATAGTAATAGTAATAGTAATAGTAATAGTAATAGTAATAGTAATAGTAATAGTAATAGTAATAGTAATAGTAATAGTAATAGTAATAGTAATAGTAATAGTAATAGTAATAGTAATAGTAATAGTAATAGTAATAGTAATAGTAATAGTAATAGTAATAGTAATAGTAATAGTAATAGTAATAGTAATAGTAATAGTAATAGTAATAGTAATAGTAATAGTAATAGTAATAGTAATAGTAATAGTAATAGTAATAGTAATAGTAATAGTAATAGTAATAGTAATAGTAATAGTAATAGTAATAGTAATAGTAATAGTAATAGTAATAGTAATAGTAATAGTAATAGTAATAGTAATAGTAATAGTAATAGTAATAGTAATAGTAATAGTAATAGTAATAGTAATAGTAATAGTAATAGTAATAGTAATAGTAATAGTAATAGTAATAGTAATAGTAATAGTAATAGTAATAGTAATAGTAATAGTAATAGTAATAGTAATAGTAATAGTAATAGTAATAGTAATAGTAATAGTAATAGTAATAGTAATAGTAATAGTAATAGTAATAGTAATAGTAATAGTAATAGTAATAGTAATAGTAATAGTAATAGTAATAGTAATAGTAATAGTAATAGTAATAGTAATAGTAATAGTAATAGTAATAGTAATAGTAATAGTAATAGTAATAGTAATAGTAATAGTAATAGTAATAGTAATAGTAATAGTAATAGTAATAGTAATAGTAATAGTAATAGTAATAGTAATAGTAATAGTAATAGTAATAGTAATAGTAATAGTAATAGTAATAGTAATAGTAATAGTAATAGTAATAGTAATAGTAATAGTAATAGTAATAGTAATAGTAATAGTAATAGTAATAGTAATAGTAATAGTAATAGTAATAGTAATAGTAATAGTAATAGTAATAGTAATAGTAATAGTAATAGTAATAGTAATAGTAATAGTAATAGTAATAGTAATAGTAATAGTAATAGTAATAGTAATAGTAATAGTAATAGTAATAGTAATAGTAATAGTAATAGTAATAGTAATAGTAATAGTAATAGTAATAGTAATAGTAATAGTAATAGTAATAGTAATAGTAATAGTAATAGTAATAGTAATAGTAATAGTAATAGTAATAGTAATAGTAATAGTAATAGTAATAGTAATAGTAATAGTAATAGTAATAGTAATAGTAATAGTAATAGTAATAGTAATAGTAATAGTAATAGTAATAGTAATAGTAATAGTAATAGTAATAGTAATAGTAATAGTAATAGTAATAGTAATAGTAATAGTAATAGTAATAGTAATAGTAATAGTAATAGTAATAGTAATAGTAATAGTAATAGTAATAGTAATAGTAATAGTAATAGTAATAGTAATAGTAATAGTAATAGTAATAGTAATAGTAATAGTAATAGTAATAGTAATAGTAATAGTAATAGTAATAGTAATAGTAATAGTAATAGTAATAGTAATAGTAATAGTAATAGTAATAGTAATAGTAATAGTAATAGTAATAGTAATAGTAATAGTAATAGTAATAGTAATAGTAATAGTAATAGTAATAGTAATAGTAATAGTAATAGTAATAGTAATAGTAATAGTAATAGTAATAGTAATAGTAATAGTAATAGTAATAGTAATAGTAATAGTAATAGTAATAGTAATAGTAATAGTAATAGTAATAGTAATAGTAATAGTAATAGTAATAGTAATAGTAATAGTAATAGTAATAGTAATAGTAATAGTAATAGTAATAGTAATAGTAATAGTAATAGTAATAGTAATAGTAATAGTAATAGTAATAGTAATAGTAATAGTAATAGTAATAGTAATAGTAATAGTAATAGTAATAGTAATAGTAATAGTAATAGTAATAGTAATAGTAATAGTAATAGTAATAGTAATAGTAATAGTAATAGTAATAGTAATAGTAATAGTAATAGTAATAGTAATAGTAATAGTAATAGTAATAGTAATAGTAATAGTAATAGTAATAGTAATAGTAATAGTAATAGTAATAGTAATAGTAATAGTAATAGTAATAGTAATAGTAATAGTAATAGTAATAGTAATAGTAATAGTAATAGTAATAGTAATAGTAATAGTAATAGTAATAGTAATAGTAATAGTAATAGTAATAGTAATAGTAATAGTAATAGTAATAGTAATAGTAATAGTAATAGTAATAGTAATAGTAATAGTAATAGTAATAGTAATAGTAATAGTAATAGTAATAGTAATAGTAATAGTAATAGTAATAGTAATAGTAATAGTAATAGTAATAGTAATAGTAATAGTAATAGTAATAGTAATAGTAATAGTAATAGTAATAGTAATAGTAATAGTAATAGTAATAGTAATAGTAATAGTAATAGTAATAGTAATAGTAATAGTAATAGTAATAGTAATAGTAATAGTAATAGTAATAGTAATAGTAATAGTAATAGTAATAGTAATAGTAATAGTAATAGTAATAGTAATAGTAATAGTAATAGTAATAGTAATAGTAATAGTAATAGTAATAGTAATAGTAATAGTAATAGTAATAGTAATAGTAATAGTAATAGTAATAGTAATAGTAATAGTAATAGTAATAGTAATAGTAATAGTAATAGTAATAGTAATAGTAATAGTAATAGTAATAGTAATAGTAATAGTAATAGTAATAGTAATAGTAATAGTAATAGTAATAGTAATAGTAATAGTAATAGTAATAGTAATAGTAATAGTAATAGTAATAGTAATAGTAATAGTAATAGTAATAGTAATAGTAATAGTAATAGTAATAGTAATAGTAATAGTAATAGTAATAGTAATAGTAATAGTAATAGTAATAGTAATAGTAATAGTAATAGTAATAGTAATAGTAATAGTAATAGTAATAGTAATAGTAATAGTAATAGTAATAGTAATAGTAATAGTAATAGTAATAGTAATAGTAATAGTAATAGTAATAGTAATAGTAATAGTAATAGTAATAGTAATAGTAATAGTAATAGTAATAGTAATAGTAATAGTAATAGTAATAGTAATAGTAATAGTAATAGTAATAGTAATAGTAATAGTAATAGTAATAGTAATAGTAATAGTAATAGTAATAGTAATAGTAATAGTAATAGTAATAGTAATAGTAATAGTAATAGTAATAGTAATAGTAATAGTAATAGTAATAGTAATAGTAATAGTAATAGTAATAGTAATAGTAATAGTAATAGTAATAGTAATAGTAATAGTAATAGTAATAGTAATAGTAATAGTAATAGTAATAGTAATAGTAATAGTAATAGTAATAGTAATAGTAATAGTAATAGTAATAGTAATAGTAATAGTAATAGTAATAGTAATAGTAATAGTAATAGTAATAGTAATAGTAATAGTAATAGTAATAGTAATAGTAATAGTAATAGTAATAGTAATAGTAATAGTAATAGTAATAGTAATAGTAATAGTAATAGTAATAGTAATAGTAATAGTAATAGTAATAGTAATAGTAATAGTAATAGTAATAGTAATAGTAATAGTAATAGTAATAGTAATAGTAATAGTAATAGTAATAGTAATAGTAATAGTAATAGTAATAGTAATAGTAATAGTAATAGTAATAGTAATAGTAATAGTAATAGTAATAGTAATAGTAATAGTAATAGTAATAGTAATAGTAATAGTAATAGTAATAGTAATAGTAATAGTAATAGTAATAGTAATAGTAATAGTAATAGTAATAGTAATAGTAATAGTAATAGTAATAGTAATAGTAATAGTAATAGTAATAGTAATAGTAATAGTAATATAGTAATAGTAATAGTAATAGTAATAGTAATAGTAATAGTAATAGTAATAGTAATAGTAATAGTAATAGTAATAGTAATAGTAATAGTAATAGTAATAGTAATAGTAATAGTAATAGTAATAGTAATAGTAATAGTAATAGTAATAGTAATAGTAATAGTAATAGTAATAGTAATAGTAATAGTAATAGTAATAGTAATAGTAATAGTAATAGTAATAGTAATAGTAATAGTAATAGTAATAGTAATAGTAATAGTAATAGTAATAGTAATAGTAATAGTAATAGTAATAGTAATAGTAATAGTAATAGTAATAGTAATAGTAATAGTAATAGTAATAGTAATAGTAATAGTAATAGTAATAGTAATAGTAATAGTAATAGTAATAGTAATAGTAATAGTAATAGTAATAGTAATAGTAATAGTAATAGTAATAGTAATAGTAATAGTAATAGTAATAGTAATAGTAATAGTAATAGTAATAGTAATAGTAATAGTAATAGTAATAGTAATAGTAATAGTAATAGTAATAGTAATAGTAATAGTAATAGTAATAGTAATAGTAATAGTAATAGTAATAGTAATAGTAATAGTAATAGTAATAGTAATAGTAATAGTAATAGTAATAGTAATAGTAATAGTAATAGTAATAGTAATAGTAATAGTAATAGTAATAGTAATAGTAATAGTAATAGTAATAGTAATAGTAATAGTAATAGTAATAGTAATAGTAATAGTAATAGTAATAGTAATAGTAATAGTAATAGTAATAGTAATAGTAATAGTAATAGTAATAGTAATAGTAATAGTAATAGTAATAGTAATAGTAATAGTAATAGTAATAGTAATAGTAATAGTAATAGTAATAGTAATAGTAATAGTAATAGTAATAGTAATAGTAATAGTAATAGTAATAGTAATAGTAATAGTAATAGTAATAGTAATAGTAATAGTAATAGTAATAGTAATAGTAATAGTAATAGTAATAGTAATAGTAATAGTAATAGTAATAGTAATAGTAATAGTAATAGTAATAGTAATAGTAATAGTAATAGTAATAGTAATAGTAATAGTAATAGTAATAGTAATAGTAATAGTAATAGTAATAGTAATAGTAATAGTAATAGTAATAGTAATAGTAATAGTAATAGTAATAGTAATAGTAATAGTAATAGTAATAGTAATAGTAATAGTAATAGTAATAGTAATAGTAATAGTAATAGTAATAGTAATAGTAATAGTAATAGTAATAGTAATAGTAATAGTAATAGTAATAGTAATAGTAATAGTAATAGTAATAGTAATAGTAATAGTAATAGTAATAGTAATAGTAATAGTAATAGTAATAGTAATAGTAATAGTAATAGTAATAGTAATAGTAATAGTAATAGTAATAGTAATAGTAATAGTAATAGTAATAGTAATAGTAATAGTAATAGTAATAGTAATAGTAATAGTAATAGTAATAGTAATAGTAATAGTAATAGTAATAGTAATAGTAATAGTAATAGTAATAGTAATAGTAATAGTAATAGTAATAGTAATAGTAATAGTAATAGTAATAGTAATAGTAATAGTAATAGTAATAGTAATAGTAATAGTAATAGTAATAGTAATAGTAATAGTAATAGTAATAGTAATAGTAATAGTAATAGTAATAGTAATAGTAATAGTAATAGTAATAGTAATAGTAATAGTAATAGTAATAGTAATAGTAATAGTAATAGTAATAGTAATAGTAATAGTAATAGTAATAGTAATAGTAATAGTAATAGTAATAGTAATAGTAATAGTAATAGTAA
The DNA here is from genome assembly GCA_023089585.1 of Melophagus ovinus. Taxonomy (NCBI): domain Eukaryota; kingdom Metazoa; phylum Arthropoda; class Insecta; order Diptera; family Hippoboscidae; genus Melophagus; species Melophagus ovinus. The sequence goes on along the minus strand of JAKKIB010000251.1, from coordinate 111,711 downwards.
TAGTAATAGTAATAGTAATAGTAATAGTAATAGTAATAGTAATAGTAATAGTAATAGTAATAGTAATAGTAATAGTAATAGTAATAGTAATAGTAATAGTAATAGTAATAGTAATAGTAATAGTAATAGTAATAGTAATAGTAATAGTAATAGTAATAGTAATAGTAATAGTAATAGTAATAGTAATAGTAATAGTAATAGTAATAGTAATAGTAATAGTAATAGTAATAGTAATAGTAATAGTAATAGTAATAGTAATAGTAATAGTAATAGTAATAGTAATAGTAATAGTAATAGTAATAGTAATAGTAATAGTAATAGTAATAGTAATAGTAATAGTAATAGTAATAGTAATAGTAATAGTAATAGTAATAGTAATAGTAATAGTAATAGTAATAGTAATAGTAATAGTAATAGTAATAGTAATAGTAATAGTAATAGTAATAGTAATAGTAATAGTAATAGTAATAGTAATAGTAATAGTAATAGTAATAGTAATAGTAATAGTAATAGTAATAGTAATAGTAATAGTAATAGTAATAGTAATAGTAATAGTAATAGTAATAGTAATAGTAATAGTAATAGTAATAGTAATAGTAATAGTAATAGTAATAGTAATAGTAATAGTAATAGTAATAGTAATAGTAATAGTAATAGTAATAGTAATAGTAATAGTAATAGTAATAGTAATAGTAATAGTAATAGTAATAGTAATAGTAATAGTAATAGTAATAGTAATAGTAATAGTAATAGTAATAGTAATAGTAATAGTAATAGTAATAGTAATAGTAATAGTAATAGTAATAGTAATAGTAATAGTAATAGTAATAGTAATAGTAATAGTAATAGTAATAGTAATAGTAATAGTAATAGTAATAGTAATAGTAATAGTAATAGTAATAGTAATAGTAATAGTAATAGTAATAGTAATAGTAATAGTAATAGTAATAGTAATAGTAATAGTAATAGTAATAGTAATAGTAATAGTAATAGTAATAGTAATAGTAATAGTAATAGTAATAGTAATAGTAATAGTAATAGTAATAGTAATAGTAATAGTAATAGTAATAGTAATAGTAATAGTAATAGTAATAGTAATAGTAATAGTAATAGTAATAGTAATAGTAATAGTAATAGTAATAGTAATAGTAATAGTAATAGTAATAGTAATAGTAATAGTAATAGTAATAGTAATAGTAATAGTAATAGTAATAGTAATAGTAATAGTAATAGTAATAGTAATAGTAATAGTAATAGTAATAGTAATAGTAATAGTAATAGTAATAGTAATAGTAATAGTAATAGTAATAGTAATAGTAATAGTAATAGTAATAGTAATAGTAATAGTAATAGTAATAGTAATAGTAATAGTAATAGTAATAGTAATAGTAATAGTAATAGTAATAGTAATAGTAATAGTAATAGTAATAGTAATAGTAATAGTAATAGTAATAGTAATAGTAATAGTAATAGTAATAGTAATAGTAATAGTAATAGTAATAGTAATAGTAATAGTAATAGTAATAGTAATAGTAATAGTAATAGTAATAGTAATAGTAATAGTAATAGTAATAGTAATAGTAATAGTAATAGTAATAGTAATAGTAATAGTAATAGTAATAGTAATAGTAATAGTAATAGTAATAGTAATAGTAATAGTAATAGTAATAGTAATAGTAATAGTAATAGTAATAGTAATAGTAATAGTAATAGTAATAGTAATAGTAATAGTAATAGTAATAGTAATAGTAATAGTAATAGTAATAGTAATAGTAATAGTAATAGTAATAGTAATAGTAATAGTAATAGTAATAGTAATAGTAATAGTAATAGTAATAGTAATAGTAATAGTAATAGTAATAGTAATAGTAATAGTAATAGTAATAGTAATAGTAATAGTAATAGTAATAGTAATAGTAATAGTAATAGTAATAGTAATAGTAATAGTAATAGTAATAGTAATAGTAATAGTAATAGTAATAGTAATAGTAATAGTAATAGTAATAGTAATAGTAATAGTAATAGTAATAGTAATAGTAATAGTAATAGTAATAGTAATAGTAATAGTAATAGTAATAGTAATAGTAATAGTAATAGTAATAGTAATAGTAATAGTAATAGTAATAGTAATAGTAATAGTAATAGTAATAGTAATAGTAATAGTAATAGTAATAGTAATAGTAATAGTAATAGTAATAGTAATAGTAATAGTAATAGTAATAGTAATAGTAATAGTAATAGTAATAGTAATAGTAATAGTAATAGTAATAGTAATAGTAATAGTAATAGTAATAGTAATAGTAATAGTAATAGTAATAGTAATAGTAATAGTAATAGTAATAGTAATAGTAATAGTAATAGTAATAGTAATAGTAATAGTAATAGTAATAGTAATAGTAATAGTAATAGTAATAGTAATAGTAATAGTAATAGTAATAGTAATAGTAATAGTAATAGTAATAGTAATAGTAATAGTAATAGTAATAGTAATAGTAATAGTAATAGTAATAGTAATAGTAATAGTAATAGTAATAGTAATAGTAATAGTAATAGTAATAGTAATAGTAATAGTAATAGTAATAGTAATAGTAATAGTAATAGTAATAGTAATAGTAATAGTAATAGTAATAGTAATAGTAATAGTAATAGTAATAGTAATAGTAATAGTAATAGTAATAGTAATAGTAATAGTAATAGTAATAGTAATAGTAATAGTAATAGTAATAGTAATAGTAATAGTAATAGTAATAGTAATAGTAATAGTAATAGTAATAGTAATAGTAATAGTAATAGTAATAGTAATAGTAATAGTAATAGTAATAGTAATAGTAATAGTAATAGTAATAGTAATAGTAATAGTAATAGTAATAGTAATAGTAATAGTAATAGTAATAGTAATAGTAATAGTAATAGTAATAGTAATAGTAATAGTAATAGTAATAGTAATAGTAATAGTAATAGTAATAGTAATAGTAATAGTAATAGTAATAGTAATAGTAATAGTAATAGTAATAGTAATAGTAATAGTAATAGTAATAGTAATAGTAATAGTAATAGTAATAGTAATAGTAATAGTAATAGTAATAGTAATAGTAATAGTAATAGTAATAGTAATAGTAATAGTAATAGTAATAGTAATAGTAATAGTAATAGTAATAGTAATAGTAATAGTAATAGTAATAGTAATAGTAATAGTAATAGTAATAGTAATAGTAATAGTAATAGTAATAGTAATAGTAATAGTAATAGTAATAGTAATAGTAATAGTAATAGTAATAGTAATAGTAATAGTAATAGTAATAGTAATAGTAATAGTAATAGTAATAGTAATAGTAATAGTAATAGTAATAGTAATAGTAATAGTAATAGTAATAGTAATAGTAATAGTAATAGTAATAGTAATAGTAATAGTAATAGTAATAGTAATAGTAATAGTAATAGTAATAGTAATAGTAATAGTAATAGTAATAGTAATAGTAATAGTAATAGTAATAGTAATAGTAATAGTAATAGTAATAGTAATAGTAATAGTAATAGTAATAGTAATAGTAATAGTAATAGTAATAGTAATAGTAATAGTAATAGTAATAGTAATAGTAATAGTAATAGTAATAGTAATAGTAATAGTAATAGTAATAGTAATAGTAATAGTAATAGTAATAGTAATAGTAATAGTAATAGTAATAGTAATAGTAATAGTAATAGTAATAGTAATAGTAATAGTAATAGTAATAGTAATAGTAATAGTAATAGTAATAGTAATAGTAATAGTAATAGTAATAGTAATAGTAATAGTAATAGTAATAGTAATAGTAATAGTAATAGTAATAGTAATAGTAATAGTAATAGTAATAGTAATAGTAATAGTAATAGTAATAGTAATAGTAATAGTAATAGTAATAGTAATAGTAATAGTAATAGTAATAGTAATAGTAATAGTAATAGTAATAGTAATAGTAATAGTAATAGTAATAGTAATAGTAATAGTAATAGTAATAGTAATAGTAATAGTAATAGTAATAGTAATAGTAATAGTAATAGTAATAGTAATAGTAATAGTAATAGTAATAGTAATAGTAATAGTAATAGTAATAGTAATAGTAATAGTAATAGTAATAGTAATAGTAATAGTAATAGTAATAGTAATAGTAATAGTAATAGTAATAGTAATAGTAATAGTAATAGTAATAGTAATAGTAATAGTAATAGTAATAGTAATAGTAATAGTAATAGTAATAGTAATAGTAATAGTAATAGTAATAGTAATAGTAATAGTAATAGTAATAGTAATAGTAATAGTAATAGTAATAGTAATAGTAATAGTAATAGTAATAGTAATAGTAATAGTAATAGTAATAGTAATAGTAATAGTAATAGTAATAGTAATAGTAATAGTAATAGTAATAGTAATAGTAATAGTAATAGTAATAGTAATAGTAATAGTAATAGTAATAGTAATAGTAATAGTAATAGTAATAGTAATAGTAATAGTAATAGTAATAGTAATAGTAATAGTAATAGTAATAGTAATAGTAATAGTAATAGTAATAGTAATAGTAATAGTAATAGTAATAGTAATAGTAATAGTAATAGTAATAGTAATAGTAATAGTAATAGTAATAGTAATAGTAATAGTAATAGTAATAGTAATAGTAATAGTAATAGTAATAGTAATAGTAATAGTAATAGTAATAGTAATAGTAATAGTAATAGTAATAGTAATAGTAATAGTAATAGTAATAGTAATAGTAATAGTAATAGTAATAGTAATAGTAATAGTAATAGTAATAGTAATAGTAATAGTAATAGTAATAGTAATAGTAATAGTAATAGTAATAGTAATAGTAATAGTAATAGTAATAGTAATAGTAATAGTAATAGTAATAGTAATAGTAATAGTAATAGTAATAGTAATAGTAATAGTAATAGTAATAGTAATAGTAATAGTAATAGTAATAGTAATAGTAATAGTAATAGTAATAGTAATAGTAATAGTAATAGTAATAGTAATAGTAATAGTAATAGTAATAGTAATAGTAATAGTAATAGTAATAGTAATAGTAATAGTAATAGTAATAGTAATAGTAATAGTAATAGTAATAGTAATAGTAATAGTAATAGTAATAGTAATAGTAATAGTAATAGTAATAGTAATAGTAATAGTAATAGTAATAGTAATAGTAATAGTAATAGTAATAGTAATAGTAATAGTAATAGTAATAGTAATAGTAATAGTAATAGTAATAGTAATAGTAATAGTAATAGTAATAGTAATAGTAATAGTAATAGTAATAGTAATAGTAATAGTAATAGTAATAGTAATAGTAATAGTAATAGTAATAGTAATAGTAATAGTAATAGTAATAGTAATAGTAATAGTAATAGTAATAGTAATAGTAATAGTAATAGTAATAGTAATAGTAATAGTAATAGTAATAGTAATAGTAATAGTAATAGTAATAGTAATAGTAATAGTAATAGTAATAGTAATAGTAATAGTAATAGTAATAGTAATAGTAATAGTAATAGTAATAGTAATAGTAATAGTAATAGTAATAGTAATAGTAATAGTAATAGTAATAGTAATAGTAATAGTAATAGTAATAGTAATAGTAATAGTAATAGTAATAGTAATAGTAATAGTAATAGTAATAGTAATAGTAATAGTAATAGTAATAGTAATAGTAATAGTAATAGTAATAGTAATAGTAATAGTAATAGTAATAGTAATAGTAATAGTAATAGTAATAGTAATAGTAATAGTAATAGTAATAGTAATAGTAATAGTAATAGTAATAGTAATAGTAATAGTAATAGTAATAGTAATAGTAATAGTAATAGTAATAGTAATAGTAATAGTAATAGTAATAGTAATAGTAATAGTAATAGTAATAGTAATAGTAATAGTAATAGTAATAGTAATAGTAATAGTAATAGTAATAGTAATAGTAATAGTAATAGTAATAGTAATAGTAATAGTAATAGTAATAGTAATAGTAATAGTAATAGTAATAGTAATAGTAATAGTAATAGTAATAGTAATAGTAATAGTAATAGTAATAGTAATAGTAATAGTAATAGTAATAGTAATAGTAATAGTAATAGTAATAGTAATAGTAATAGTAATAGTAATAGTAATAGTAATAGTAATAGTAATAGTAATAGTAATAGTAATAGTAATAGTAATAGTAATAGTAATAGTAATAGTAATAGTAATAGTAATAGTAATAGTAATAGTAATAGTAATAGTAATAGTAATAGTAATAGTAATAGTAATAGTAATAGTAATAGTAATAGTAATAGTAATAGTAATAGTAATAGTAATAGTAATAGTAATAGTAATAGTAATAGTAATAGTAATAGTAATAGTAATAGTAATAGTAATAGTAATAGTAATAGTAATAGTAATAGTAATAGTAATAGTAATAGTAATAGTAATAGTAATAGTAATAGTAATAGTAATAGTAATAGTAATAGTAATAGTAATAGTAATAGTAATAGTAATAGTAATAGTAATAGTAATAGTAATAGTAATAGTAATAGTAATAGTAATAGTAATAGTAATAGTAATAGTAATAGTAATAGTAATAGTAATAGTAATAGTAATAGTAATAGTAATAGTAATAGTAATAGTAATAGTAATAGTAATAGTAATAGTAATAGTAATAGTAATAGTAATAGTAATAGTAATAGTAATAGTAATAGTAATAGTAATAGTAATAGTAATAGTAATAGTAATAGTAATAGTAATAGTAATAGTAATAGTAATAGTAATAGTAATAGTAATAGTAATAGTAATAGTAATAGTAATAGTAATAGTAATAGTAATAGTAATAGTAATAGTAATAGTAATAGTAATAGTAATAGTAATAGTAATAGTAATAGTAATAGTAATAGTAATAGTAATAGTAATAGTAATAGTAATAGTAATAGTAATAGTAATAGTAATAGTAATAGTAATAGTAATAGTAATAGTAATAGTAATAGTAATAGTAATAGTAATAGTAATAGTAATAGTAATAGTAATAGTAATAGTAATAGTAATAGTAATAGTAATAGTAATAGTAATAGTAATAGTAATAGTAATAGTAATAGTAATAGTAATAGTAATAGTAATAGTAATAGTAATAGTAATAGTAATAGTAATAGTAATAGTAATAGTAATAGTAATAGTAATAGTAATAGTAATAGTAATAGTAATAGTAATAGTAATAGTAATAGTAATAGTAATAGTAATAGTAATAGTAATAGTAATAGTAATAGTAATAGTAATAGTAATAGTAATAGTAATAGTAATAGTAATAGTAATAGTAATAGTAATAGTAATAGTAATAGTAATAGTAATAGTAATAGTAATAGTAATAGTAATAGTAATAGTAATAGTAATAGTAATAGTAATAGTAATAGTAATAGTAATAGTAATAGTAATAGTAATAGTAATAGTAATAGTAATAGTAATAGTAATAGTAATAGTAATAGTAATAGTAATAGTAATAGTAATAGTAATAGTAATAGTAATAGTAATAGTAATAGTAATAGTAATAGTAATAGTAATAGTAATAGTAATAGTAATAGTAATAGTAATAGTAATAGTAATAGTAATAGTAATAGTAATAGTAATAGTAATAGTAATAGTAATAGTAATAGTAATAGTAATAGTAATAGTAATAGTAATAGTAATAGTAATAGTAATAGTAATAGTAATAGTAATAGTAATAGTAATAGTAATAGTAATAGTAATAGTAATAGTAATAGTAATAGTAATAGTAATAGTAATAGTAATAGTAATAGTAATAGTAATAGTAATAGTAATAGTAATAGTAATAGTAATAGTAATAGTAATAGTAATAGTAATAGTAATAGTAATAGTAATAGTAATAGTAATAGTAATAGTAATAGTAATAGTAATAGTAATAGTAATAGTAATAGTAATAGTAATAGTAATAGTAATAGTAATAGTAATAGTAATAGTAATAGTAATAGTAATAGTAATAGTAATAGTAATAGTAATAGTAATAGTAATAGTAATAGTAATAGTAATAGTAATAGTAATAGTAATAGTAATAGTAATAGTAATAGTAATAGTAATAGTAATAGTAATAGTAATAGTAATAGTAATAGTAATAGTAATAGTAATAGTAATAGTAATAGTAATAGTAATAGTAATAGTAATAGTAATAGTAATAGTAATAGTAATAGTAATAGTAATAGTAATAGTAATAGTAATAGTAATAGTAATAGTAATAGTAATAGTAATAGTAATAGTAATAGTAATAGTAATAGTAATAGTAATAGTAATAGTAATAGTAATAGTAATAGTAATAGTAATAGTAATAGTAATAGTAATAGTAATAGTAATAGTAATAGTAATAGTAATAGTAATAGTAATAGTAATAGTAATAGTAATAGTAATAGTAATAGTAATAGTAATAGTAATAGTAATAGTAATAGTAATAGTAATAGTAATAGTAATAGTAATAGTAATAGTAATAGTAATAGTAATAGTAATAGTAATAGTAATAGTAATAGTAATAGTAATAGTAATAGTAATAGTAATAGTAATAGTAATAGTAATAGTAATAGTAATAGTAATAGTAATAGTAATAGTAATAGTAATAGTAATAGTAATAGTAATAGTAGTAATAGTAATAGTAATAGTAATAGTAATAGTAATAGTAATAGTAATAGTAATAGTAATAGTAATAGTAATAGTAATAGTAATAGTAATAGTAATAGTAATAGTAATAGTAATAGTAATAGTAATAGTAATAGTAATAGTAATAGTAATAGTAATAGTAATAGTAATAGTAATAGTAATAGTAATAGTAATAGTAATAGTAATAGTAATAGTAATAGTAATAGTAATAGTAATAGTAATAGTAATAGTAATAGTAATAGTAATAGTAATAGTAATAGTAATAGTAATAGTAATAGTAATAGTAATAGTAATAGTAATAGTAATAGTAATAGTAATAGTAATAGTAATAGTAATAGTAATAGTAATAGTAATAGTAATAGTAATAGTAATAGTAATAGTAATAGTAATAGTAATAGTAATAGTAATAGTAATAGTAATAGTAATAGTAATAGTAATAGTAATAGTAATAGTAATAGTAATAGTAATAGTAATAGTAATAGTAATAGTAATAGTAATAGTAATAGTAATAGTAATAGTAATAGTAATAGTAATAGTAATAGTAATAGTAATAGTAATAGTAATAGTAATAGTAATAGTAATAGTAATAGTAATAGTAATAGTAATAGTAATAGTAATAGTAATAGTAATAGTAATAGTAATAGTAATAGTAATAGTAATAGTAATAGTAATAGTAATAGTAATAGTAATAGTAATAGTAATAGTAATAGTAATAGTAATAGTAATAGTAATAGTAATAGTAATAGTAATAGTAATAGTAATAGTAATAGTAATAGTAATAGTAATAGTAATAGTAATAGTAATAGTAATAGTAATAGTAATAGTAATAGTAATAGTAATAGTAATAGTAATAGTAATAGTAATAGTAATAGTAATAGTAATAGTAATAGTAATAGTAATAGTAATAGTAATAGTAATAGTAATAGTAATAGTAATAGTAATAGTAATAGTAATAGTAATAGTAATAGTAATAGTAATAGTAATAGTAATAGTAATAGTAATAGTAATAGTAATAGTAATAGTAATAGTAATAGTAATAGTAATAGTAATAGTAATAGTAATAGTAATAGTAATAGTAATAGTAATAGTAATAGTAATAGTAATAGTAATAGTAATAGTAATAGTAATAGTAATAGTAATAGTAATAGTAATAGTAATAGTAATAGTAATAGTAATAGTAATAGTAATAGTAATAGTAATAGTAATAGTAATAGTAATAGTAATAGTAATAGTAATAGTAATAGTAATAGTAATAGTAATAGTAATAGTAATAGTAATAGTAATAGTAATAGTAATAGTAATAGTAATAGTAATAGTAATAGTAATAGTAATAGTAATAGTAATAGTAATAGTAATAGTAATAGTAATAGTAATAGTAATAGTAATAGTAATAGTAATAGTAATAGTAATAGTAATAGTAATAGTAATAGTAATAGTAATAGTAATAGTAATAGTAATAGTAATAGTAATAGTAATAGTAATAGTAATAGTAATAGTAATAGTAATAGTAATAGTAATAGTAATAGTAATAGTAATAGTAATAGTAATAGTAATAGTAATAGTAATAGTAATAGTAATAGTAATAGTAATAGTAATAGTAATAGTAATAGTAATAGTAATAGTAATAGTAATAGTAATAGTAATAGTAATAGTAATAGTAATAGTAATAGTAATAGTAATAGTAATAGTAATAGTAATAGTAATAGTAATAGTAATAGTAATAGTAATAGTAATAGTAATAGTAATAGTAATAGTAATAGTAATAGTAATAGTAATAGTAATAGTAATAGTAATAGTAATAGTAATAGTAATAGTAATAGTAATAGTAATAGTAATAGTAATAGTAATAGTAATAGTAATAGTAATAGTAATAGTAATAGTAATAGTAATAGTAATAGTAATAGTAATAGTAATAGTAATAGTAATAGTAATAGTAATAGTAATAGTAATAGTAATAGTAATAGTAATAGTAATAGTAATAGTAATAGTAATAGTAATAGTAATAGTAATAGTAATAGTAATAGTAATAGTAATAGTAATAGTAATAGTAATAGTAATAGTAATAGTAATAGTAATAGTAATAGTAATAGTAATAGTAATAGTAATAGTAATAGTAATAGTAATAGTAATAGTAATAGTAATAGTAATAGTAATAGTAATAGTAATAGTAATAGTAATAGTAATAGTAATAGTAATAGTAATAGTAATAGTAATAGTAATAGTAATAGTAATAGTAATAGTAATAGTAATAGTAATAGTAATAGTAATAGTAATAGTAATAGTAATAGTAATAGTAATAGTAATAGTAATAGTAATAGTAATAGTAATAGTAATAGTAATAGTAATAGTAATAGTAATAGTAATAGTAATAGTAATAGTAATAGTAATAGTAATAGTAATAGTAATAGTAATAGTAATAGTAATAGTAATAGTAATAGTAATAGTAATAGTAATAGTAATAGTAATAGTAATAGTAATAGTAATAGTAATAGTAATAGTAATAGTAATAGTAATAGTAATAGTAATAGTAATAGTAATAGTAATAGTAATAGTAATAGTAATAGTAATAGTAATAGTAATAGTAATAGTAATAGTAATAGTAATAGTAATAGTAATAGTAATAGTAATAGTAATAGTAATAGTAATAGTAATAGTAATAGTAATAGTAATAGTAATAGTAATAGTAATAGTAATAGTAATAGTAATAGTAATAGTAATAGTAATAGTAATAGTAATAGTAATAGTAATAGTAATAGTAATAGTAATAGTAATAGTAATAGTAATAGTAATAGTAATAGTAATAGTAATAGTAATAGTAATAGTAATAGTAATAGTAATAGTAATAGTAATAGTAATAGTAATAGTAATAGTAATAGTAATAGTAATAGTAATAGTAATAGTAATAGTAATAGTAATAGTAATAGTAATAGTAATAGTAATAGTAATAGTAATAGTAATAGTAATAGTAATAGTAATAGTAATAGTAATAGTAATAGTAATAGTAATAGTAATAGTAATAGTAATAGTAATAGTAATAGTAATAGTAATAGTAATAGTAATAGTAATAGTAATAGTAATAGTAATAGTAATAGTAATAGTAATAGTAATAGTATTAGTAATAGTAATAGTAATAGTAATAGTAATAGTAATAGTAATAGTAATAATAATAGTAATAGTAATAGTAATAGTAATAGTAATAGTAATAGTAATAGTAATAGTAATAGTAATAGTAATAGTAATAGTAATAGTAATAGTAATAGTAATAGTAATAGTAATAGTAATAGTAATAGTAATAGTAATAGTAATAGTAATAGTAATAGTAATAGTAATAGTAATAGTAATAGTAATAGTAATAGTAATAGTAATAGTAATAGTAATAGTAATAGTAATAGTAATAGTAATAGTAATAGTAATAGTAATAGTAATAGTAATAGTAATAGTAATAGTAATAGTAATAGTAATAGTAATAGTAATAGTAATAGTAATAGTAATAGTAATAGTAATAGTAATAGTAATAGTAATAGTAATAGTAATAGTAATAGTAATAGTAATAGTAATAGTAATAGTAATAGTAATAGTAATAGTAATAGTAATAGTAATAGTAATAGTAATAGTAATAGTAATAGTAATAGTAATAGTAATAGTAATAGTAAAGTAGTAATAGTAATAGTAATAGTAGAATAGTAACTAGTAACTACCACTACCACTACCAGACCACTACCACTACCACTACCACTACCACTACCACTACCACTACCACTACCACTACTACCACTACCACTACCACTACCACTACCACTACCACTACCACTACCACTACCACTACCACTACCACTACCACTACCACTACCACTACCACTACCACTACCACTACTACCACTACCACTACCACTACCACTACCACTACCACTACCACTACCACTACCACTACCACTACCACTACCACTACCACTACCACTACCACTACCACTACCACTACCACTACCACTACCACTACCACTACCACTACCACTACCACTACCACTACCACTACCACTACCACTACCACTACCACTACCACTACCACTACCACTACCACTACCACTACCACTACCACTACCACTACCACTACCACTACCACTACCACTACCACTACCACTACCACTACCACTACCACTACCACTACCACTACCACTACCACTACCACTACCACTACCACTACCACTACCACTACCACTACCACTACCACTACCACTACCACTACCACTACCACTACCACTACCACTACCACTACCACTACCACTACCACTACCACTACCACTACCACTACCACTACCACTACCACTACCACTACCACTACCACTACCACTACCACTACCACTACCACTACCACTACCACTACCACTACCACTACCACTACCACTACCACTACCACTACCACTACCACTACCACTACCACTACCACTACCACTACCACTACCACTACCACTACCACTACCACTACCACTACCACTACCACTACCACTACCACTACCACTACCACTACCACTACCACTACCACTACCACTACCACTACCACTACCACTACCACTACCACTACCACTACCACTACCACTACCACTACCACTACCACTACCACTACCACTACCACTACCACTACCACTACCACTACCACTACCACTACCACTACCACTACCACTACCACTACCACTACCACTACCACTACCACTACCACTACCACTACCACTACCACTACCACTACCACTACCACTACCACTACCACTACCACTACCACTACCACTACCACTACCACTACCACTACCACTACCACTACCACTACCACTACCACTACCACTACCACTACCACTACCACTACCACTACCACTACCACTACCACTACCACTACCACTACCACTACCACTACCACTACCACTACCACTACCACTACCACTACCACTACCACTACCACTACCACTACCACTACCACTACCACTACCACTACCACTACCACTACCACTACCACTACCACTACCACTACCACTACCACTACCACTACCACTACCACTACCACTACCACTACCACTACCACTACCACTACCACTACCACTACCACTACCACTACCACTACCACTACCACTACCACTACCACTACCACTACCACTACCACTACCACTACCACTACCACTACCACTACCACTACCACTACCACTACCACTACCACTACCACTACCACTACCACTACCACTACCACTACCACTACCACTACCACTACCACTACCACTACCACTACCACTACCACTACCACTACCACTACCACTACCACTACCACTACCACTACCACTACCACTACCACTACCACTACCACTACCACTACCACTACCACTACCACTACCACTACCACTACCACTACCACTACCACTACCACTACCACTACCACTACCACTACCACTACCACTACCACTACCACTACCACTACCACTACCACTACCACTACCACTACCACTACCACTACCACTACCACTACCACTACCACTACCACTACCACTACCACTACCACTACCACTACCACTACCACTACCACTACCACTACCACTACCACTACCACTACCACTACCACTACCACTACCACTACCACTACCACTACCACTACCACTACCACTACCACTACCACTACCACTACCACTACCACTACCACTACCACTACCACTACCACTACCACTACCACTACCACTACCACTACCACTACCACTACCACTACCACTACCACTACCACTACCACTACCACTACCACTACCACTACCACTACCACTACCACTACCACTACCACTACCACTACCACTACCACTACCACTACCACTACCACTACCACTACCACTACCACTACCACTACCACTACCACTACCACTACCACTACCACTACCACTACCACTACCACTACCACTACCACTACCACTACCACTACCACTACCACTACCACTACCACTACCACTACCACTACCACTACCACTACCACTACCACTACCACTACCACTACCACTACCACTACCACTACCACTACCACTACCACTACCACTACCACTACCACTACCACTACCACTACCACTACCACTACCACTACCACTACCACTACCACTACCACTACCACTACCACTACCACTACCACTACCACTACCACTACCACTACCACTACCACTACCACTACCACTACCACTACCACTACCACTACCACTACCACTACCACTACCACTACCACTACCACTACCACTACCACTACCACTACCACTACCACTACCACTACCACTACCACTACCACTACCACTACCACTACCACTACCACTACCACTACCACTACCACTACCACTACCACTACCACTACCACTACCACTACCACTACCACTACCACTACCACTACCACTACCACTACCACTACCACTACCACTACCACTACCACTACCACTACCACTACCACTACCACTACCACTACCACTACCACTACCACTACCACTACCACTACCACTACCACTACCACTACCACTACCACTACCACTACCACTACCACTACCACTACCACTACCACTACCACTACCACTACCACTACCACTACCACTACCACTACCACTACCACTACCACTACCACTACCACTACCACTACCACTACCACTACCACTACCACTACCACTACCACTACCACTACCACTACCACTACCACTACCACTACCACTACCACTACCACTACCACTACCACTACCACTACCACTACCACTACCACTACCACTACCACTACCACTACCACTACCACTACCACTACCACTACCACTACCACTACCACTACCACTACCACTACCACTACCACTACCACTACCACTACCACTACCACTACCACTACCACTACCACTACCACTACCACTACCACTACCACTACCACTACCACTACCACTACCACTACCACTACCACTACCACTACCACTACCACTACCACTACCACTACCACTACCACTACCACTACCACTACCACTACCACTACCACTACCACTACCACTACCACTACCACTACCACTACCACTACCACTACCACTACCACTACCACTACCACTACCACTACCACTACCACTACCACTACCACTACCACTACCACTACCACTACCACTACCACTACCACTACCACTACCACTACCACTACCACTACCACTACCACTACCACTACCACTACCACTACCACTACCACTACCACTACCACTACCACTACCACTACCACTACCACTACCACTACCACTACCACTACCACTACCACTACCACTACCACTACCACTACCACTACCACTACCACTACCACTACCACTACCACTACCACTACCACTACCACTACCACTACCACTACCACTACCACTACCACTACCACTACCACTACCACTACCACTACCACTACCACTACCACTACCACTACCACTACCACTACCACTACCACTACCACTACCACTACCACTACCACTACCACTACCACTACCACTACCACTACCACTACCACTACCACTACCACTACCACTACCACTACCACTACCACTACCACTACCACTACCACTACCACTACCACTACCACTACCACTACCACTACCACTACCACTACCACTACCACTACCACTACCACTACCACTACCACTACCACTACCACTACCACTACCACTACCACTACCACTACCACTACCACTACCACTACCACTACCACTACCACTACCACTACCACTACCACTACCACTACCACTACCACTACCACTACCACTACCACTACCACTACCACTACCACTACCACTACCACTACCACTACCACTACCACTACCACTACCACTACCACTACCACTACCACTACCACTACCACTACCACTACCACTACCACTACCACTACCACTACCACTACCACTACCACTACCACTACCACTACCACTACCACTACCACTACCACTACCACTACCACTACCACTACCACTACCACTACCACTACCACTACCACTACCACTACCACTACCACTACCACTACCACTACCACTACCACTACCACTACCACTACCACTACCACTACCACTACCACTACCACTACCACTACCACTACCACTACCACTACCACTACCACTACCACTACCACTACCACTACCACTACCACTACCACTACCACTACCACTACCACTACCACTACCACTACCACTACCACTACCACTACCACTACCACTACCACTACCACTACCACTACCACTACCACTACCACTACCACTACCACTACCACTACCACTACCACTACCACTACCACTACCACTACCACTACCACTACCACTACCACTACCACTACCACTACCACTACCACTACCACTACCACTACCACTACCACTACCACTACCACTACCACTACCACTACCACTACCACTACCACTACCACTACCACTACCACTACCACTACCACTACCACTACCACTACCACTACCACTACCACTACCACTACCACTACCACTACCACTACCACTACCACTACCACTACCACTACCACTACCACTACCACTACCACTACCACTACCACTACCACTACCACTACCACTACCACTACCACTACCACTACCACTACCACTACCACTACCACTACCACTACCACTACCACTACCACTACCACTACCACTACCACTACCACTACCACTACCACTACCACTACCACTACCACTACCACTACCACTACCACTACCACTACCACTACCACTACCACTACCACTACCACTACCACTACCACTACCACTACCACTACCACTACCACTACCACTACCACTACCACTACCACTACCACTACCACTACCACTACCACTACCACTACCACTACCACTACCACTACCACTACCACTACCACTACCACTACCACTACCACTACCACTACCACTACCACTACCACTACCACTACCACTACCACTACCACTACCACTACCACTACCACTACCACTACCACTACCACTACCACTACCACTACCACTACCACTACCACTACCACTACCACTACCACTACCACTACCACTACCACTACCACTACCACTACCACTACCACTACCACTACCACTACCACTACCACTACCACTACCACTACCACTACCACTACCACTACCACTACCACTACCACTACCACTACCACTACCACTACCACTACCACTACCACTACCACTACCACTACCACTACCACTACCACTACCACTACCACTACCACTACCACTACCACTACCACTACCACTACCACTACCACTACCACTACCACTACCACTACCACTACCACTACCACTACCACTACCACTACCACTACCACTACCACTACCACTACCACTACCACTACCACTACCACTACCACTACCACTACCACTACCACTACCACTACCACTACCACTACCACTACCACTACCACTACCACTACCACTACCACTACCACTACCACTACCACTACCACTACCACTACCACTACCACTACCACTACCACTACCACTACCACTACCACTACCACTACCACTACCACTACCACTACCACTACCACTACCACTACCACTACCACTACCACTACCACTACCACTACCACTACCACTACCACTACCACTACCACTACCACTACCACTACCACTACCACTACCACTACCACTACCACTACCACTACCACTACCACTACCACTACCACTACCACTACCACTACCACTACCACTACCACTACCACTACCACTACCACTACCACTACCACTACCACTACCACTACCACTACCACTACCACTACCACTACCACTACCACTACCACTACCACTACCACTACCACTACCACTACCACTACCACTACCACTACCACTACCACTACCACTACCACTACCACTACCACTACCACTACCACTACCACTACCACTACCACTACCACTACCACTACCACTACCACTACCACTACCACTACCACTACCACTACCACTACCACTACCACTACCACTACCACTACCACTACCACTACCACTACCACTACCACTACCACTACCACTACCACTACCACTACCACTACCACTACCACTACCACTACCACTACCACTACCACTACCACTACCACTACCACTACCACTACCACTACCACTACCACTACCACTACCACTACCACTACCACTACCACTACCACTACCACTACCACTACCACTACCACTACCACTACCACTACCACTACCACTACCACTACCACTACCACTACCACTACCACTACCACTACCACTACCACTACCACTACCACTACCACTACCACTACCACTACCACTACCACTACCACTACCACTACCACTACCACTACCACTACCACTACCACTACCACTACCACTACCACTACCACTACCACTACCACTACCACTACCACTACCACTACCACTACCACTACCACTACCACTACCACTACCACTACCACTACCACTACCACTACCACTACCACTACCACTACCACTACCACTACCACTACCACTACCACTACCACTACCACTACCACTACCACTACCACTACCACTACCACTACCACTACCACTACCACTACCACTACCACACTACCACTACCACTACCACTACCACTACCACTACCACTACCACTACCACTACCACTACCACTACCACTACCACTACCACTACCACTACCACTACCACTACCACTACCACTACCACTACCACTACCACTACCACTACCACTACCACTACCACTACCACTACCACTACCACTACCACTACCACTACCACTACCACTACCACTACCACTACCACTACCACTACCACTACCACTACCACTACCACTACCACTACCACTACCACTACCACTACCACTACCACTACCACTACCACTACCACTACCACTACCACTACCACTACCACTACCACTACCACTACCACTACCACTACCACTACCACTACCACTACCACTACCACTACCACTACCACTACCACTACCACTACCACTACCACTACCACTACCACTACCACTACCACTACCACTACCACTACCACTACCACTACCACTACCACTACCACTACCACTACCACTACCACTACCACTACCACTACCACTACCACTACCACTACCACTACCACTACCACTACCACTACCACTACCACTACCACTACCACTACCACTACCACTACCACTACCACTACCACTACCACTACCACTACCACTACCACTACCACTACCACTACCACTACCACTACCACTACCACTACCACTACCACTACCACTACCACTACCACTACCACTACCACTACCACTACCACTACCACTACCACTACCACTACCACTACCACTACCACTACCACTACCACTACCACTACCACTACCACTACCACTACCACTACCACTACCACTACCACTACCACTACCACTACCACTACCACTACCACTACCACTACCACTACCACTACCACTACCACTACCACTACCACTACCACTACCACTACCACTACCACTACCACTACCACTACCACTACCACTACCACTACCACTACCACTACCACTACCACTACCACTACCACTACCACTACCACTACCACTACCACTACCACTACCACTACCACTACCACTACCACTACCACTACCACTACCACTACCACTACCACTACCACTACCACTACCACTACCACTACCACTACCACTACCACTACCACTACCACTACCACTACCACTACCACTACCACTACCACTACCACTACCACTACCACTACCACTACCACTACCACTACCACTACCACTACCACTACCACTACCACTACCACTACCACTACCACTACCACTACCACTACCACTACCACTACCACTACCACTACCACTACCACTACCACTACCACTACCACTACCACTACCACTACCACTACCACTACCACTACCACTACCACTACCACTACCACTACCACTACCACTACCACTACCACTACCACTACCACTACCACTACCACTACCACTACCACTACCACTACCACTACCACTACCACACTACCACTACCACTACCACTACCACTACCACTACCACTACCACTACCACTACCACTACCACTACCACTACCACTACCACTACCACTACCACTACCACTACCACTACCACTACCACTACCACTACCACTACCACTACCACTACCACTACCACTACCACTACCACTACCACTACCACTACCACTACCACTACCACTACCACTACCACTACCACTACCACTACCACTACCACTACCACTACCACTACCACTACCACTACCACTACCACTACCACTACCACTACCACTACCACTACCACTACCACTACCACTACCACTACCACTACCACTACCACTACCACTACCACTACCACTACCACTACCACTACCACTACCACTACCACTACCACTACCACTACCACTACCACTACCACTACCACTACCACTACCACTACCACTACCACTACCACTACCACTACCACTACCACTACCACTACCACTACCACTACCACTACCACTACCACTACCACTACCACTACCACTACCACTACCACTACCACTACCACTACCACTACCACTACCACTACCACTACCACTACCACTACCACTACCACTACCACTACCACTACCACTACCACTACCACTACCACTACCACTACCACTACCACTACCACTACCACTACCACTACCACTACCACTACCACTACCACTACCACTACCACTACCACTACCACTACCACTACCACTACCACTACCACTACCACTACCACTACCACTACCACTACCACTACCACTACCACTACCACTACCACTACCACTACCACTACCACTACCACTACCACTACCACTACCACTACCACTACCACTACCACTACCACTACCACTACCACTACCACTACCACTACCACTACCACTACCACTACCACTACCACTACCACTACCACTACCACTACCACTACCACTACCACTACCACTACCACTACCACTACCACTACCACTACCACTACCACTACCACTACCACTACCACTACCACTACCACTACCACTACCACTACCACTACCACTACCACTACCACTACCACTACCACTACCACTACCACTACCACTACCACTACCACTACCACTACCACTACCACTACCACTACCACTACCACTACCACTACCACTACCACTACCACTACCACTACCACTACCACTACCACTACCACTACCACTACCACTACCACTACCACTACCACTACCACTACCACTACCACTACCACTACCACTACCACTACCACTACCACTACCACTACCACTACCACTACCACTACCACTACCACTACCACTACCACTACCACTACCACTACCACTACCACTACCACTACCACTACCACTACCACTACCACTACCACTACCACTACCACTACCACTACCACTACCACTACCACTACCACTACCACTACCACTACCACTACCACTACCACTACCACTACCACTACCACTACCACTACCACTACCACTACCACTACCACTACCACTACCACTACCACTACCACTACCACTACCACTACCACTACCACTACCACTACCACTACCACTACCACTACCACTACCACTACCACTACCACTACCACTACCACTACCACTACCACTACCACTACCACTACCACTACCACTACCACTACCACTACCACTACCACTACCACTACCACTACCACTACCACTACCACTACCACTACCACTACCACTACCACTACCACTACCACTACCACTACCACTACCACTACCACTACCACTACCACTACCACTACCACTACCACTACCACTACCACTACCACTACCACTACCACTACCACTACCACTACCACTACCACTACCACTACCACTACCACTACCACTACCACTACCACTACCACTACCACTACCACTACCACTACCACTACCACTACCACTACCACTACCACTACCACTACCACTACCACTACCACTACCACTACCACTACCACTACCACTACCACTACCACTACCACTACCACTACCACTACCACTACCACTACCACTACCACTACCACTACCACTACCACTACCACTACCACTACCACTACCACTACCACTACCACTACCACTACCACTACCACTACCACTACCACTACCACTACCACTACCACTACCACTACCACTACCACTACCACTACCACTACCACTACCACTACCACTACCACTACCACTACCACTACCACTACCACTACCACTACCACTACCACTACCACTACCACTACCACTACCACTACCACTACCACTACCACTACCACTACCACTACCACTACCACTACCACTACCACTACCACTACCACTACCACTACCACTACCACTACCACTACCACTACCACTACCACTACCACTACCACTACCACTACCACTACCACTACCACTACCACTACCACTACCACTACCACTACCACTACCACTACCACTACCACTACCACTACCACTACCACTACCACTACCACTACCACTACCACTACCACTACCACTACCACTACCACTACCACTACCACTACCACTACCACTACCACTACCACTACCACTACCACTACCACTACCACTACCACTACCACTACCACTACCACTACCACTACCACTACCACTACCACTACCACTACCACTACCACTACCACTACCACTACCACTACCACTACCACTACCACTACCACTACCACTACCACTACCACTACCACTACCACTACCACTACCACTACCACTACCACTACCACTACCACTACCACTACCACTACCACTACCACTACCACTACCACTACCACTACCACTACCACTACCACTACCACTACCACTACCACTACCACTACCACTACCACTACCACTACCACTACCACTACCACTACCACTACCACTACCACTACCACTACCACTACCACTACCACTACCACTACCACTACCACTACCACTACCACTACCACTACCACTACCACTACCACTACCACTACCACTACCACTACCACTACCACTACCACTACCACTACCACTACCACTACCACTACCACTACCACTACCACTACCACTACCACTACCACTACCACTACCACTACCACTACCACTACCACTACCACTACCACTACCACTACCACTACCACTACCACTACCACTACCACTACCACTACCACTACCACTACCACTACCACTACCACTACCACTACCACTACCACTACCACTACCACTACCACTACCACTACCACTACCACTACCACTACCACTACCACTACCACTACCACTACCACTACCACTACCACTACCACTACCACTACCACTACCACTACCACTACCACTACCACTACCACTACCACTACCACTACCACTACCACTACCACTACCACTACCACTACCACTACCACTACCACTACCACTACCACTACCACTACCACTACCACTACCACTACCACTACCACTACCACTACCACTACCACTACCACTACCACTACCACTACCACTACCACTACCACTACCACTACCACTACCACTACCACTACCACTACCACTACCACTACCACTACCACTACCACTACCACTACCACTACCACTACCACTACCACTACCACTACCACTACCACTACCACTACCACTACCACTACCACTACCACTACCACTACCACTACCACTACCACTACCACTACCACTACCACTACCACTACCACTACCACTACCACTACCACTACCACTACCACTACCACTACCACTACCACTACCACTACCACTACCACTACCACTACCACTACCACTACCACTACCACTACCACTACCACTACCACTACCACTACCACTACCACTACCACTACCACTACCACTACCACTACCACTACCACTACCACTACCACTACCACTACCACTACCACTACCACTACCACTACCACTACCACTACCACTACCACTACCACTACCACTACCACTACCACTACCACTACCACTACCACTACCACTACCACTACCACTACCACTACCACTACCACTACCACTACCACTACCACTACCACTACCACTACCACTACCACTACCACTACCACTACCACTACCACTACCACTACCACTACCACTACCACTACCACTACCACTACCACTACCACTACCACTACCACTACCACTACCACTACCACTACCACTACCACTACCACTACCACTACCACTACCACTACCACTACCACTACCACTACCACTACCACTACCACTACCACTACCACTACCACTACCACTACCACTACCACTACCACTACCACTACCACTACCACTACCACTACCACTACCACTACCACTACCACTACCACTACCACTACCACTACCACTACCACTACCACTACCACTACCACTACCACTACCACTACCACTACCACTACCACTACCACTACCACTACCACTACCACTACCACTACCACTACCACTACCACTACCACTACCACTACCACTACCACTACCACTACCACTACCACTACCACTACCACTACCACTACCACTACCACTACCACTACCACTACCACTACCACTACCACTACCACTACCACTACCACTACCACTACCACTACCACTACCACTACCACTACCACTACCACTACCACTACCACTACCACTACCACTACCACTACCACTACCACTACCACTACCACTACCACTACCACTACCACTACCACTACCACTACCACTACCACTACCACTACCACTACCACTACCACTACCACTACCACTACCACTACCACTACCACTACCACTACCACTACCACTACCACTACCACTACCACTACCACTACCACTACCACTACCACTACCACTACCACTACCACTACCACTACCACTACCACTACCACTACCACTACCACTACCACTACCACTACCACTACCACTACCACTACCACTACCACTACCACTACCACTACCACTACCACTACCACTACCACTACCACTACCACTACCACTACCACTACCACTACCACTACCACTACCACTACCACTACCACTACCACTACCACTACCACTACCACTACCACTACCACTACCACTACCACTACCACTACCACTACCACTACCACTACCACTACCACTACCACTACCACTACCACTACCACTACCACTACCACTACCACTACCACTACCACTACCACTACCACTACCACTACCACTACCACTACCACTACCACTACCACTACCACTACCACTACCACTACCACTACCACTACCACTACCACTACCACTACCACTACCACTACCACTACCACTACCACTACCACTACCACTACCACTACCACTACCACTACCACTACCACTACCACTACCACTACCACTACCACTACCACTACCACTACCACTACCACTACCACTACCACTACCACTACCACTACCACTACCACTACCACTACCACTACCACTACCACTACCACTACCACTACCACTACCACTACCACTACCACTACCACTACCACTACCACTACCACTACCACTACCACTACCACTACCACTACCACTACCACTACCACTACCACTACCACTACCACTACCACTACCACTACCACTACCACTACCACTACCACTACCACTACCACTACCACTACCACTACCACTACCACTACCACTACCACTACCACTACCACTACCACTACCACTACCACTACCACTACCACTACCACTACCACTACCACTACCACTACCACTACCACTACCACTACCACTACCACTACCACTACCACTACCACTACCACTACCACTACCACTACCACTACCACTACCACTACCACTACCACTACCACTACCACTACCACTACCACTACCACTACCACTACCACTACCACTACCACTACCACTACCACTACCACTACCACTACCACTACCACTACCACTACCACTACCACTACCACTACCACTACCACTACCACTACCACTACCACTACCACTACCACTACCACTACCACTACCACTACCACTACCACTACCACTACCACTACCACTACCACTACCACTACCACTACCACTACCACTACCACTACCACTACCACTACCACTACCACTACCACTACCACTACCACTACCACTACCACTACCACTACCACTACCACTACCACTACCACTACCACTACCACTACCACTACCACTACCACTACCACTACCACTACCACTACCACTACCACTACCACTACCACTACCACTACCACTACCACTACCACTACCACTACCACTACCACTACCACTACCACTACCACTACCACTACCACTACCACTACCACTACCACTACCACTACCACTACCACTACCACTACCACTACCACTACCACTACCACTACCACTACCACTACCACTACCACTACCACTACCACTACCACTACCACTACCACTACCACTACCACTACCACTACCACTACCACTACCACTACCACTACCACTACCACTACCACTACCACTACCACTACCACTACCACTACCACTACCACTACCACTACCACTACCACTACCACTACCACTACCACTACCACTACCACTACCACTACCACTACCACTACCACTACCACTACCACTACCACTACCACTACCACTACCACTACCACTACCACTACCACTACCACTACCACTACCACTACCACTACCACTACCACTACCACTACCACTACCACTACCACTACCACTACCACTACCACTACCACTACCACTACCACTACCACTACCACTACCACTACCACTACCACTACCACTACCACTACCACTACCACTACCACTACCACTACCACTACCACTACCACTACCACTACCACTACCACTACCACTACCACTACCACTACCACTACCACTACCACTACCACTACCACTACCACTACCACTACCACTACCACTACCACTACCACTACCACTACCACTACCACTACCACTACCACTACCACTACCACTACCACTACCACTACCACTACCACTACCACTACCACTACCACTACCACTACCACTACCACTACCACTACCACTACCACTACCACTACCACTACCACTACCACTACCACTACCACTACCACTACCACTACCACTACCACTACCACTACCACTACCACTACCACTACCACTACCACTACCACTACCACTACCACTACCACTACCACTACCACTACCACTACCACTACCACTACCACTACCACTACCACTACCACTACCACTACCACTACCACTACCACTACCACTACCACTACCACTACCACTACCACTACCACTACCACTACCACTACCACTACCACTACCACTACCACTACCACTACCACTACCACTACCACTACCACTACCACTACCACTACCACTACCACTACCACTACCACTACCACTACCACTACCACTACCACTACCACTACCACTACCACTACCACTACCACTACCACTACCACTACCACTACCACTACCACTACCACTACCACTACCACTACCACTACCACTACCACTACCACTACCACTACCACTACCACTACCACTACCACTACCACTACCACTACCACTACCACTACCACTACCACTACCACTACCACTACCACTACCACTACCACTACCACTACCACTACCACTACCACTACCACTACCACTACCACTACCACTACCACTACCACTACCACTACCACTACCACTACCACTACCACTACCACTACCACTACCACTACCACTACCACTACCACTACCACTACCACTACCACTACCACTACCACTACCACTACCACTACCACTACCACTACCACTACCACTACCACTACCACTACCACTACCACTACCACTACCACTACCACTACCACTACCACTACCACTACCACTACCACTACCACTACCACTACCACTACCACTACCACTACCACTACCACTACCACTACCACTACCACTACCACTACCACTACCACTACCACTACCACTACCACTACCACTACCACTACCACTACCACTACCACTACCACTACCACTACCACTACCACTACCACTACCACTACCACTACCACTACCACTACCACTACCACTACCACTACCACTACCACTACCACTACCACTACCACTACCACTACCACTACCACTACCACTACCACTACCACTACCACTACCACTACCACTACCACTACCACTACCACTACCACTACCACTACCACTACCACTACCACTACCACTACCACTACCACTACCACTACCACTACCACTACCACTACCACTACCACTACCACTACCACTACCACTACCACTACCACTACCACTACCACTACCACTACCACTACCACTACCACTACCACTACCACTACCACTACCACTACCACTACCACTACCACTACCACTACCACTACCACTACCACTACCACTACCACTACCACTACCACTACCACTACCACTACCACTACCACTACCACTACCACTACCACTACCACTACCACTACCACTACCACTACCACTACCACTACCACTACCACTACCACTACCACTACCACTACCACTACCACTACCACTACCACTACCACTACCACTACCACTACCACTACCACTACCACTACCACTACCACTACCACTACCACTACCACTACCACTACCACTACCACTACCACTACCACTACCACTACCACTACCACTACCACTACCACTACCACTACCACTACCACTACCACTACCACTACCACTACCACTACCACTACCACTACCACTACCACTACCACTACCACTACCACTACCACTACCACTACCACTACCACTACCACTACCACTACCACTACCACTACCACTACCACTACCACTACCACTACCACTACCACTACCACTACCACTACCACTACCACTACCACTACCACTACCACTACCACTACCACTACCACTACCACTACCACTACCACTACCACTACCACTACCACTACCACTACCACTACCACTACCACTACCACTACCACTACCACTACCACTACCACTACCACTACCACTACCACTACCACTACCACTACCACTACCACTACCACTACCACTACCACTACCACTACCACTACCACTACCACTACCACTACCACTACCACTACCACTACCACTACCACTACCACTACCACTACCACTACCACTACCACTACCACTACCACTACCACTACCACTACCACTACCACTACCACTACCACTACCACTACCACTACCACTACCACTACCACTACCACTACCACTACCACTACCACTACCACTACCACTACCACTACCACTACCACTACCACTACCACTACCACTACCACTACCACTACCACTACCACTACCACTACCACTACCACTACCACTACCACTACCACTACCACTACCACTACCACTACCACTACCACTACCACTACCACTACCACTACCACTACCACTACCACTACCACTACCACTACCACTACCACTACCACTACCACTACCACTACCACTACCACTACCACTACCACTACCACTACCACTACCACTACCACTACCACTACCACTACCACTACCACTACCACTACCACTACCACTACCACTACCACTACCACTACCACTACCACTACCACTACCACTACCACTACCACTACCACTACCACTACCACTACCACTACCACTACCACTACCACTACCACTACCACTACCACTACCACTACCACTACCACTACCACTACCACTACCACTACCACTACCACTACCACTACCACTACCACTACCACTACCACTACCACTACCACTACCACTACCACTACCACTACCACTACCACTACCACTACCACTACCACTACCACTACCACTACCACTACCACTACCACTACCACTACCACTACCACTACCACTACCACTACCACTACCACTACCACTACCACTACCACTACCACTACCACTACCACTACCACTACCACTACCACTACCACTACCACTACCACTACCACTACCACTACCACTACCACTACCACTACCACTACCACTACCACTACCACTACCACTACCACTACCACTACCACTACCACTACCACTACCACTACCACTACCACTACCACTACCACTACCACTACCACTACCACTACCACTACCACTACCACTACCACTACCACTACCACTACCACTACCACTACCACTACCACTACCACTACCACTACCACTACCACTACCACTACCACTACCACTACCACTACCACTACCACTACCACTACCACTACCACTACCACTACCACTACCACTACCACTACCACTACCACTACCACTACCACTACCACTACCACTACCACTACCACTACCACTACCACTACCACTACCACTACCACTACCACTACCACTACCACTACCACTACCACTACCACTACCACTACCACTACCACTACCACTACCACTACCACTACCACTACCACTACCACTACCACTACCACTACCACTACCACTACCACTACCACTACCACTACCACTACCACTACCACTACCACTACCACTACCACTACCACTACCACTACCACTACCACTACCACTACCACTACCACTACCACTACCACTACCACTACCACTACCACTACCACTACCACTACCACTACCACTACCACTACCACTACCACTACCACTACCACTACCACTACCACTACCACTACCACTACCACTACCACTACCACTACCACTACCACTACCACTACCACTACCACTACCACTACCACTACCACTACCACTACCACTACCACTACCACTACCACTACCACTACCACTACCACTACCACTACCACTACCACTACCACTACCACTACCACTACCACTACCACTACCACTACCACTACCACTACCACTACCACTACCACTACCACTACCACTACCACTACCACTACCACTACCACTACCACTACCACTACCACTACCACTACCACTACCACTACCACTACCACTACCACTACCACTACCACTACCACTACCACTACCACTACCACTACCACTACCACTACCACTACCACTACCACTACCACTACCACTACCACTACCACTACCACTACCACTACCACTACCACTACCACTACCACTACCACTACCACTACCACTACCACTACCACTACCACTACCACTACCACTACCACTACCACTACCACTACCACTACCACTACCACTACCACTACCACTACCACTACCACTACCACTACCACTACCACTACCACTACCACTACCACTACCACTACCACTACCACTACCACTACCACTACCACTACCACTACCACTACCACTACCACTACCACTACCACTACCACTACCACTACCACTACCACTACCACTACCACTACCACTACCACTACCACTACCACTACCACTACCACTACCACTACCACTACCACTACCACTACCACTACCACTACCACTACCACTACCACTACCACTACCACTACCACTACCACTACCACTACCACTACCACTACCACTACCACTACCACTACCACTACCACTACCACTACCACTACCACTACCACTACCACTACCACTACCACTACCACTACCACTACCACTACCACTACCACTACCACTACCACTACCACTACCACTACCACTACCACTACCACTACCACTACCACTACCACTACCACTACCACTACCACTACCACTACCACTACCACTACCACTACCACTACCACTACCACTACCACTACCACTACCACTACCACTACCACTACCACTACCACTACCACTACCACTACCACTACCACTACCACTACCACTACCACTACCACTACCACTACCACTACCACTACCACTACCACTACCACTACCACTACCACTACCACTACCACTACCACTACCACTACCACTACCACTACCACTACCACTACCACTACCACTACCACTACCACTACCACTACCACTACCACTACCACTACCACTACCACTACCACTACCACTACCACTACCACTACCACTACCACTACCACTACCACTACCACTACCACTACCACTACCACTACCACTACCACTACCACTACCACTACCACTACCACTACCACTACCACTACCACTACCACTACCACTACCACTACCACTACCACTACCACTACCACTACCACTACCACTACCACTACCACTACCACTACCACTACCACTACCACTACCACTACCACTACCACTACCACTACCACTACCACTACCACTACCACTACCACTACCACTACCACTACCACTACCACTACCACTACCACTACCACTACCACTACCACTACCACTACCACTACCACTACCACTACCACTACCACTACCACTACCACTACCACTACCACTACCACTACCACTACCACTACCACTACCACTACCACTACCACTACCACTACCACTACCACTACCACTACCACTACCACTACCACTACCACTACCACTACCACTACCACTACCACTACCACTACCACTACCACTACCACTACCACTACCACTACCACTACCACTACCACTACCACTACCACTACCACTACCACTACCACTACCACTACCACTACCACTACCACTACCACTACCACTACCACTACCACTACCACTACCACTACCACTACCACTACCACTACCACTACCACTACCACTACCACTACCACTACCACTACCACTACCACTACCACTACCACTACCACTACCACTACCACTACCACTACCACTACCACTACCACTACCACTACCACTACCACTACCACTACCACTACCACTACCACTACCACTACCACTACCACTACCACTACCACTACCACTACCACTACCACTACCACTACCACTACCACTACCACTACCACTACCACTACCACTACCACTACCACTACCACTACCACTACCACTACCACTACCACTACCACTACCACTACCACTACCACTACCACTACCACTACCACTACCACTACCACTACCACTACCACTACCACTACCACTACCACTACCACTACCACTACCACTACCACTACCACTACCACTACCACTACCACTACCACTACCACTACCACTACCACTACCACTACCACTACCACTACCACTACCACTACCACTACCACTACCACTACCACTACCACTACCACTACCACTACCACTACCACTACCACTACCACTACCACTACCACTACCACTACCACTACCACTACCACTACCACTACCACTACCACTACCACTACCACTACCACTACCACTACCACTACCACTACCACTACCACTACCACTACCACTACCACTACCACTACCACTACCACTACCACTACCACTACCACTACCACTACCACTACCACTACCACTACCACTACCACTACCACTACCACTACCACTACCACTACCACTACCACTACCACTACCACTACCACTACCACTACCACTACCACTACCACTACCACTACCACTACCACTACCACTACCACTACCACTACCACTACCACTACCACTACCACTACCACTACCACTACCACTACCACTACCACTACCACTACCACTACCACTACCACTACCACTACCACTACCACTACCACTACCACTACCACTACCACTACCACTACCACTACCACTACCACTACCACTACCACTACCACTACCACTACCACTACCACTACCACTACCACTACCACTACCACTACCACTACCACTACCACTACCACTACCACTACCACTACCACTACCACTACCACTACCACTACCACTACCACTACCACTACCACTACCACTACCACTACCACTACCACTACCACTACCACTACCACTACCACTACCACTACCACTACCACTACCACTACCACTACCACTACCACTACCACTACCACTACCACTACCACTACCACTACCACTACCACTACCACTACCACTACCACTACCACTACCACTACCACTACCACTACCACTACCACTACCACTACCACTACCACTACCACTACCACTACCACTACCACTACCACTACCACTACCACTACCACTACCACTACCACTACCACTACCACTACCACTACCACTACCACTACCACTACCACTACCACTACCACTACCACTACCACTACCACTACCACTACCACTACCACTACCACTACCACTACCACTACCACTACCACTACCACTACCACTACCACTACCACTACCACTACCACTACCACTACCACTACCACTACCACTACCACTACCACTACCACTACCACTACCACTACCACTACCACTACCACTACCACTACCACTACCACTACCACTACCACTACCACTACCACTACCACTACCACTACCACTACCACTACCACTACCACTACCACTACCACTACCACTACCACTACCACTACCACTACCACTACCACTACCACTACCACTACCACTACCACTACCACTACCACTACCACTACCACTACCACTACCACTACCACTACCACTACCACTACCACTACCACTACCACTACCACTACCACTACCACTACCACTACCACTACCACTACCACTACCACTACCACTACCACTACCACTACCACTACCACTACCACTACCACTACCACTACCACTACCACTACCACTACCACTACCACTACCACTACCACTACCACTACCACTACCACTACCACTACCACTACCACTACCACTACCACTACCACTACCACTACCACTACCACTACCACTACCACTACCACTACCACTACCACTACCACTACCACTACCACTACCACTACCACTACCACTACCACTACCACTACCACTACCACTACCACTACCACTACCACTACCACTACCACTACCACTACCACTACCACTACCACTACCACTACCACTACCACTACCACTACCACTACCACTACCACTACCACTACCACTACCACTACCACTACCACTACCACTACCACTACCACTACCACTACCACTACCACTACCACTACCACTACCACTACCACTACCACTACCACTACCACTACCACTACCACTACCACTACCACTACCACTACCACTACCACTACCACTACCACTACCACTACCACTACCACTACCACTACCACTACCACTACCACTACCACTACCACTACCACTACCACTACCACTACCACTACCACTACCACTACCACTACCACTACCACTACCACTACCACTACCACTACCACTACCACTACCACTACCACTACCACTACCACTACCACTACCACTACCACTACCACTACCACTACCACTACCACTACCACTACCACTACCACTACCACTACCACTACCACTACCACTACCACTACCACTACCACTACCACTACCACTACCACTACCACTACCACTACCACTACCACTACCACTACCACTACCACTACCACTACCACTACCACTACCACTACCACTACCACTACCACTACCACTACCACTACCACTACCACTACCACTACCACTACCACTACCACTACCACTACCACTACCACTACCACTACCACTACCACTACCACTACCACTACCACTACCACTACCACTACCACTACCACTACCACTACCACTACCACTACCACTACCACTACCACTACCACTACCACTACCACTACCACTACCACTACCACTACCACTACCACTACCACTACCACTACCACTACCACTACCACTACCACTACCACTACCACTACCACTACCACTACCACTACCACTACCACTACCACTACCACTACCACTACCACTACCACTACCACTACCACTACCACTACCACTACCACTACCACTACCACTACCACTACCACTACCA
This sequence comes from Melophagus ovinus, assembly GCA_023089585.1. Lineage (NCBI taxonomy): Eukaryota > Metazoa > Arthropoda > Insecta > Diptera > Hippoboscidae > Melophagus > Melophagus ovinus. Next base: position 75,460 of record JAKKIB010000251.1, on the reverse strand, counting down.
CTACCACTACCACTACCACTACCACTACCACTACCACTACCACTACCACTACCACTACCACTACCACTACCACTACCACTACCACTACCACTACCACTACCACTACCACTACCACTACCACTACCACTACCACTACCACTACCACTACCACTACCACTACCACTACCACTACCACTACCACTACCACTACCACTACCACTACCACTACCACTACCACTACCACTACCACTACCACTACCACTACCACTACCACTACCACTACCACTACCACTACCACTACCACTACCACTACCACTACCACTACCACTACCACTACCACTACCACTACCACTACCACTACCACTACCACTACCACTACCACTACCACTACCACTACCACTACCACTACCACTACCACTACCACTACCACTACCACTACCACTACCACTACCACTACCACTACCACTACCACTACCACTACCACTACCACTACCACTACCACTACCACTACCACTACCACTACCACTACCACTACCACTACCACTACCACTACCACTACCACTACCACTACCACTACCACTACCACTACCACTACCACTACCACTACCACTACCACTACCACTACCACTACCACTACCACTACCACTACCACTACCACTACCACTACCACTACCACTACCACTACCACTACCACTACCACTACCACTACCACTACCACTACCACTACCACTACCACTACCACTACCACTACCACTACCACTACCACTACCACTACCACTACCACTACCACTACCACTACCACTACCACTACCACTACCACTACCACTACCACTACCACTACCACTACCACTACCACTACCACTACCACTACCACTACCACTACCACTACCACTACCACTACCACTACCACTACCACTACCACTACCACTACCACTACCACTACCACTACCACTACCACTACCACTACCACTACCACTACCACTACCACTACCACTACCACTACCACTACCACTACCACTACCACTACCACTACCACTACCACTACCACTACCACTACCACTACCACTACCACTACCACTACCACTACCACTACCACTACCACTACCACTACCACTACCACTACCACTACCACTACCACTACCACTACCACTACCACTACCACTACCACTACCACTACCACTACCACTACCACTACCACTACCACTACCACTACCACTACCACTACCACTACCACTACCACTACCACTACCACTACCACTACCACTACCACTACCACTACCACTACCACTACCACTACCACTACCACTACCACTACCACTACCACTACCACTACCACTACCACTACCACTACCACTACCACTACCACTACCACTACCACTACCACTACCACTACCACTACCACTACCACTACCACTACCACTACCACTACCACTACCACTACCACTACCACTACCACTACCACTACCACTACCACTACCACTACCACTACCACTACCACTACCACTACCACTACCACTACCACTACCACTACCACTACCACTACCACTACCACTACCACTACCACTACCACTACCACTACCACTACCACTACCACTACCACTACCACTACCACTACCACTACCACTACCACTACCACTACCACTACCACTACCACTACCACTACCACTACCACTACCACTACCACTACCACTACCACTACCACTACCACTACCACTACCACTACCACTACCACTACCACTACCACTACCACTACCACTACCACTACCACTACCACTACCACTACCACTACCACTACCACTACCACTACCACTACCACTACCACTACCACTACCACTACCACTACCACTACCACTACCACTACCACTACCACTACCACTACCACTACCACTACCACTACCACTACCACTACCACTACCACTACCACTACCACTACCACTACCACTACCACTACCACTACCACTACCACTACCACTACCACTACCACTACCACTACCACTACCACTACCACTACCACTACCACTACCACTACCACTACCACTACCACTACCACTACCACTACCACTACCACTACCACTACCACTACCACTACCACTACCACTACCACTACCACTACCACTACCACTACCACTACCACTACCACTACCACTACCACTACCACTACCACTACCACTACCACTACCACTACCACTACCACTACCACTACCACTACCACTACCACTACCACTACCACTACCACTACCACTACCACTACCACTACCACTACCACTACCACTACCACTACCACTACCACTACCACTACCACTACCACTACCACTACCACTACCACTACCACTACCACTACCACTACCACTACCACTACCACTACCACTACCACTACCACTACCACTACCACTACCACTACCACTACCACTACCACTACCACTACCACTACCACTACCACTACCACTACCACTACCACTACCACTACCACTACCACTACCACTACCACTACCACTACCACTACCACTACCACTACCACTACCACTACCACTACCACTACCACTACCACTACCACTACCACTACCACTACCACTACCACTACCACTACCACTACCACTACCACTACCACTACCACTACCACTACCACTACCACTACCACTACCACTACCACTACCACTACCACTACCACTACCACTACCACTACCACTACCACTACCACTACCACTACCACTACCACTACCACTACCACTACCACTACCACTACCACTACCACTACCACTACCACTACCACTACCACTACCACTACCACTACCACTACCACTACCACTACCACTACCACTACCACTACCACTACCACTACCACTACCACTACCACTACCACTACCACTACCACTACCACTACCACTACCACTACCACTACCACTACCACTACCACTACCACTACCACTACCACTACCACTACCACTACCACTACCACTACCACTACCACTACCACTACCACTACCACTACCACTACCACTACCACTACCACTACCACTACCACTACCACTACCACTACCACTACCACTACCACTACCACTACCACTACCACTACCACTACCACTACCACTACCACTACCACTACCACTACCACTACCACTACCACTACCACTACCACTACCACTACCACTACCACTACCACTACCACTACCACTACCACTACCACTACCACTACCACTACCACTACCACTACCACTACCACTACCACTACCACTACCACTACCACTACCACTACCACTACCACTACCACTACCACTACCACTACCACTACCACTACCACTACCACTACCACTACCACTACCACTACCACTACCACTACCACTACCACTACCACTACCACTACCACTACCACTACCACTACCACTACCACTACCACTACCACTACCACTACCACTACCACTACCACTACCACTACCACTACCACTACCACTACCACTACCACTACCACTACCACTACCACTACCACTACCACTACCACTACCACTACCACTACCACTACCACTACCACTACCACTACCACTACCACTACCACTACCACTACCACTACCACTACCACTACCACTACCACTACCACTACCACTACCACTACCACTACCACTACCACTACCACTACCACTACCACTACCACTACCACTACCACTACCACTACCACTACCACTACCACTACCACTACCACTACCACTACCACTACCACTACCACTACCACTACCACTACCACTACCACTACCACTACCACTACCACTACCACTACCACTACCACTACCACTACCACTACCACTACCACTACCACTACCACTACCACTACCACTACCACTACCACTACCACTACCACTACCACTACCACTACCACTACCACTACCACTACCACTACCACTACCACTACCACTACCACTACCACTACCACTACCACTACCACTACCACTACCACTACCACTACCACTACCACTACCACTACCACTACCACTACCACTACCACTACCACTACCACTACCACTACCACTACCACTACCACTACCACTACCACTACCACTACCACTACCACTACCACTACCACTACCACTACCACTACCACTACCACTACCACTACCACTACCACTACCACTACCACTACCACTACCACTACCACTACCACTACCACTACCACTACCACTACCACTACCACTACCACTACCACTACCACTACCACTACCACTACCACTACCACTACCACTACCACTACCACTACCACTACCACTACCACTACCACTACCACTACCACTACCACTACCACTACCACTACCACTACCACTACCACTACCACTACCACTACCACTACCACTACCACTACCACTACCACTACCACTACCACTACCACTACCACTACCACTACCACTACCACTACCACTACCACTACCACTACCACTACCACTACCACTACCACTACCACTACCACTACCACTACCACTACCACTACCACTACCACTACCACTACCACTACCACTACCACTACCACTACCACTACCACTACCACTACCACTACCACTACCACTACCACTACCACTACCACTACCACTACCACTACCACTACCACTACCACTACCACTACCACTACCACTACCACTACCACTACCACTACCACTACCACTACCACTACCACTACCACTACCACTACCACTACCACTACCACTACCACTACCACTACCACTACCACTACCACTACCACTACCACTACCACTACCACTACCACTACCACTACCACTACCACTACCACTACCACTACCACTACCACTACCACTACCACTACCACTACCACTACCACTACCACTACCACTACCACTACCACTACCACTACCACTACCACTACCACTACCACTACCACTACCACTACCACTACCACTACCACTACCACTACCACTACCACTACCACTACCACTACCACTACCACTACCACTACCACTACCACTACCACTACCACTACCACTACCACTACCACTACCACTACCACTACCACTACCACTACCACTACCACTACCACTACCACTACCACTACCACTACCACTACCACTACCACTACCACTACCACTACCACTACCACTACCACTACCACTACCACTACCACTACCACTACCACTACCACTACCACTACCACTACCACTACCACTACCACTACCACTACCACTACCACTACCACTACCACTACCACTACCACTACCACTACCACTACCACTACCACTACCACTACCACTACCACTACCACTACCACTACCACTACCACTACCACTACCACTACCACTACCACTACCACTACCACTACCACTACCACTACCACTACCACTACCACTACCACTACCACTACCACTACCACTACCACTACCACTACCACTACCACTACCACTACCACTACCACTACCACTACCACTACCACTACCACTACCACTACCACTACCACTACCACTACCACTACCACTACCACTACCACTACCACTACCACTACCACTACCACTACCACTACCACTACCACTACCACTACCACTACCACTACCACTACCACTACCACTACCACTACCACTACCACTACCACTACCACTACCACTACCACTACCACTACCACTACCACTACCACTACCACTACCACTACCACTACCACTACCACTACCACTACCACTACCACTACCACTACCACTACCACTACCACTACCACTACCACTACCACTACCACTACCACTACCACTACCACTACCACTACCACTACCACTACCACTACCACTACCACTACCACTACCACTACCACTACCACTACCACTACCACTACCACTACCACTACCACTACCACTACCACTACCACTACCACTACCACTACCACTACCACTACCACTACCACTACCACTACCACTACCACTACCACTACCACTACCACTACCACTACCACTACCACTACCACTACCACTACCACTACCACTACCACTACCACTACCACTACCACTACCACTACCACTACCACTACCACTACCACTACCACTACCACTACCACTACCACTACCACTACCACTACCACTACCACTACCACTACCACTACCACTACCACTACCACTACCACTACCACTACCACTACCACACTACCACTACCACTACCACTACCACTACCACTACCACTACCACTACCACTACCACTACCACTACCACTACCACTACCACTACCACTACCACTACCACTACCACTACCACTACCACTACCACTACCACTACCACTACCACTACCACTACCACTACCACTACCACTACCACTACCACTACCACTACCACTACCACTACCACTACCACTACCACTACCACTACCACTACCACTACCACTACCACTACCACTACCACTACCACTACCACTACCACTACCACTACCACTACCACTACCACTACCACTACCACTACCACTACCACTACCACTACCACTACCACTACCACTACCACTACCACTACCACTACCACTACCACTACCACTACCACTACCACTACCACTACCACTACCACTACCACTACCACTACCACTACCACTACCACTACCACTACCACTACCACTACCACTACCACTACCACTACCACTACCACTACCACTACCACTACCACTACCACTACCACTACCACTACCACTACCACTACCACTACCACTACCACTACCACTACCACTACCACTACCACTACCACTACCACTACCACTACCACTACCACTACCACTACCACTACCACTACCACTACCACTACCACTACCACTACCACTACCACTACCACTACCACTACCACTACCACTACCACCACTACCACTACCACTACCACTACCACTACCACTACCACTACCACTACCACTACCACTACCACTACCACTACCACTACCACTACCACTACCACTACCACTACCACTACCACTACCACTACCACTACCACTACCACTACCACTACCACTACCACTACCACTACCACTACCACTACCACTACCACTACCACTACCACTACCACTACCACTACCACTACCACTACCACTACCACTACCACTACCACTACCACTACCACTACCACTACCACTACCACTACCACTACCACTACCACTACCACTACCACTACCACTACCACTACCACTACCACTACCACTACCACTACCACTACCACTACCACTACCACTACCACTACCACTACCACTACCACTACCACTACCACTACCACTACCACTACCACTACCACTACCACTACCACTACCACTACCACTACCACTACCACTACCACTACCACTACCACTACCACTACCACTACCACTACCACTACCACTACCACTACCACTACCACTACCACTACCACTACCACTACCACTACCACTACCACTACCACTACCACTACCACTACCACTACCACTACCACTACCACTACCACTACCACTACCACTACCACTACCACTACCACTACCACTACCACTACCACTACCACTACCACTACCACTACCACTACCACTACCACTACCACTACCACTACCACTACCACTACCACTACCACTACCACTACCACTACCACTACCACTACCACTACCACTACCACTACCACTACCACTACCACTACCACTACCACTACCACTACCACTACCACTACCACTACCACTACCACTACCACTACCACTACCACTACCACTACCACTACCACTACCACTACCACTACCACTACCACTACCACTACCACTACCACTACCACTACCACTACCACTACCACTACCACTACCACTACCACTACCACTACCACTACCACTACCACTACCACTACCACTACCACTACCACTACCACTACCACTACCACTACCACTACCACTACCACTACCACTACCACTACCACTACCACTACCACTACCACTACCACTACCACTACCACTACCACTACCACTACCACTACCACTACCACTACCACTACCACTACCACTACCACTACCACTACCACTACCACTACCACTACCACTACCACTACCACTACCACTACCACTACCACTACCACTACCACTACCACTACCACTACCACTACCACTACCACTACCACTACCACTACCACTACCACTACCACTACCACTACCACTACCACTACCACTACCACTACCACTACCACTACCACTACCACTACCACTACCACTACCACTACCACTACCACTACCACTACCACTACCACTACCACTACCACTACCACTACCACTACCACTACCACTACCACTACCACTACCACTACCACTACCACTACCACTACCACTACCACTACCACTACCACTACCACTACCACTACCACTACCACTACCACTACCACTACCACTACCACTACCACTACCACTACCACTACCACTACCACTACCACTACCACTACCACTACCACTACCACTACCACTACCACTACCACTACCACTACCACTACCACTACCACTACCACTACCACTACCACTACCACTACCACTACCACTACCACTACCACTACCACTACCACTACCACTACCACTACCACTACCACTACCACTACCACTACCACTACCACTACCACTACCACTACCACTACCACTACCACTACCACTACCACTACCACTACCACTACCACTACCACTACCACTACCACTACCACTACCACTACCACTACCACTACCACTACCACTACCACTACCACTACCACTACCACTACCACTACCACTACCACTACCACTACCACTACCACTACCACTACCACTACCACTACCACTACCACTACCACTACCACTACCACTACCACTACCACTACCACTACCACTACCACTACCACTACCACTACCACTACCACTACCACTACCACTACCACTACCACTACCACTACCACTACCACTACCACTACCACTACCACTACCACTACCACTACCACTACCACTACCACTACCACTACCACTACCACTACCACTACCACTACCACTACCACTACCACTACCACTACCACTACCACTACCACTACCACTACCACTACCACTACCACTACCACTACCACTACCACTACCACTACCACTACCACTACCACTACCACTACCACTACCACTACCACTACCACTACCACTACCACTACCACTACCACTACCACTACCACTACCACTACCACTACCACTACCACTACCACTACCACTACCACTACCACTACCACTACCACTACCACTACCACTACCACTACCACTACCACTACCACTACCACTACCACTACCACTACCACTACCACTACCACTACCACTACCACTACCACTACCACTACCACTACCACTACCACTACCACTACCACTACCACTACCACTACCACTACCACTACCACTACCACTACCACTACCACTACCACTACCACTACCACTACCACTACCACTACCACTACCACTACCACTACCACTACCACTACCACTACCACTACCACTACCACTACCACTACCACTACCACTACCACTACCACTACCACTACCACTACCACTACCACTACCACTACCACTACCACTACCACTACCACTACCACTACCACTACCACTACCACTACCACTACCACTACCACTACCACTACCACTACCACTACCACTACCACTACCACTACCACTACCACTACCACTACCACTACCACTACCACTACCACTACCACTACCACTACCACTACCACTACCACTACCACTACCACTACCACTACCACTACCACTACCACTACCACTACCACTACCACTACCACTACCACTACCACTACCACTACCACTACCACTACCACTACCACTACCACTACCACTACCACTACCACTACCACTACCACTACCACTACCACTACCACTACCACTACCACTACCACTACCACTACCACTACCACTACCACTACCACTACCACTACCACTACCACTACCACTACCACTACCACTACCACTACCACTACCACTACCACTACCACTACCACTACCACTACCACTACCACTACCACTACCACTACCACTACCACTACCACTACCACTACCACTACCACTACCACTACCACTACCACTACCACTACCACTACCACTACCACTACCACTACCACTACCACTACCACTACCACTACCACTACCACTACCACTACCACTACCACTACCACTACCACTACCACTACCACTACCACTACCACTACCACTACCACTACCACTACCACTACCACTACCACTACCACTACCACTACCACTACCACTACCACTACCACTACCACTACCACTACCACTACCACTACCACTACCACTACCACTACCACTACCACTACCACTACCACTACCACTACCACTACCACTACCACTACCACTACCACTACCACTACCACTACCACTACCACTACCACTACCACTACCACTACCACTACCACTACCACTACCACTACCACTACCACTACCACTACCACTACCACTACCACTACCACTACCACTACCACTACCACTACCACTACCACTACCACTACCACTACCACTACCACTACCACTACCACTACCACTACCACTACCACTACCACTACCACTACCACTACCACTACCACTACCACTACCACTACCACTACCACTACCACTACCACTACCACTACCACTACCACTACCACTACCACTACCACTACCACTACCACTACCACTACCACTACCACTACCACTACCACTACCACTACCACTACCACTACCACTACCACTACCACTACCACTACCACTACCACTACCACTACCACTACCACTACCACTACCACTACCACTACCACTACCACTACCACTACCACTACCACTACCACTACCACTACCACTACCACTACCACTACCACTACCACTACCACTACCACTACCACTACCACTACCACTACCACTACCACTACCACTACCACTACCACTACCACTACCACTACCACTACCACTACCACTACCACTACCACTACCACTACCACTACCACTACCACTACCACTACCACTACCACTACCACTACCACTACCACTACCACTACCACTACCACTACCACTACCACTACCACTACCACTACCACTACCACTACCACTACCACTACCACTACCACTACCACTACCACTACCACTACCACTACCACTACCACTACCACTACCACTACCACTACCACTACCACTACCACTACCACTACCACTACCACTACCACTACCACTACCACTACCACTACCACTACCACTACCACTACCACTACCACTACCACTACCACTACCACTACCACTACCACTACCACTACCACTACCACTACCACTACCACTACCACTACCACTACCACTACCACTACCACTACCACTACCACTACCACTACCACTACCACTACCACTACCACTACCACTACCACTACCACTACCACTACCACTACCACTACCACTACCACTACCACTACCACTACCACTACCACTACCACTACCACTACCACTACCACTACCACTACCACTACCACTACCACTACCACTACCACTACCACTACCACTACCACTACCACTACCACTACCACTACCACTACCACTACCACTACCACTACCACTACCACTACCACTACCACTACCACTACCACTACCACTACCACTACCACTACCACTACCACTACCACTACCACTACCACTACCACTACCACTACCACTACCACTACCACTACCACTACCACTACCACTACCACTACCACTACCACTACCACTACCACTACCACTACCACTACCACTACCACTACCACTACCACTACCACTACCACTACCACTACCACTACCACTACCACTACCACTACCACTACCACTACCACTACCACTACCACTACCACTACCACTACCACTACCACTACCACTACCACTACCACTACCACTACCACTACCACTACCACTACCACTACCACTACCACTACCACTACCACTACCACTACCACTACCACTACCACTACCACTACCACTACCACTACCACTACCACTACCACTACCACTACCACTACCACTACCACTACCACTACCACTACCACTACCACTACCACTACCACTACCACTACCACTACCACTACCACTACCACTACCACTACCACTACCACTACCACTACCACTACCACTACCACTACCACTACCACTACCACTACCACTACCACTACCACTACCACTACCACTACCACTACCACTACCACTACCACTACCACTACCACTACCACTACCACTACCACTACCACTACCACTACCACTACCACTACCACTACCACTACCACTACCACTACCACTACCACTACCACTACCACTACCACTACCACTACCACTACCACTACCACTACCACTACCACTACCACTACCACTACCACTACCACTACCACTACCACTACCACTACCACTACCACTACCACTACCACTACCACTACCACTACCACTACCACTACCACTACCACTACCACTACCACTACCACTACCACTACCACTACCACTACCACTACCACTACCACTACCACTACCACTACCACTACCACTACCACTACCACTACCACTACCACTACCACTACCACTACCACTACCACTACCACTACCACTACCACTACCACTACCACTACCACTACCACTACCACTACCACTACCACTACCACTACCACTACCACTACCACTACCACTACCACTACCACTACCACTACCACTACCACTACCACTACCACTACCACTACCACTACCACTACCACTACCACTACCACTACCACTACCACTACCACTACCACTACCACTACCACTACCACTACCACTACCACTACCACTACCACTACCACTACCACTACCACTACCACTACCACTACCACTACCACTACCACTACCACTACCACTACCACTACCACTACCACTACCACTACCACTACCACTACCACTACCACTACCACTACCACTACCACTACCACTACCACTACCACTACCACTACCACTACCACTACCACTACCACTACCACTACCACTACCACTACCACTACCACTACCACTACCACTACCACTACCACTACCACTACCACTACCACTACCACTACCACTACCACTACCACTACCACTACCACTACCACTACCACTACCACTACCACTACCACTACCACTACCACTACCACTACCACTACCACTACCACTACCACTACCACTACCACTACCACTACCACTACCACTACCACTACCACTACCACTACCACTACCACTACCACTACCACTACCACTACCACTACCACTACCACTACCACTACCACTACCACTACCACTACCACTACCACTACCACTACCACTACCACTACCACTACCACTACCACTACCACTACCACTACCACTACCACTACCACTACCACTACCACTACCACTACCACTACCACTACCACTACCACTACCACTACCACTACCACTACCACTACCACTACCACTACCACTACCACTACCACTACCACTACCACTACCACTACCACTACCACTACCACTACCACTACCACTACCACTACCACTACCACTACCACTACCACTACCACTACCACTACCACTACCACTACCACTACCACTACCACTACCACTACCACTACCACTACCACTACCACTACCACTACCACTACCACTACCACTACCACTACCACTACCACTACCACTACCACTACCACTACCACTACCACTACCACTACCACTACCACTACCACTACCACTACCACTACCACTACCACTACCACTACCACTACCACTACCACTACCACTACCACTACCACTACCACTACCACTACCACTACCACTACCACTACCACTACCACTACCACTACCACTACCACTACCACTACCACTACCACTACCACTACCACTACCACTACCACTACCACTACCACTACCACTACCACTACCACTACCACTACCACTACCACTACCACTACCACTACCACTACCACTACCACTACCACTACCACTACCACTACCACTACCACTACCACTACCACTACCACTACCACTACCACTACCACTACCACTACCACTACCACTACCACTACCACTACCACTACCACTACCACTACCACTACCACTACCACTACCACTACCACTACCACTACCACTACCACTACCACTACCACTACCACTACCACTACCACTACCACTACCACTACCACTACCACTACCACTACCACTACCACTACCACTACCACTACCACTACCACTACCACTACCACTACCACTACCACTACCACTACCACTACCACTACCACTACCACTACCACTACCACTACCACTACCACTACCACTACCACTACCACTACCACTACCACTACCACTACCACTACCACTACCACTACCACTACCACTACCACTACCACTACCACTACCACTACCACTACCACTACCACTACCACTACCACTACCACTACCACTACCACTACCACTACCACTACCACTACCACTACCACTACCACTACCACTACCACTACCACTACCACTACCACTACCACTACCACTACCACTACCACTACCACTACCACTACCACTACCACTACCACTACCACTACCACTACCACTACCACTACCACTACCACTACCACTACCACTACCACTACCACTACCACTACCACTACCACTACCACTACCACTACCACTACCACTACCACTACCACTACCACTACCACTACCACTACCACTACCACTACCACTACCACTACCACTACCACTACCACTACCACTACCACTACCACTACCACTACCACTACCACTACCACTACCACTACCACTACCACTACCACTACCACTACCACTACCACTACCACTACCACTACCACTACCACTACCACTACCACTACCACTACCACTACCACTACCACTACCACTACCACTACCACTACCACTACCACTACCACTACCACTACCACTACCACTACCACTACCACTACCACTACCACTACCACTACCACTACCACTACCACTACCACTACCACTACCACTACCACTACCACTACCACTACCACTACCACTACCACTACCACTACCACTACCACTACCACTACCACTACCACTACCACTACCACTACCACTACCACTACCACTACCACTACCACTACCACTACCACTACCACTACCACTACCACTACCACTACCACTACCACTACCACTACCACTACCACTACCACTACCACTACCACTACCACTACCACTACCACTACCACTACCACTACCACTACCACTACCACTACCACTACCACTACCACTACCACTACCACTACCACTACCACTACCACTACCACTACCACTACCACTACCACTACCACTACCACTACCACTACCACTACCACTACCACTACCACTACCACTACCACTACCACTACCACTACCACTACCACTACCACTACCACTACCACTACCACTACCACTACCACTACCACTACCACTACCACTACCACTACCACTACCACTACCACTACCACTACCACTACCACTACCACTACCACTACCACTACCACTACCACTACCACTACCACTACCACTACCACTACCACTACCACTACCACTACCACTACCACTACCACTACCACTACCACTACCACTACCACTACCACTACCACTACCACTACCACTACCACTACCACTACCACTACCACTACCACTACCACTACCACTACCACTACCACTACCACTACCACTACCACTACCACTACCACTACCACTACCACTACCACTACCACTACCACTACCACTACCACTACCACTACCACTACCACTACCACTACCACTACCACTACCACTACCACTACCACTACCACTACCACTACCACTACCACTACCACTACCACTACCACTACCACTACCACTACCACTACCACTACCACTACCACTACCACTACCACTACCACTACCACTACCACTACCACTACCACTACCACTACCACTACCACTACCACTACCACTACCACTACCACTACCACTACCACTACCACTACCACTACCACTACCACTACCACTACCACTACCACTACCACTACCACTACCACTACCCACTACCACTACCACTACCACTACCACTACCACTACCACTACCACTACCACTACCACTACCACTACCACTACCACTACCACTACCACTACCACTACCACTACCACTACCACTACCACTACCACTACCACTACCACTACCACTACCACTACCACTACCACTACCACTACCACTACCACTACCACTACCACTACCACTACCACTACCACTACCACTACCACTACCACTACCACTACCACTACCACTACCACTACCACTACCACTACCACTACCACTACCACTACCACTACCACTACCACTACCACTACCACTACCACTACCACTACCACTACCACTACCACTACCACTACCACTACCACTACCACTACCACTACCACTACCACTACCACTACCACTACCACTACCACTACCACTACCACTACCACTACCACTACCACTACCACTACCACTACCACTACCACTACCACTACCACTACCACTACCACTACCACTACCACTACCACTACCACTACCACTACCACTACCACTACCACTACCACTACCACTACCACTACCACTACCACTACCACTACCACTACCACTACCACTACCACTACCACTACCACTACCACTACCACTACCACTACCACTACCACTACCACTACCACTACCACTACCACTACCACTACCACTACCACTACCACTACCACTACCACTACCACTACCACTACCACTACCACTACCACTACCACTACCACTACCACTACCACTACCACTACCACTACCACTACCACTACCACTACCACTACCACTACCACTACCACTACCACTACCACTACCACTACCACTACCACTACCACTACCACTACCACTACCACTACCACTACCACTACCACTACCACTACCACTACCACTACCACTACCACTACCACTACCACTACCACTACCACTACCACTACCACTACCACTACCACTACCACTACCACTACCACTACCACTACCACTACCACTACCACTACCACTACCACTACCACTACCACTACCACTACCACTACCACTACCACTACCACTACCACTACCACTACCACTACCACTACCACTACCACTACCACTACCACTACCACTACCACTACCACTACCACTACCACTACCACTACCACTACCACTACCACTACCACTACCACTACCACTACCACTACCACTACCACTACCACTACCACTACCACTACCACTACCACTACCACTACCACTACCACTACCACTACCACTACCACTACCACTACCACTACCACTACCACTACCACTACCACTACCACTACCACTACCACTACCACTACCACTACCACTACCACTACCACTACCACTACCACTACCACTACCACTACCACTACCACTACCACTACCACTACCACTACCACTACCACTACCACTACCACTACCACTACCACTACCACTACCACTACCACTACCACTACCACTACCACTACCACTACCACTACCACTACCACTACCACTACCACTACCACTACCACTACCACTACCACTACCACTACCACTACCACTACCACTACCACTACCACTACCACTACCACTACCACTACCACTACCACTACCACTACCACTACCACTACCACTACCACTACCACTACCACTACCACTACCACTACCACTACCACTACCACTACCACTACCACTACCACTACCACTACCACTACCACTACCACTACCACTACCACTACCACTACCACTACCACTACCACTACCACTACCACTACCACTACCACTACCACTACCACTACCACTACCACTACCACTACCACTACCACTACCACTACCACTACCACTACCACTACCACTACCACTACCACTACCACTACCACTACCACTACCACTACCACTACCACTACCACTACCACTACCACTACCACTACCACTACCACTACCACTACCACTACCACTACCACTACCACTACCACTACCACTACCACTACCACTACCACTACCACTACCACTACCACTACCACTACCACTACCACTACCACTACCACTACCACTACCACTACCACTACCACTACCACTACCACTACCACTACCACTACCACTACCACTACCACTACCACTACCACTACCACTACCACTACCACTACCACTACCACTACCACTACCACTACCACTACCACTACCACTACCACTACCACTACCACTACCACTACCACTACCACTACCACTACCACTACCACTACCACTACCACTACCACTACCACTACCACTACCACTACCACTACCACTACCACTACCACTACCACTACCACTACCACTACCACTACCACTACCACTACCACTACCACTACCACTACCACTACCACTACCACTACCACTACCACTACCACTACCACTACCACTACCACTACCACTACCACTACCACTACCACTACCACTACCACTACCACTACCACTACCACTACCACTACCACTACCACTACCACTACCACTACCACTACCACTACCACTACCACTACCACTACCACTACCACTACCACTACCACTACCACTACCACTACCACTACCACTACCACTACCACTACCACTACCACTACCACTACCACTACCACTACCACTACCACTACCACTACCACTACCACTACCACTACCACTACCACTACCACTACCACTACCACTACCACTACCACTACCACTACCACTACCACTACCACTACCACTACCACTACCACTACCACTACCACTACCACTACCACTACCACTACCACTACCACTACCACTACCACTACCACTACCACTACCACTACCACTACCACTACCACTACCACTACCACTACCACTACCACTACCACTACCACTACCACTACCACTACCACTACCACTACCACTACCACTACCACTACCACTACCACTACCACTACCACTACCACTACCACTACCACTACCACTACCACTACCACTACCACTACCACTACCACTACCACTACCACTACCACACTACCACTACCACTACCACTACCACTACCACTACCACTACCACTACCACTACCACTACCACTACCACTACCACTACCACTACCACTACCACTACCACTACCACTACCACTACCACTACCACTACCACTACCACTACCACTACCACTACCACTACCACTACCACTACCACTACCACTACCACTACCACTACCACTACCACTACCACTACCACTACCACTACCACTACCACTACCACTACCACTACCACTACCACTACCACTACCACTACCACTACCACTACCACTACCACTACCACTACCACTACCACTACCACTACCACTACCACTACCACTACCACTACCACTACCACTACCACTACCACTACCACTACCACTACCACTACCACTACCACTACCACTACCACTACCACTACCACTACCACTACCACTACCACTACCACTACCACTACCACTACCACTACCACTACCACTACCACTACCACTACCACTACCACTACCACTACCACTACCACTACCACTACCACTACCACTACCACTACCACTACCACTACCACTACCACTACCACTACCACTACCACTACCACTACCACTACCACTACCACTACCACTACCACTACCACTACCACTACCACTACCACTACCACTACCACTACCACTACCACTACCACTACCACTACCACTACCACTACCACTACCACTACCACTACCACTACCACTACCACTACCACTACCACTACCACTACCACTACCACTACCACTACCACTACCACTACCACTACCACTACCACTACCACTACCACTACCACTACCACTACCACTACCACTACCACTACCACTACCACTACCACTACCACTACCACTACCACTACCACTACCACTACCACTACCACTACCACTACCACTACCACTACCACTACCACTACCACTACCACTACCACTACCACTACCACTACCACTACCACTACCACTACCACTACCACTACCACTACCACTACCACTACCACTACCACTACCACTACCACTACCACTACCACTACCACTACCACTACCACTACCACTACCACTACCACTACCACTACCACTACCACTACCACTACCACTACCACTACCACTACCACTACCACTACCACTACCACTACCACTACCACTACCACTACCACTACCACTACCACTACCACTACCACTACCACTACCACTACCACTACCACTACCACTACCACTACCACTACCACTACCACTACCACTACCACTACCACTACCACTACCACTACCACTACCACTACCACTACCACTACCACTACCACTACCACTACCACTACCACTACCACTACCACTACCACTACCACTACCACTACCACTACCACTACCACTACCACTACCACTACCACTACCACTACCACTACCACTACCACTACCACTACCACTACCACTACCACTACCACTACCACTACCACTACCACTACCACTACCACTACCACTACCACTACCACTACCACTACCACTACCACTACCACTACCACTACCACTACCACTACCACTACCACTACCACTACCACTACCACTACCACTACCACTACCACTACCACTACCACTACCACTACCACTACCACTACCACTACCACTACCACTACCACTACCACTACCACTACCACTACCACTACCACTACCACTACCACTACCACTACCACTACCACTACCACTACCACTACCACTACCACTACCACTACCACTACCACTACCACTACCACTACCACTACCACTACCACTACCACTACCACTACCACTACCACTACCACTACCACTACCACTACCACTACCACTACCACTACCACTACCACTACCACTACCACTACCACTACCACTACCACTACCACTACCACTACCACTACCACTACCACTACCACTACCACTACCACTACCACTACCACTACCACTACCACTACCACTACCACTACCACTACCACTACCACTACCACTACCACTACCACTACCACTACCACTACCACTACCACTACCACTACCACTACCACTACCACTACCACTACCACTACCACTACCACTACCACTACCACTACCACTACCACTACCACTACCACTACCACTACCACTACCACTACCACTACCACTACCACTACCACTACCACTACCACTACCACTACCACTACCACTACCACTACCACTACCACTACCACTACCACTACCACTACCACTACCACTACCACTACCACTACCACTACCACTACCACTACCACTACCACTACCACTACCACTACCACTACCACTACCACTACCACTACCACTACCACTACCACTACCACTACCACTACCACTACCACTACCACTACCACTACCACTACCACTACCACTACCACTACCACTACCACTACCACTACCACTACCACTACCACTACCACTACCACTACCACTACCACTACCACTACCACTACCACTACCACTACCACTACCACTACCACTACCACTACCACTACCACTACCACTACCACTACCACTACCACTACCACTACCACTACCACTACCACTACCACTACCACTACCACTACCACTACCACTACCACTACCACTACCACTACCACTACCACTACCACTACCACTACCACTACCACTACCACTACCACTACCACTACCACTACCACTACCACTACCACTACCACTACCACTACCACTACCACTACCACTACCACTACCACTACCACTACCACTACCACTACCACTACCACTACCACTACCACTACCACTACCACTACCACTACCACTACCACTACCACTACCACTACCACTACCACTACCACTACCACTACCACTACCACTACCACTACCACTACCACTACCACTACCACTACCACTACCACTACCACTACCACTACCACTACCACTACCACTACCACTACCACTACCACTACCACTACCACTACCACTACCACTACCACTACCACTACCACTACCACTACCACTACCACTACCACTACCACTACCACTACCACTACCACTACCACTACCACTACCACTACCACTACCACTACCACTACCACTACCACTACCACTACCACTACCACTACCACTACCACTACCACTACCACTACCACTACCACTACCACTACCACTACCACTACCACTACCACTACCACTACCACTACCACTACCACTACCACTACCACTACCACTACCACTACCACTACCACTACCACTACCACTACCACTACCACTACCACTACCACTACCACTACCACTACCACTACCACTACCACTACCACTACCACTACCACTACCACTACCACTACCACTACCACTACCACTACCACTACCACTACCACTACCACTACCACTACCACTACCACTACCACTACCACTACCACTACCACTACCACTACCACTACCACTACCACTACCACTACCACTACCACTACCACTACCACTACCACTACCACTACCACTACCACTACCACTACCACTACCACTACCACTACCACTACCACTACCACTACCACTACCACTACCACTACCACTACCACTACCACTACCACTACCACTACCACTACCACTACCACTACCACTACCACTACCACTACCACTACCACTACCACTACCACTACCACTACCACTACCACTACCACTACCACTACCACTACCACTACCACTACCACTACCACTACCACTACCACTACCACTACCACTACCACTACCACTACCACTACCACTACCACTACCACTACCACTACCACTACCACTACCACTACCACTACCACTACCACTACCACTACCACTACCACTACCACTACCACTACCACTACCACTACCACTACCACTACCACTACCACTACCACTACCACTACCACTACCACTACCACTACCACTACCACTACCACTACCACTACCACTACCACT
Organism: Melophagus ovinus; assembly: GCA_023089585.1. Lineage (NCBI taxonomy): Eukaryota > Metazoa > Arthropoda > Insecta > Diptera > Hippoboscidae > Melophagus > Melophagus ovinus. The sequence continues at coordinate 52,626 of JAKKIB010000251.1, read as the reverse complement.
ACCACTACCACTACCACTACCACTACCACTACCACTACCACTACCACTACCACTACCACTACCACTACCACTACCACTACCACTACCACTACCACTACCACTACCACTACCACTACCACTACCACTACCACTACCACTACCACTACCACTACCACTACCACTACCACTACCACTACCACTACCACTACCACTACCACTACCACTACCACTACCACTACCACTACCACTACCACTACCACTACCACTACCACTACCACTACCACTACCACTACCACTACCACTACCACTACCACTACCACTACCACTACCACTACCACTACCACTACCACTACCACTACCACTACCACTACCACTACCACTACCACTACCACTACCACTACCACTACCACTACCACTACCACTACCACTACCACTACCACTACCACTACCACTACCACTACCACTACCACTACCACTACCACTACCACTACCACTACCACTACCACTACCACTACCACTACCACTACCACTACCACTACCACTACCACTACCACTACCACTACCACTACCACTACCACTACCACTACCACTACCACTACCACTACCACTACCACTACCACTACCACTACCACTACCACTACCACTACCACTACCACTACCACTACCACTACCACTACCACTACCACTACCACTACCACTACCACTACCACTACCACTACCACTACCACTACCACTACCACTACCACTACCACTACCACTACCACTACCACTACCACTACCACTACCACTACCACTACCACTACCACTACCACTACCACTACCACTACCACTACCACTACCACTACCACTACCACTACCACTACCACTACCACTACCACTACCACTACCACTACCACTACCACTACCACTACCACTACCACTACCACTACCACTACCACTACCACTACCACTACCACTACCACTACCACTACCACTACCACTACCACTACCACTACCACTACCACTACCACTACCACTACCACTACCACTACCACTACCACTACCACTACCACTACCACTACCACTACCACTACCACTACCACTACCACTACCACTACCACTACCACTACCACTACCACTACCACTACCACTACCACTACCACTACCACTACCACTACCACTACCACTACCACTACCACTACCACTACCACTACCACTACCACTACCACTACCACTACCACTACCACTACCACTACCACTACCACTACCACTACCACTACCACTACCACTACCACTACCACTACCACTACCACTACCACTACCACTACCACTACCACTACCACTACCACTACCACTACCACTACCACTACCACTACCACTACCACTACCACTACCACTACCACTACCACTACCACTACCACTACCACTACCACTACCACTACCACTACCACTACCACTACCACTACCACTACCACTACCACTACCACTACCACTACCACTACCACTACCACTACCACTACCACTACCACTACCACTACCACTACCACTACCACTACCACTACCACTACCACTACCACTACCACTACCACTACCACTACCACTACCACTACCACTACCACTACCACTACCACTACCACTACCACTACCACTACCACTACCACTACCACTACCACTACCACTACCACTACCACTACCACTACCACTACCACTACCACTACCACTACCACTACCACTACCACTACCACTACCACTACCACTACCACTACCACTACCACTACCACTACCACTACCACTACCACTACCACTACCACTACCACTACCACTACCACTACCACTACCACTACCACTACCACTACCACTACCACTACCACTACCACTACCACTACCACTACCACTACCACTACCACTACCACTACCACTACCACTACCACTACCACTACCACTACCACTACCACTACCACTACCACTACCACTACCACTACCACTACCACTACCACTACCACTACCACTACCACTACCACTACCACTACCACTACCACTACCACTACCACTACCACTACCACTACCACTACCACTACCACTACCACTACCACTACCACTACCACTACCACTACCACTACCACTACCACTACCACTACCACTACCACTACCACTACCACTACCACTACCACTACCACTACCACTACCACTACCACTACCACTACCACTACCACTACCACTACCACTACCACTACCACTACCACTACCACTACCACTACCACTACCACTACCACTACCACTACCACTACCACTACCACTACCACTACCACTACCACTACCACTACCACTACCACTACCACTACCACTACCACTACCACTACCACTACCACTACCACTACCACTACCACTACCACTACCACTACCACTACCACTACCACTACCACTACCACTACCACTACCACTACCACTACCACTACCACTACCACTACCACTACCACTACCACTACCACTACCACTACCACTACCACTACCACTACCACTACCACTACCACTACCACTACCACTACCACTACCACTACCACTACCACTACCACTACCACTACCACTACCACTACCACTACCACTACCACTACCACTACCACTACCACTACCACTACCACTACCACTACCACTACCACTACCACTACCACTACCACTACCACTACCACTACCACTACCACTACCACTACCACTACCACTACCACTACCACTACCACTACCACTACCACTACCACTACCACTACCACTACCACTACCACTACCACTACCACTACCACTACCACTACCACTACCACTACCACTACCACTACCACTACCACTACCACTACCACTACCACTACCACTACCACTACCACTACCACTACCACTACCACTACCACTACCACTACCACTACCACTACCACTACCACTACCACTACCACTACCACTACCACTACCACTACCACTACCACTACCACTACCACTACCACTACCACTACCACTACCACTACCACTACCACTACCACTACCACTACCACTACCACTACCACTACCACTACCACTACCACTACCACTACCACTACCACTACCACTACCACTACCACTACCACTACCACTACCACTACCACTACCACTACCACTACCACTACCACTACCACTACCACTACCACTACCACTACCACTACCACTACCACTACCACTACCACTACCACTACCACTACCACTACCACTACCACTACCACTACCACTACCACTACCACTACCACTACCACTACCACTACCACTACCACTACCACTACCACTACCACTACCACTACCACTACCACTACCACTACCACTACCACTACCACTACCACTACCACTACCACTACCACTACCACTACCACTACCACTACCACTACCACTACCACTACCACTACCACTACCACTACCACTACCACTACCACTACCACTACCACTACCACTACCACTACCACTACCACTACCACTACCACTACCACTACCACTACCACTACCACTACCACTACCACTACCACTACCACTACCACTACCACTACCACTACCACTACCACTACCACTACCACTACCACTACCACTACCACTACCACTACCACTACCACTACCACTACCACTACCACTACCACTACCACTACCACTACCACTACCACTACCACTACCACTACCACTACCACTACCACTACCACTACCACTACCACTACCACTACCACTACCACTACCACTACCACTACCACTACCACTACCACTACCACTACCACTACCACTACCACTACCACTACCACTACCACTACCACTACCACTACCACTACCACTACCACTACCACTACCACTACCACTACCACTACCACTACCACTACCACTACCACTACCACTACCACTACCACTACCACTACCACTACCACTACCACTACCACTACCACTACCACTACCACTACCACTACCACTACCACTACCACTACCACTACCACTACCACTACCACTACCACTACCACTACCACTACCACTACCACTACCACTACCACTACCACTACCACTACCACTACCACTACCACTACCACTACCACTACCACTACCACTACCACTACCACTACCACTACCACTACCACTACCACTACCACTACCACTACCACTACCACTACCACTACCACTACCACTACCACTACCACTACCACTACCACTACCACTACCACTACCACTACCACTACCACTACCACTACCACTACCACTACCACTACCACTACCACTACCACTACCACTACCACTACCACTACCACTACCACTACCACTACCACTACCACTACCACTACCACTACCACTACCACTACCACTACCACTACCACTACCACTACCACTACCACTACCACTACCACTACCACTACCACTACCACTACCACTACCACTACCACTACCACTACCACTACCACTACCACTACCACTACCACTACCACTACCACTACCACTACCACTACCACTACCACTACCACTACCACTACCACTACCACTACCACTACCACTACCACTACCACTACCACTACCACTACCACTACCACTACCACTACCACTACCACTACCACTACCACTACCACTACCACTACCACTACCACTACCACTACCACTACCACTACCACTACCACTACCACTACCACTACCACTACCACTACCACTACCACTACCACTACCACTACCACTACCACTACCACTACCACTACCACTACCACTACCACTACCACTACCACTACCACTACCACTACCACTACCACTACCACTACCACTACCACTACCACTACCACTACCACTACCACTACCACTACCACTACCACTACCACTACCACTACCACTACCACTACCACTACCACTACCACTACCACTACCACTACCACTACCACTACCACTACCACTACCACTACCACTACCACTACCACTACCACTACCACTACCACTACCACTACCACTACCACTACCACTACCACTACCACTACCACTACCACTACCACTACCACTACCACTACCACTACCACTACCACTACCACTACCACTACCACTACCACTACCACTACCACTACCACTACCACTACCACTACCACTACCACTACCACTACCACTACCACTACCACTACCACTACCACTACCACTACCACTACCACTACCACTACCACTACCACTACCACTACCACTACCACTACCACTACCACTACCACTACCACTACCACTACCACTACCACTACCACTACCACTACCACTACCACTACCACTACCACTACCACTACCACTACCACTACCACTACCACTACCACTACCACTACCACTACCACTACCACTACCACTACCACTACCACTACCACTACCACTACCACTACCACTACCACTACCACTACCACTACCACTACCACTACCACTACCACTACCACTACCACTACCACTACCACTACCACTACCACTACCACTACCACTACCACTACCACTACCACTACCACTACCACTACCACTACCACTACCACTACCACTACCACTACCACTACCACTACCACTACCACTACCACTACCACTACCACTACCACTACCACTACCACTACCACTACCACTACCACTACCACTACCACTACCACTACCACTACCACTACCACTACCACTACCACTACCACTACCACTACCACTACCACTACCACTACCACTACCACTACCACTACCACTACCACTACCACTACCACTACCACTACCACTACCACTACCACTACCACTACCACTACCACTACCACTACCACTACCACTACCACTACCACTACCACTACCACTACCACTACCACTACCACTACCACTACCACTACCACTACCACTACCACTACCACTACCACTACCACTACCACTACCACTACCACTACCACTACCACTACCACTACCACTACCACTACCACTACCACTACCACTACCACTACCACTACCACTACCACTACCACTACCACTACCACTACCACTACCACTACCACTACCACTACCACTACCACTACCACTACCACTACCACTACCACTACCACTACCACTACCACTACCACTACCACTACCACTACCACTACCACTACCACTACCACTACCACTACCACTACCACTACCACTACCACTACCACTACCACTACCACTACCACTACCACTACCACTACCACTACCACTACCACTACCACTACCACTACCACTACCACTACCACTACCACTACCACTACCACTACCACTACCACTACCACTACCACTACCACTACCACTACCACTACCACTACCACTACCACTACCACTACCACTACCACTACCACTACCACTACCACTACCACTACCACTACCACTACCACTACCACTACCACTACCACTACCACTACCACTACCACTACCACTACCACTACCACTACCACTACCACTACCACTACCACTACCACTACCACTACCACTACCACTACCACTACCACTACCACTACCACTACCACTACCACTACCACTACCACTACCACTACCACTACCACTACCACTACCACTACCACTACCACTACCACTACCACTACCACTACCACTACCACTACCACTACCACTACCACTACCACTACCACTACCACTACCACTACCACTACCACTACCACTACCACTACCACTACCACTACCACTACCACTACCACTACCACTACCACTACCACTACCACTACCACTACCACTACCACTACCACTACCACTACCACTACCACTACCACTACCACTACCACTACCACTACCACTACCACTACCACTACCACTACCACTACCACTACCACTACCACTACCACTACCACTACCACTACCACTACCACTACCACTACCACTACCACTACCACTACCACTACCACTACCACTACCACTACCACTACCACTACCACTACCACTACCACTACCACTACCACTACCACTACCACTACCACTACCACTACCACTACCACTACCACTACCACTACCACTACCACTACCACTACCACTACCACTACCACTACCACTACCACTACCACTACCACTACCACTACCACTACCACTACCACTACCACTACCACTACCACTACCACTACCACTACCACTACCACTACCACTACCACTACCACTACCACTACCACTACCACTACCACTACCACTACCACTACCACTACCACTACCACTACCACTACCACTACCACTACCACTACCACTACCACTACCACTACCACTACCACTACCACTACCACTACCACTACCACTACCACTACCACTACCACTACCACTACCACTACCACTACCACTACCACTACCACTACCACTACCACTACCACTACCACTACCACTACCACTACCACTACCACTACCACTACCACTACCACTACCACTACCACTACCACTACCACTACCACTACCACTACCACTACCACTACCACTACCACTACCACTACCACTACCACTACCACTACCACTACCACTACCACTACCACTACCACTACCACTACCACTACCACTACCACTACCACTACCACTACCACTACCACTACCACTACCACTACCACTACCACTACCACTACCACTACCACTACCACTACCACTACCACTACCACTACCACTACCACTACCACTACCACTACCACTACCACTACCACTACCACTACCACTACCACTACCACTACCACTACCACTACCACTACCACTACCACTACCACTACCACTACCACTACCACTACCACTACCACTACCACTACCACTACCACTACCACTACCACTACCACTACCACTACCACTACCACTACCACTACCACTACCACTACCACTACCACTACCACTACCACTACCACTACCACTACCACTACCACTACCACTACCACTACCACTACCACTACCACTACCACTACCACTACCACTACCACTACCACTACCACTACCACTACCACTACCACTACCACTACCACTACCACTACCACTACCACTACCACTACCACTACCACTACCACTACCACTACCACTACCACTACCACTACCACTACCACTACCACTACCACTACCACTACCACTACCACTACCACTACCACTACCACTACCACTACCACTACCACTACCACTACCACTACCACTACCACTACCACTACCACTACCACTACCACTACCACTACCACTACCACTACCACTACCACTACCACTACCACTACCACTACCACTACCACTACCACTACCACTACCACTACCACTACCACTACCACTACCACTACCACTACCACTACCACTACCACTACCACTACCACTACCACTACCACTACCACTACCACTACCACTACCACTACCACTACCACTACCACTACCACTACCACTACCACTACCACTACCACTACCACTACCACTACCACTACCACTACCACTACCACTACCACTACCACTACCACTACCACTACCACTACCACTACCACTACCACTACCACTACCACTACCACTACCACTACCACTACCACTACCACTACCACTACCACTACCACTACCACTACCACTACCACTACCACTACCACTACCACTACCACTACCACTACCACTACCACTACCACTACCACTACCACTACCACTACCACTACCACTACCACTACCACTACCACTACCACTACCACTACCACTACCACTACCACTACCACTACCACTACCACTACCACTACCACTACCACTACCACTACCACTACCACTACCACTACCACTACCACTACCACTACCACTACCACTACCACTACCACTACCACTACCACTACCACTACCACTACCACTACCACTACCACTACCACTACCACTACCACTACCACTACCACTACCACTACCACTACCACTACCACTACCACTACCACTACCACTACCACTACCACTACCACTACCACTACCACTACCACTACCACTACCACTACCACTACCACTACCACTACCACTACCACTACCACTACCACTACCACTACCACTACCACTACCACTACCACTACCACTACCACTACCACTACCACTACCACTACCACTACCACTACCACTACCACTACCACTACCACTACCACTACCACTACCACTACCACTACCACTACCACTACCACTACCACTACCACTACCACTACCACTACCACTACCACTACCACTACCACTACCACTACCACTACCACTACCACTACCACTACCACTACCACTACCACTACCACTACCACTACCACTACCACTACCACTACCACTACCACTACCACTACCACTACCACTACCACTACCACTACCACTACCACTACCACTACCACTACCACTACCACTACCACTACCACTACCACTACCACTACCACTACCACTACCACTACCACTACCACTACCACTACCACTACCACTACCACTACCACTACCACTACCACTACCACTACCACTACCACTACCACTACCACTACCACTACCACTACCACTACCACTACCACTACCACTACCACTACCACTACCACTACCACTACCACTACCACTACCACTACCACTACCACTACCACTACCACTACCACTACCACTACCACTACCACTACCACTACCACTACCACTACCACTACCACTACCACTACCACTACCACTACCACTACCACTACCACTACCACTACCACTACCACTACCACTACCACTACCACTACCACTACCACTACCACTACCACTACCACTACCACTACCACTACCACTACCACTACCACTACCACTACCACTACCACTACCACTACCACTACCACTACCACTACCACTACCACTACCACTACCACTACCACTACCACTACCACTACCACTACCACTACCACTACCACTACCACTACCACTACCACTACCACTACCACTACCACTACCACTACCACTACCACTACCACTACCACTACCACTACCACTACCACTACCACTACCACTACCACTACCACTACCACTACCACTACCACTACCACTACCACTACCACTACCACTACCACTACCACTACCACTACCACTACCACTACCACTACCACTACCACTACCACTACCACTACCACTACCACTACCACTACCACTACCACTACCACTACCACTACCACTACCACTACCACTACCACTACCACTACCACTACCACTACCACTACCACTACCACTACCACTACCACTACCACTACCACTACCACTACCACTACCACTACCACTACCACTACCACTACCACTACCACTACCACTACCACTACCACTACCACTACCACTACCACTACCACTACCACTACCACTACCACTACCACTACCACTACCACTACCACTACCACTACCACTACCACTACCACTACCACTACCACTACCACTACCACTACCACTACCACTACCACTACCACTACCACTACCACTACCACTACCACTACCACTACCACTACCACTACCACTACCACTACCACTACCACTACCACTACCACTACCACTACCACTACCACTACCACTACCACTACCACTACCACTACCACTACCACTACCACTACCACTACCACTACCACTACCACTACCACTACCACTACCACTACCACTACCACTACCACTACCACTACCACTACCACTACCACTACCACTACCACTACCACTACCACTACCACTACCACTACCACTACCACTACCACTACCACTACCACTACCACTACCACTACCACTACCACTACCACTACCACTACCACTACCACTACCACTACCACTACCACTACCACTACCACTACCACTACCACTACCACTACCACTACCACTACCACTACCACTACCACTACCACTACCACTACCACTACCACTACCACTACCACTACCACTACCACTACCACTACCACTACCACTACCACTACCACTACCACTACCACTACCACTACCACTACCACTACCACTACCACTACCACTACCACTACCACTACCACTACCACTACCACTACCACTACCACTACCACTACCACTACCACTACCACTACCACTACCACTACCACTACCACTACCACTACCACTACCACTACCACTACCACTACCACTACCACTACCACTACCACTACCACTACCACTACCACTACCACTACCACTACCACTACCACTACCACTACCACTACCACTACCACTACCACTACCACTACCACTACCACTACCACTACCACTACCACTACCACTACCACTACCACTACCACTACCACTACCACTACCACTACCACTACCACTACCACTACCACTACCACTACCACTACCACTACCACTACCACTACCACTACCACTACCACTACCACTACCACTACCACTACCACTACCACTACCACTACCACTACCACTACCACTACCACTACCACTACCACTACCACTACCACTACCACTACCACTACCACTACCACTACCACTACCACTACCACTACCACTACCACTACCACTACCACTACCACTACCACTACCACACTACCACTACCACTACCACTACCACTACCACTACCACTACCACTACCACTACCACTACCACTACCACTACCACTACCACTACCACTACCACTACCACTACCACTACCACTACCACTACCACTACCACTACCACTACCACTACCACTACCACTACCACTACCACTACCACTACCACTACCACTACCACTACCACTACCACTACCACTACCACTACCACTACCACTACCACTACCACTACCACTACCACTACCACTACCACTACCACTACCACTACCACTACCACTACCACTACCACTACCACTACCACTACCACTACCACTACCACTACCACTACCACTACCACTACCACTACCACTACCACTACCACTACCACTACCACTACCACTACCACTACCACTACCACTACCACTACCACTACCACTACCACTACCACTACCACTACCACTACCACTACCACTACCACTACCACTACCACTACCACTACCACTACCACTACCACTACCACTACCACTACCACTACCACTACCACTACCACTACCACTACCACTACCACTACCACTACCACTACCACTACCACTACCACTACCACTACCACTACCACTACCACTACCACTACCACTACCACTACCACTACCACTACCACTACCACTACCACTACCACTACCACTACCACTACCACTACCACTACCACTACCACTACCACTACCACTACCACTACCACTACCACTACCACTACCACTACCACTACCACTACCACTACCACTACCACTACCACTACCACTACCACTACCACTACCACTACCACTACCACTACCACTACCACTACCACTACCACTACCACTACCACTACCACTACCACTACCACTACCACTACCACTACCACTACCACTACCACTACCACTACCACTACCACTACCACTACCACTACCACTACCACTACCACTACCACTACCACTACCACTACCACTACCACTACCACTACCACTACCACTACCACTACCACTACCACTACCACTACCACTACCACTACCACTACCACTACCACTACCACTACCACTACCACTACCACTACCACTACCACTACCACTACCACTACCACTACCACTACCACTACCACTACCACTACCACTACCACTACCACTACCACTACCACTACCACTACCACTACCACTACCACTACCACTACCACTACCACTACCACTACCACTACCACTACCACTACCACTACCACTACCACTACCACTACCACTACCACTACCACTACCACTACCACTACCACTACCACTACCACTACCACTACCACTACCACTACCACTACCACTACCACTACCACTACCACTACCACTACCACTACCACTACCACTACCACTACCACTACCACTACCACTACCACTACCACTACCACTACCACTACCACTACCACTACCACTACCACTACCACTACCACTACCACTACCACTACCACTACCACTACCACTACCACTACCACTACCACTACCACTACCACTACCACTACCACTACCACTACCACTACCACTACCACTACCACTACCACTACCACTACCACTACCACTACCACTACCACTACCACTACCACTACCACTACCACTACCACTACCACTACCACTACCACTACCACTACCACTACCACTACCACTACCACTACCACTACCACTACCACTACCACTACCACTACCACTACCACTACCACTACCACTACCACTACCACTACCACTACCACTACCACTACCACTACCACTACCACTACCACTACCACTACCACTACCACTACCACTACCACTACCACTACCACTACCACTACCACTACCACTACCACTACCACTACCACTACCACTACCACTACCACTACCACTACCACTACCACTACCACTACCACTACCACTACCACTACCACTACCACTACCACTACCACTACCACTACCACTACCACTACCACTACCACTACCACTACCACTACCACTACCACTACCACTACCACTACCACTACCACTACCACTACCACTACCACTACCACTACCACTACCACTACCACTACCACTACCACTACCACTACCACTACCACTACCACTACCACTACCACTACCACTACCACTACCACTACCACTACCACTACCACTACCACTACCACTACCACTACCACTACCACTACCACTACCACTACCACTACCACTACCACTACCACTACCACTACCACTACCACTACCACTACCACTACCACTACCACTACCACTACCACTACCACTACCACTACCACTACCACTACCACTACCACTACCACTACCACTACCACTACCACTACCACTACCACTACCACTACCACTACCACTACCACTACCACTACCACTACCACTACCACTACCACTACCACTACCACTACCACTACCACTACCACTACCACTACCACTACCACTACCACTACCACTACCACTACCACTACCACTACCACTACCACTACCACTACCACTACCACTACCACTACCACTACCACTACCACTACCACTACCACTACCACTACCACTACCACTACCACTACCACTACCACTACCACTACCACTACCACTACCACTACCACTACCACTACCACTACCACTACCACTACCACTACCACTACCACTACCACTACCACTACCACTACCACTACCACTACCACTACCACTACCACTACCACTACCACTACCACTACCACTACCACTACCACTACCACTACCACTACCACTACCACTACCACTACCACTACCACTACCACTACCACTACCACTACCACTACCACTACCACTACCACTACCACTACCACTACCACTACCACTACCACTACCACTACCACTACCACTACCACTACCACTACCACTACCACTACCACTACCACTACCACTACCACTACCACTACCACTACCACTACCACTACCACTACCACTACCACTACCACTACCACTACCACTACCACTACCACTACCACTACCACTACCACTACCACTACCACTACCACTACCACTACCACTACCACTACCACTACCACTACCACTACCACTACCACTACCACTACCACTACCACTACCACTACCACTACCACTACCACTACCACTACCACTACCACTACCACTACCACTACCACTACCACTACCACTACCACTACCACTACCACTACCACTACCACTACCACTACCACTACCACTACCACTACCACTACCACTACCACTACCACTACCACTACCACTACCACTACCACTACCACTACCACTACCACTACCACTACCACTACCACTACCACTACCACTACCACTACCACTACCACTACCACTACCACTACCACTACCACTACCACTACCACTACCACTACCACTACCACTACCACTACCACTACCACTACCACTACCACTACCACTACCACTACCACTACCACTACCACTACCACTACCACTACCACTACCACTACCACTACCACTACCACTACCACTACCACTACCACTACCACTACCACTACCACTACCACTACCACTACCACTACCACTACCACTACCACTACCACTACCACTACCACTACCACTACCACTACCACTACCACTACCACTACCACTACCACTACCACTACCACTACCACTACCACTACCACTACCACTACCACTACCACTACCACTACCACTACCACTACCACTACCACTACCACTACCACTACCACTACCACTACCACTACCACTACCACTACCACTACCACTACCACTACCACTACCACTACCACTACCACTACCACTACCACTACCACTACCACTACCACTACCACTACCACTACCACTACCACTACCACTACCACTACCACTACCACTACCACTACCACTACCACTACCACTACCACTACCACTACCACTACCACTACCACTACCACTACCACTACCACTACCACTACCACTACCACTACCACTACCACTACCACTACCACTACCACTACCACTACCACTACCACTACCACTACCACTACCACTACCACTACCACTACCACTACCACTACCACTACCACTACCACTACCACTACCACTACCACTACCACTACCACCACTACCACTACCACTACCACTACCACTACCACTACCACTACCACTACCACTACCACTACCACTACCACTACCACTACCACTACCACTACCACTACCACTACCACTACCACTACCACTACCACTACCACTACCACTACCACTACCACTACCACTACCACTACCACTACCACTACCACTACCACTACCACTACCACTACCACTACCACTACCACTACCACTACCACTACCACTACCACTACCACTACCACTACCACTACCACTACCACTACCACTACCACTACCACTACCACTACCACTACCACTACCACTACCACTACCACTACCACTACCACTACCACTACCACTACCACTACCACTACCACTACCACTACCACTACCACTACCACTACCACTACCACTACCACTACCACTACCACTACCACTACCACTACCACTACCACTACCACTACCACTACCACTACCACTACCACTACCACTACCACTACCACTACCACTACCACTACCACTACCACTACCACTACCACTACCACTACCACTACCACTACCACTACCACTACCACTACCACTACCACTACCACTACCACTACCACTACCACTACCACTACCACTACCACTACCACTACCACTACCACTACCACTACCACTACCACTACCACTACCACTACCACTACCACTACCACTACCACTACCACTACCACTACCACTACCACTACCACTACCACTACCACTACCACTACCACTACCACTACCACTACCACTACCACTACCACTACCACTACCACTACCACTACCACTACCACTACCACTACCACTACCACTACCACTACCACTACCACTACCACTACCACTACCACTACCACTACCACTACCACTACCACTACCACTACCACTACCACTACCACTACCACTACCACTACCACTACCACTACCACTACCACTACCACTACCACTACCACTACCACTACCACTACCACTACCACTACCACTACCACTACCACTACCACTACCACTACCACTACCACTACCACTACCACTACCACTACCACTACCACTACCACTACCACTACCACTACCACTACCACTACCACTACCACTACCACTACCACTACCACTACCACTACCACTACCACTACCACTACCACTACCACTACCACTACCACTACCACTACCACTACCACTACCACTACCACTACCACTACCACTACCACTACCACTACCACTACCACTACCACTACCACTACCACTACCACTACCACTACCACTACCACTACCACTACCACTACCACTACCACTACCACTACCACTACCACTACCACTACCACTACCACTACCACTACCACTACCACTACCACTACCACTACCACTACCACTACCACTACCACTACCACTACCACTACCACTACCACTACCACTACCACTACCACTACCACTACCACTACCACTACCACTACCACTACCACTACCACTACCACTACCACTACCACTACCACTACCACTACCACTACCACTACCACTACCACTACCACTACCACTACCACTACCACTACCACTACCACTACCACTACCACTACCACTACCACTACCACTACCACTACCACTACCACTACCACTACCACTACCACTACCACTACCACTACCACTACCACTACCACTACCACTACCACTACCACTACCACTACCACTACCACTACCACTACCACTACCACTACCACTACCACTACCACTACCACTACCACTACCACTACCACTACCACTACCACTACCACTACCACTACCACTACCACTACCACTACCACTACCACTACCACTACCACTACCACTACCACTACCACTACCACTACCACTACCACTACCACTACCACTACCACTACCACTACCACTACCACTACCACTACCACTACCACTACCACTACCACTACCACTACCACTACCACTACCACTACCACTACCACTACCACTACCACTACCACTACCACTACCACTACCACTACCACTACCACTACCACTACCACTACCACTACCACTACCACTACCACTACCACTACCACTACCACTACCACTACCACTACCACTACCACTACCACTACCACTACCACTACCACTACCACTACCACTACCACTACCACTACCACTACCACTACCACTACCACTACCACTACCACTACCACTACCACTACCACTACCACTACCACTACCACTACCACTACCACTACCACTACCACTACCACTACCACTACCACTACCACTACCACTACCACTACCACTACCACTACCACTACCACTACCACTACCACTACCACTACCACTACCACTACCACTACCACTACCACTACCACTACCACTACCACTACCACTACCACTACCACTACCACTACCACTACCACTACCACTACCACTACCACTACCACTACCACTACCACTACCACTACCACTACCACTACCACTACCACTACCACTACCACTACCACTACCACTACCACTACCACTACCACTACCACTACCACTACCACTACCACTACCACTACCACTACCACTACCACTACCACTACCACTACCACTACCACTACCACTACCACTACCACTACCACTACCACTACCACTACCACTACCACTACCACTACCACTACCACTACCACTACCACTACCACTACCACTACCACTACCACTACCACTACCACTACCACTACCACTACCACTACCACTACCACTACCACTACCACTACCACTACCACTACCACTACCACTACCACTACCACTACCACTACCACTACCACTACCACTACCACTACCACTACCACTACCACTACCACTACCACTACCACTACCACTACCACTACCACTACCACTACCACTACCACTACCACTACCACTACCACTACCACTACCACTACCACTACCACTACCACTACCACTACCACTACCACTACCACTACCACTACCACTACCACTACCACTACCACTACCACTACCACTACCACTACCACTACCACTACCACTACCACTACCACTACCACTACCACTACCACTACCACTACCACTACCACTACCACTACCACTACCACTACCACTACCACTACCACTACCACTACCACTACCACTACCACTACCACTACCACTACCACTACCACTACCACTACCACTACCACTACCACTACCACTACCACTACCACTACCACTACCACTACCACTACCACTACCACTACCACTACCACTACCACTACCACTACCACTACCACTACCACTACCACTACCACTACCACTACCACTACCACTACCACTACCACTACCACTACCACTACCACTACCACTACCACTACCACTACCACTACCACTACCACTACCACTACCACTACCACTACCACTACCACTACCACTACCACTACCACTACCACTACCACTACCACTACCACTACCACTACCACTACCACTACCACTACCACTACCACTACCACTACCACTACCACTACCACTACCACTACCACTACCACTACCACTACCACTACCACTACCACTACCACTACCACTACCACTACCACTACCACTACCACTACCACTACCACTACCACTACCACTACCACTACCACTACCACTACCACTACCACTACCACTACCACTACCACTACCACTACCACTACCACTACCACTACCACTACCACTACCACTACCACTACCACTACCACTACCACTACCACTACCACTACCACTACCACTACCACTACCACTACCACTACCACTACCACTACCACTACCACTACCACTACCACTACCACTACCACTACCACTACCACTACCACTACCACTACCACTACCACTACCACTACCACTACCACTACCACTACCACTACCACTACCACTACCACTACCACTACCACTACCACTACCACTACCACTACCACTACCACTACCACTACCACTACCACTACCACTACCACTACCACTACCACTACCACTACCACTACCACTACCACTACCACTACCACTACCACTACCACTACCACTACCACTACCACTACCACTACCACTACCACTACCACTACCACTACCACTACCACTACCACTACCACTACCACTACCACTACCACTACCACTACCACTACCACTACCACTACCACTACCACTACCACTACCACTACCACTACCACTACCACTACCACTACCACTACCACTACCACTACCACTACCACTACCACTACCACTACCACTACCACTACCACTACCACTACCACTACCACTACCACTACCACTACCACTACCACTACCACTACCACTACCACTACCACTACCACTACCACTACCACTACCACTACCACTACCACTACCACTACCACTACCACTACCACTACCACTACCACTACCACTACCACTACCACTACCACTACCACTACCACTACCACTACCACTACCACTACCACTACCACTACCACTACCACTACCACTACCACTACCACTACCACTACCACTACCACTACCACTACCACTACCACTACCACTACCACTACCACTACCACTACCACTACCACTACCACTACCACTACCACTACCACTACCACTACCACTACCACTACCACTACCACTACCACTACCACTACCACTACCACTACCACTACCACTACCACTACCACTACCACTACCACTACCACTACCACTACCACTACCACTACCACTACCACTACCACTACCACTACCACTACCACTACCACTACCACTACCACTACCACTACCACTACCACTACCACTACCACTACCACTACCACTACCACTACCACTACCACTACCACTACCACTACCACTACCACTACCACTACCACTACCACTACCACTACCACTACCACTACCACTACCACTACCACTACCACTACCACTACCACTACCACTACCACTACCACTACCACTACCACTACCACTACCACTACCACTACCACTACCACTACCACTACCACTACCACTACCACTACCACTACCACTACCACTACCACTACCACTACCACTACCACTACCACTACCACTACCACTACCACTACCACTACCACTACCACTACCACTACCACTACCACTACCACTACCACTACCACTACCACTACCACTACCACTACCACTACCACTACCACTACCACTACCACTACCACTACCACTACCACTACCACTACCACTACCACTACCACTACCACTACCACTACC
This sequence comes from Melophagus ovinus, assembly GCA_023089585.1. NCBI lineage: Eukaryota > Metazoa > Arthropoda > Insecta > Diptera > Hippoboscidae > Melophagus > Melophagus ovinus. The sequence continues at coordinate 31,984 of JAKKIB010000251.1, read as the reverse complement.
ACTACCACTACCACTACCACTACCACTACCACTACCACTACCACTACCACTACCACTACCACTACCACTACCACTACCACTACCACTACCACTACCACTACCACTACCACTACCACTACCACTACCACTACCACTACCACTACCACTACCACTACCACTACCACTACCACTACCACTACCACTACCACTACCACTACCACTACCACTACCACTACCACTACCACTACCACTACCACTACCACTACCACTACCACTACCACTACCACTACCACTACCACTACCACTACCACTACCACTACCACTACCACTACCACTACCACTACCACTACCACTACCACTACCACTACCCACTACCACTACCACTACCACTACCACTACCACTACCACTACCACTACCACTACCACTACCACTACCACTACCACTACCACTACCACTACCACTACCACTACCACTACCACTACCACTACCACTACCACTACCACTACCACTACCACTACCACTACCACTACCACTACCACTACCACTACCACTACCACTACCACTACCACTACCACTACCACTACCACTACCACTACCACTACCACTACCACTACCACTACCACTACCACTACCACTACCACTACCACTACCACTACCACTACCACTACCACTACCACTACCACTACCACTACCACTACCACTACCACTACCACTACCACTACCACTACCACTACCACTACCACTACCACTACCACTACCACTACCACTACCACTACCACTACCACTACCACTACCACTACCACTACCACTACCACTACCACTACCACTACCACTACCACTACCACTACCACTACCACTACCACTACCACTACCACTACCACTACCACTACCACTACCACTACCACTACCACTACCACTACCACTACCACTACCACTACCACTACCACTACCACTACCACTACCACTACCACTACCACTACCACTACCACTACCACTACCACTACCACTACCACTACCACTACCACTACCACTACCACTACCACTACCACTACCACTACCACTACCACTACCACTACCACTACCACTACCACTACCACTACCACTACCACTACCACTACCACTACCACTACCACTACCACTACCACTACCACTACCACTACCACTACCACTACCACTACCACTACCACTACCACTACCACTACCACTACCACTACCACTACCACTACCACTACCACTACCACTACCACTACCACTACCACTACCACTACCACTACCACTACCACTACCACTACCACTACCACTACCACTACCACTACCACTACCACTACCACTACCACTACCACTACCACTACCACTACCACTACCACTACCACTACCACTACCACTACCACTACCACTACCACTACCACTACCACTACCACTACCACTACCACTACCACTACCACTACCACTACCACTACCACTACCACTACCACTACCACTACCACTACCACTACCACTACCACTACCACTACCACTACCACTACCACTACCACTACCACTACCACTACCACTACCACTACCACTACCACTACCACTACCACTACCACTACCACTACCACTACCACTACCACTACCACTACCACTACCACTACCACTACCACTACCACTACCACTACCACTACCACTACCACTACCACTACCACTACCACTACCACTACCACTACCACTACCACTACCACTACCACTACCACTACCACTACCACTACCACTACCACTACCACTACCACTACCACTACCACTACCACTACCACTACCACTACCACTACCACTACCACTACCACTACCACTACCACTACCACTACCACTACCACTACCACTACCACTACCACTACCACTACCACTACCACTACCACTACCACTACCACTACCACTACCACTACCACTACCACTACCACTACCACTACCACTACCACTACCACTACCACTACCACTACCACTACCACTACCACTACCACTACCACTACCACTACCACTACCACTACCACTACCACTACCACTACCACTACCACTACCACTACCACTACCACTACCACTACCACTACCACTACCACTACCACTACCACTACCACTACCACTACCACTACCACTACCACTACCACTACCACTACCACTACCACTACCACTACCACTACCACTACCACTACCACTACCACTACCACTACCACTACCACTACCACTACCACTACCACTACCACTACCACTACCACTACCACTACCACTACCACTACCACTACCACTACCACTACCACTACCACTACCACTACCACTACCACTACCACTACCACTACCACTACCACTACCACTACCACTACCACTACCACTACCACTACCACTACCACTACCACTACCACTACCACTACCACTACCACTACCACTACCACTACCACTACCACTACCACTACCACTACCACTACCACTACCACTACCACTACCACTACCACTACCACTACCACTACCACTACCACTACCACTACCACTACCACTACCACTACCACTACCACTACCACTACCACTACCACTACCACTACCACTACCACTACCACTACCACTACCACTACCACTACCACTACCACTACCACTACCACTACCACTACCACTACCACTACCACTACCACTACCACTACCACTACCACTACCACTACCACTACCACTACCACTACCACTACCACTACCACTACCACTACCACTACCACTACCACTACCACTACCACTACCACTACCACTACCACTACCACTACCACTACCACTACCACTACCACTACCACTACCACTACCACTACCACTACCACTACCACTACCACTACCACTACCACTACCACTACCACTACCACTACCACTACCACTACCACTACCACTACCACTACCACTACCACTACCACTACCACTACCACTACCACTACCACTACCACTACCACTACCACTACCACTACCACTACCACTACCACTACCACTACCACTACCACTACCACTACCACTACCACTACCACTACCACTACCACTACCACTACCACTACCACTACCACTACCACTACCACTACCACTACCACTACCACTACCACTACCACTACCACTACCACTACCACTACCACTACCACTACCACTACCACTACCACTACCACTACCACTACCACTACCACTACCACTACCACTACCACTACCACTACCACTACCACTACCACTACCACTACCACTACCACTACCACTACCACTACCACTACCACTACCACTACCACTACCACTACCACTACCACTACCACTACCACTACCACTACCACTACCACTACCACTACCACTACCACTACCACTACCACTACCACTACCACTACCACTACCACTACCACTACCACTACCACTACCACTACCACTACCACTACCACTACCACTACCACTACCACTACCACTACCACTACCACTACCACTACCACTACCACTACCACTACCACTACCACTACCACTACCACTACCACTACCACACTACCACTACCACTACCACTACCACTACCACTACCACTACCACTACCACTACCACTACCACTACCACTACCACTACCACTACCACTACCACTACCACTACCACTACCACTACCACTACCACTACCACTACCACTACCACTACCACTACCACTACCACTACCACTACCACTACCACTACCACTACCACTACCACTACCACTACCACTACCACTACCACTACCACTACCACTACCACTACCACTACCACTACCACTACCACTACCACTACCACTACCACTACCACTACCACTACCACTACCACTACCACTACCACTACCACTACCACTACCACTACCACTACCACTACCACTACCACTACCACTACCACTACCACTACCACTACCACTACCACTACCACTACCACTACCACTACCACTACCACTACCACTACCACTACCACTACCACTACCACTACCACTACCACTACCACTACCACTACCACTACCACTACCACTACCACTACCACTACCACTACCACTACCACTACCACTACCACTACCACTACCACTACCACTACCACTACCACTACCACTACCACTACCACTACCACTACCACTACCACTACCACTACCACTACCACTACCACTACCACTACCACTACCACTACCACTACCACTACCACTACCACTACCACTACCACTACCACTACCACTACCACTACCACTACCACTACCACTACCACTACCACTACCACTACCACTACCACTACCACTACCACTACCACTACCACTACCACTACCACTACCACTACCACTACCACTACCACTACCACTACCACTACCACTACCACTACCACTACCACTACCACTACCACTACCACTACCACTACCACTACCACTACCACTACCACTACCACTACCACTACCACTACCACTACCACTACCACTACCACTACCACTACCACTACCACTACCACTACCACTACCACTACCACTACCACTACCACTACCACTACCACTACCACTACCACTACCACTACCACTACCACTACCACTACCACTACCACTACCACTACCACTACCACTACCACTACCACTACCACTACCACTACCACTACCACTACCACTACCACTACCACTACCACTACCACTACCACTACCACTACCACTACCACTACCACTACCACTACCACTACCACTACCACTACCACTACCACTACCACTACCACTACCACTACCACTACCACTACCACTACCACTACCACTACCACTACCACTACCACTACCACTACCACTACCACTACCACTACCACTACCACTACCACTACCACTACCACTACCACTACCACTACCACTACCACTACCACTACCACTACCACTACCACTACCACTACCACTACCACTACCACTACCACTACCACTACCACTACCACTACCACTACCACTACCACTACCACTACCACTACCACTACCACTACCACTACCACTACCACTACCACTACCACTACCACTACCACTACCACTACCACTACCACTACCACTACCACTACCACTACCACTACCACTACCACTACCACTACCACTACCACTACCACTACCACTACCACTACCACTACCACTACCACTACCACTACCACTACCACTACCACTACCACTACCACTACCACTACCACTACCACTACCACTACCACTACCACTACCACTACCACTACCACTACCACTACCACTACCACTACCACTACCACTACCACTACCACTACCACTACCACTACCACTACCACTACCACTACCACTACCACTACCACTACCACTACCACTACCACTACCACTACCACTACCACTACCACTACCACTACCACTACCACTACCACTACCACTACCACTACCACTACCACTACCACTACCACTACCACTACCACTACCACTACCACTACCACTACCACTACCACTACCACTACCACTACCACTACCACTACCACTACCACTACCACTACCACTACCACTACCACTACCACTACCACTACCACTACCACTACCACTACCACTACCACTACCACTACCACTACCACTACCACTACCACTACCACTACCACTACCACTACCACTACCACTACCACTACCACTACCACTACCACTACCACTACCACTACCACTACCACTACCACTACCACTACCACTACCACTACCACTACCACTACCACTACCACTACCACTACCACTACCACTACCACTACCACTACCACTACCACTACCACTACCACTACCACTACCACTACCACTACCACTACCACTACCACTACCACTACCACTACCACTACCACTACCACTACCACTACCACTACCACTACCACTACCACTACCACTACCACTACCACTACCACTACCACTACCACTACCACTACCACTACCACTACCACTACCACTACCACTACCACTACCACTACCACTACCACTACCACTACCACTACCACTACCACTACCACTACCACTACCACTACCACTACCACTACCACTACCACTACCACTACCACTACCACTACCACTACCACTACCACTACCACTACCACTACCACTACCACTACCACTACCACTACCACTACCACTACCACTACCACTACCACTACCACTACCACTACCACTACCACTACCACTACCACTACCACTACCACTACCACTACCACTACCACTACCACTACCACTACCACTACCACTACCACTACCACTACCACTACCACTACCACTACCACTACCACTACCACTACCACTACCACTACCACTACCACTACCACTACCACTACCACTACCACTACCACTACCACTACCACTACCACTACCACTACCACTACCACTACCACTACCACTACCACTACCACTACCACTACCACTACCACTACCACTACCACTACCACTACCACTACCACTACCACTACCACTACCACTACCACTACCACTACCACTACCACTACCACTACCACTACCACTACCACTACCACTACCACTACCACTACCACTACCACTACCACTACCACTACCACTACCACTACCACTACCACTACCACTACCACTACCACTACCACTACCACTACCACTACCACTACCACTACCACTACCACTACCACTACCACTACCACTACCACTACCACTACCACTACCACTACCACTACCACTACCACTACCACTACCACTACCACTACCACTACCACTACCACTACCACTACCACTACCACTACCACTACCACTACCACTACCACTACCACTACCACTACCACTACCACTACCACTACCACTACCACTACCACTACCACTACCACTACCACTACCACTACCACTACCACTACCACTACCACTACCACTACCACTACCACTACCACTACCACTACCACTACCACTACCACTACCACTACCACTACCACTACCACTACCACTACCACTACCACTACCACTACCACTACCACTACCACTACCACTACCACTACCACTACCACTACCACTACCACTACCACTACCACTACCACTACCACTACCACTACCACTACCACTACCACTACCACTACCACTACCACTACCACTACCACTACCACTACCACTACCACTACCACTACCACTACCACTACCACTACCACTACCACTACCACTACCACTACCACTACCACTACCACTACCACTACCACTACCACTACCACTACCACTACCACTACCACTACCACTACCACTACCACTACCACTACCACTACCACTACCACTACCACTACCACTACCACTACCACTACCACTACCACTACCACTACCACTACCACTACCACTACCACTACCACTACCACTACCACTACCACTACCACTACCACTACCACTACCACTACCACTACCACTACCACTACCACTACCACTACCACTACCACTACCACTACCACTACCACTACCACTACCACTACCACTACCACTACCACTACCACTACCACTACCACTACCACTACCACTACCACTACCACTACCACTACCACTACCACTACCACTACCACTACCACTACCACTACCACTACCACTACCACTACCACTACCACTACCACTACCACTACCACTACCACTACCACTACCACTACCACTACCACTACCACTACCACTACCACTACCACTACCACTACCACTACCACTACCACTACCACTACCACTACCACTACCACTACCACTACCACTACCACTACCACTACCACTACCACTACCACTACCACTACCACTACCACTACCACTACCACTACCACTACCACTACCACTACCACTACCACTACCACTACCACTACCACTACCACTACCACTACCACTACCACTACCACTACCACTACCACTACCACTACCACTACCACTACCACTACCACTACCACTACCACTACCACTACCACTACCACTACCACTACCACTACCACTACCACTACCACTACCACTACCACTACCACTACCACTACCACTACCACTACCACTACCACTACCACTACCACTACCACTACCACTACCACTACCACTACCACTACCACTACCACTACCACTACCACTACCACTACCACTACCACTACCACTACCACTACCACTACCACTACCACTACCACTACCACTACCACTACCACTACCACTACCACTACCACTACCACTACCACTACCACTACCACTACCACTACCACTACCACTACCACTACCACTACCACTACCACTACCACTACCACTACCACTACCACTACCACTACCACTACCACTACCACTACCACTACCACTACCACTACCACTACCACTACCACTACCACTACCACTACCACTACCACTACCACTACCACTACCACTACCACTACCACTACCACTACCACTACCACTACCACTACCACTACCACTACCACTACCACTACCACTACCACTACCACTACCACTACCACTACCACTACCACTACCACTACCACTACCACTACCACTACCACTACCACTACCACTACCACTACCACTACCACTACCACTACCACTACCACTACCACTACCACTACCACTACCACTACCACTACCACTACCACTACCACTACCACTACCACTACCACTACCACTACCACTACCACTACCACTACCACTACCACTACCACTACCACTACCACTACCACTACCACTACCACTACCACTACCACTACCACTACCACTACCACTACCACTACCACTACCACTACCACTACCACTACCACTACCACTACCACTACCACTACCACTACCACTACCACTACCACTACCACTACCACTACCACTACCACTACCACTACCACTACCACTACCACTACCACTACCACTACCACTACCACTACCACTACCACTACCACTACCACTACCACTACCACTACCACTACCACTACCACTACCACTACCACTACCACTACCACTACCACTACCACTACCACTACCACTACCACTACCACTACCACTACCACTACCACTACCACTACCACTACCACTACCACTACCACTACCACTACCACTACCACTACCACTACCACTACCACTACCACTACCACTACCACTACCACTACCACTACCACTACCACTACCACTACCACTACCACTACCACTACCACTACCACTACCACTACCACTACCACTACCACTACCACTACCACTACCACTACCACTACCACTACCACTACCACTACCACTACCACTACCACTACCACTACCACTACCACTACCACTACCACTACCACTACCACTACCACTACCACTACCACTACCACTACCACTACCACTACCACTACCACTACCACTACCACTACCACTACCACTACCACTACCACTACCACTACCACTACCACTACCACTACCACTACCACTACCACTACCACTACCACTACCACTACCACTACCACTACCACTACCACTACCACTACCACTACCACTACCACTACCACTACCACTACCACTACCACTACCACTACCACTACCACTACCACTACCACTACCACTACCACTACCACTACCACTACCACTACCACTACCACTACCACTACCACTACCACTACCACTACCACTACCACTACCACTACCACTACCACTACCACTACCACTACCACTACCACTACCACTACCACTACCACTACCACTACCACTACCACTACCACTACCACTACCACTACCACTACCACTACCACTACCACTACCACTACCACTACCACTACCACTACCACTACCACTACCACTACCACTACCACTACCACTACCACTACCACTACCACTACCACTACCACTACCACTACCACTACCACTACCACTACCACTACCACTACCACTACCACTACCACTACCACTACCACTACCACTACCACTACCACTACCACTACCACTACCACTACCACTACCACTACCACTACCACTACCACTACCACTACCACTACCACTACCACTACCACTACCACTACCACTACCACTACCACTACCACTACCACTACCACTACCACTACCACTACCACTACCACTACCACTACCACTACCACTACCACTACCACTACCACTACCACTACCACTACCACTACCACTACCACTACCACTACCACTACCACTACCACTACCACTACCACTACCACTACCACTACCACTACCACTACCACTACCACTACCACTACCACTACCACTACCACTACCACTACCACTACCACTACCACTACCACTACCACTACCACTACCACTACCACTACCACTACCACTACCACTACCACTACCACTACCACTACCACTACCACTACCACTACCACTACCACTACCACTACCACTACCACTACCACTACCACTACCACTACCACTACCACTACCACTACCACTACCACTACCACTACCACTACCACTACCACTACCACTACCACTACCACTACCACTACCACTACCACTACCACTACCACTACCACTACCACTACCACTACCACTACCACTACCACTACCACTACCACTACCACTACCACTACCACTACCACTACCACTACCACTACCACTACCACTACCACTACCACTACCACTACCACTACCACTACCACTACCACTACCACTACCACTACCACTACCACTACCACTACCACTACCACTACCACTACCACTACCACTACCACTACCACTACCACTACCACTACCACTACCACTACCACTACCACTACCACTACCACTACCACTACCACTACCACTACCACTACCACTACCACTACCACTACCACTACCACTACCACTACCACTACCACTACCACTACCACTACCACTACCACTACCACTACCACTACCACTACCACTACCACTACCACTACCACTACCACTACCACTACCACTACCACTACCACTACCACTACCACTACCACTACCACTACCACTACCACTACCACTACCACTACCACTACCACTACCACTACCACTACCACTACCACTACCACTACCACTACCACTACCACTACCACTACCACTACCACTACCACTACCACTACCACTACCACTACCACTACCACTACCACTACCACTACCACTACCACTACCACTACCACTACCACTACCACTACCACTACCACTACCACTACCACTACCACTACCACTACCACTACCACTACCACTACCACTACCACTACCACTACCACTACCACTACCACTACCACTACCACTACCACTACCACTACCACTACCACTACCACTACCACTACCACTACCACTACCACTACCACTACCACTACCACTACCACTACCACTACCACTACCACTACCACTACCACTACCACTACCACTACCACTACCACTACCACTACCACTACCACTACCACTACCACTACCACTACCACTACCACTACCACTACCACTACCACTACCACTACCACTACCACTACCACTACCACTACCACTACCACTACCACTACCACTACCACTACCACTACCACTACCACTACCACTACCACTACCACTACCACTACCACTACCACTACCACTACCACTACCACTACCACTACCACTACCACTACCACTACCACTACCACTACCACTACCACTACCACTACCACTACCACTACCACTACCACTACCACTACCACTACCACTACCACTACCACTACCACTACCACTACCACTACCACTACCACTACCACTACCACTACCACTACCACTACCACTACCACTACCACTACCACTACCACTACCACTACCACTACCACTACCACTACCACTACCACTACCACTACCACTACCACTACCACTACCACTACCACTACCACTACCACTACCACTACCACTACCACTACCACTACCACTACCACTACCACTACCACTACCACTACCACTACCACTACCACTACCACTACCACTACCACTACCACTACCACTACCACTACCACTACCACTACCACTACCACTACCACTACCACTACCACTACCACTACCACTACCACTACCACTACCACTACCACTACCACTACCACTACCACTACCACTACCACTACCACTACCACTACCACTACCACTACCACTACCACTACCACTACCACTACCACTACCACTACCACTACCACTACCACTACCACTACCACTACCACTACCACTACCACTACCACTACCACTACCACTACCACTACCACTACCACTACCACTACCACTACCACTACCACTACCACTACCACTACCACTACCACTACCACTACCACTACCACTACCACTACCACTACCACTACCACTACCACTACCACTACCACTACCACTACCACTACCACTACCACTACCACTACCACTACCACTACCACTACCACTACCACTACCACTACCACTACCACTACCACTACCACTACCACTACCACTACCACTACCACTACCACTACCACTACCACTACCACTACCACTACCACTACCACTACCACTACCACTACCACTACCACTACCACTACCACTACCACTACCACTACCACTACCACTACCACTACCACTACCACTACCACTACCACTACCACTACCACTACCACTACCACTACCACTACCACTACCACTACCACTACCACTACCACTACCACTACCACTACCACTACCACTACCACTACCACTACCACTACCACTACCACTACCACTACCACTACCACTACCACTACCACTACCACTACCACTACCACTACCACTACCACTACCACTACCACTACCACTACCACTACCACTACCACTACCACTACCACTACCACTACCACTACCACTACCACTACCACTACCACTACCACTACCACTACCACTACCACTACCACTACCACTACCACTACCACTACCACTACCACTACCACTACCACTACCACTACCACTACCACTACCACTACCACTACCACTACCACTACCACTACCACTACCACTACCACTACCACTACCACTACCACTACCACTACCACTACCACTACCACTACCACTACCACTACCACTACCACTACCACTACCACTACCACTACCACTACCACTACCACTACCACTACCACTACCACTACCACTACCACTACCACTACCACTACCACTACCACTACCACTACCACTACCACTACCACTACCACTACCACTACCACTACCACTACCACTACCACTACCACTACCACTACCACTACCACTACCACTACCACTACCACTACCACTACCACTACCACTACCACTACCACTACCACTACCACTACCACTACCACTACCACTACCACTACCACTACCACTACCACTACCACTACCACTACCACTACCACTACCACTACCACTACCACTACCACTACCACTACCACTACCACTACCACTACCACTACCACTACCACTACCACTACCACTACCACTACCACTACCACTACCACTACCACTACCACTACCACTACCACTACCACTACCACTACCACTACCACTACCACTACCACTACCACTACCACTACCACTACCACTACCACTACCACTACCACTACCACTACCACTACCACTACCACTACCACTACCACTACCACTACCACTACCACTACCACTACCACTACCACTACCACTACCACTACCACTACCACTACCACTACCACTACCACTACCACTACCACTACCACTACCACTACCACTACCACTACCACTACCACTACCACTACCACTACCACTACCACTACCACTACCACTACCACTACCACTACCACTACCACTACCACTACCACTACCACTACCACTACCACTACCACTACCACTACCACTACCACTACCACTACCACTACCACTACCACTACCACTACCACTACCACTACCACTACCACTACCACTACCACTACCACTACCACTACCACTACCACTACCACTACCACTACCACTACCACTACCACTACCACTACCACTACCACTACCACTACCACTACCACTACCACTACCACTACCACTACCACTACCACTACCACTACCACTACCACTACCACTACCACTACCACTACCACTACCACTACCACTACCACTACCACTACCACTACCACTACCACTACCACTACCACTACCACTACCACTACCACTACCACTACCACTACCACTACCACTACCACTACCACTACCACTACCACTACCACTACCACTACCACTACCACTACCACTACCACTACCACTACCACTACCACTACCACTACCACTACCACTACCACTACCACTACCACTACCACTACCACTACCACTACCACTACCACTACCACTACCACTACCACTACCACTACCACTACCACTACCACTACCACTACCACTACCACTACCACTACCACTACCACTACCACTACCACTACCACTACCACTACCACTACCACTACCACTACCACTACCACTACCACTACCACTACCACTACCACTACCACTACCACTACCACTACCACTACCACTACCACTACCACTACCACTACCACTACCACTACCACTACCACTACCACTACCACTACCACTACCACTACCACTACCACTACCACTACCACTACCACTACCACTACCACTACCACTACCACTACCACTACCACTACCACTACCACTACCACTACCACTACCACTACCACTACCACTACCACTACCACTACCACTACCACTACCACTACCACTACCACTACCACTACCACTACCACTACCACTACCACTACCACTACCACTACCACTACCACTACCACTACCACTACCACTACCACTACCACTACCACTACCACTACCACTACCACTACCACTACCACTACCACTACCACTACCACTACCACTACCACTACCACTACCACTACCACTACCACTACCACTACCACTACCACTACCACTACCACTACCACTACCACTACCACTACCACTACCACTACCACTACCACTACCACTACCACTACCACTACCACTACCACTACCACTACCACTACCACTACCACTACCACTACCACTACCACTACCACTACCACTACCACTACCACTACCACTACCACTACCACTACCACTACCACTACCACTACCACTACCACTACCACTACCACTACCACTACCACTACCACTACCACTACCACTACCACTACCACTACCACTACCACTACCACTACCACTACCACTACCACTACCACTACCACTACCACTACCACTACCACTACCACTACCACTACCACTACCACTACCACTACCACTACCACTACCACTACCACTACCACTACCACTACCACTACCACTACCACTACCACTACCACTACCACTACCACTACCACTACCACTACCACTACCACTACCACTACCACTACCACTACCACTACCACTACCACTACCACTACCACTACCACTACCACTACCACTACCACTACCACTACCACTACCACTACCACTACCACTACCACTACCACTACCACTACCACTACCACTACCACTACCACTACCACTACCACTACCACTACCACTACCACTACCACTACCACTACCACTACCACTACCACTACCACTACCACTACCACTACCACTACCACTACCACTACCACTACCACTACCACTACCACTACCACTACCACTACCACTACCACTACCACTACCACTACCACTACCACTACCACTACCACTACCACTACCACTACCACTACCACTACCACTACCACTACCACTACCACTACCACTACCACTACCACTACCACTACCACTACCACTACCACTACCACTACCACTACCACTACCACTACCACTACCACTACCACTACCACTACCACTACCACTACCACTACCACTACCACTACCACTACCACTACCACTACCACTACCACTACCACTACCACTACCACTACCACTACCACTACCACTACCACTACCACTACCACTACCACTACCACTACCACTACCACTACCACTACCACTACCACTACCACTACCACTACCACTACCACTACCACTACCACTACCACTACCACTACCACTACCACTACCACTACCACTACCACTACCACTACCACTACCACTACCACTACCACTACCACTACCACTACCACTACCACTACCACTACCACTACCACTACCACTACCACTACCACTACCACTACCACTACCACTACCACTACCACTACCACTACCACTACCACTACCACTACCACTACCACTACCACTACCACTACCACTACCACTACCACTACCACTACCACTACCACTACCACTACCACTACCACTACCACTACCACTACCACTACCACTACCACTACCACTACCACTACCACTACCACTACCACTACCACTACCACTACCACTACCACTACCACTACCACTACCACTACCACTACCACTACCACTACCACTACCACTACCACTACCACTACCACTACCACTACCACTACCACTACCACTACCACTACCACTACCACTACCACTACCACTACCACTACCACTACCACTACCACTACCACTACCACTACCACTACCACTACCACTACCACTACCACTACCACTACCACTACCACTACCACTACCACTACCACTACCACTACCACTACCACTACCACTACCACTACCACTACCACTACCACTACCACTACCACTACCACTACCACTACCACTACCACTACCACTACCACTACCACTACCACTACCACTACCACTACCACTACCACTACCACTACCACTACCACTACCACTACCACTACCACTACCACTACCACTACCACTACCACTACCACTACCACTACCACTACCACTACCACTACCACTACCACTACCACTACCACTACCACTACCACTACCACTACCACTACCACTACCACTACCACTACCACTACCACTACCACTACCACTACCACTACCACTACCACTACCACTACCACTACCACTACCACTACCACTACCACTACCACTACCACTACCACTACCACTACCACTACCACTACCACTACCACTACCACTACCACTACCACTACCACTACCACTACCACTACCACTACCACTACCACTACCACTACCACTACCACTACCACTACCACTACCACTACCACTACCACTACCACTACCACTACCACTACCACTACCACTACCACTACCACTACCACTACCACTACCACTACCACTACCACTACCACTACCACTACCACTACCACTACCACTACCACTACCACTACCACTACCACTACCACTACCACTACCACTACCACTACCACTACCACTACCACTACCACTACCACTACCACTACCACTACCACTACCACTACCACTACCACTACCACTACCACTACCACTACCACTACCACTACCACTACCACTACCACTACCACTACCACTACCACTACCACTACCACTACCACTACCACTACCACTACCACTACCACTACCACTACCACTACCACTACCACTACCACTACCACTACCACTACCACTACCACTACCACTACCACTACCACTACCACTACCACTACCACTACCACTACCACTACCACTACCACTACCACTACCACTACCACTACCACTACCACTACCACTACCACTACCACTACCACTACCACTACCACTACCACTACCACTACCACTACCACTACCACTACCACTACCACTACCACTACCACTACCACTACCACTACCACTACCACTACCACTACCACTACCACTACCACTACCACTACCACTACCACTACCACTACCACTACCACTACCACTACCACTACCACTACCACTACCACTACCACTACCACTACCACTACCACTACCACTACCACTACCACTACCACTACCACTACCACTACCACTACCACTACCACTACCACTACCACTACCACTACCACTACCACTACCACTACCACTACCACTACCACTACCACTACCACTACCACTACCACTACCACTACCACTACCACTACCACTACCACTACCACTACCACTACCACTACCACTACCACTACCACTACCACTACCACTACCACTACCACTACCACTACCACTACCACTACCACTACCACTACCACTACCACTACCACTACCACTACCACTACCACTACCACTACCACTACCACTACCACTACCACTACCACTACCACTACCACTACCACTACCACTACCACTACCACTACCACTACCACTACCACTACCACTACCACTACCACTACCACTACCACTACCACTACCACTACCACTACCACTACCACTACCACTACCACTACCACTACCACTACCACTACCACTACCACTACCACTACCACTACCACTACCACTACCACTACCACTACCACTACCACTACCACTACCACTACCACTACCACTACCACTACCACTACCACTACCACTACCACTACCACTACCACTACCACTACCACTACCACTACCACTACCACTACCACTACCACTACCACTACCACTACCACTACCACTACCACTACCACTACCACTACCACTACCACTACCACTACCACTACCACTACCACTACCACTACCACTACCACTACCACTACCACTACCACTACCACTACCACTACCACTACCACTACCACTACCACTACCACTACCACTACCACTACCACTACCACTACCACTACCACTACCACTACCACTACCACTACCACTACCACTACCACTACCACTACCACTACCACTACCACTACCACTACCACTACCACTACCACTACCACTACCACTACCACTACCACTACCACTACCACTACCACTACCACTACCACTACCACTACCACTACCACTACCACTACCACTACCACTACCACTACCACTACCACTACCACTACCACTACCACTACCACTACCACTACCACTACCACTACCACTACCACTACCACTACCACTACCACTACCACTACCACTACCACTACCACTACCACTACCACTACCACTACCACTACCACTACCACTACCACTACCACTACCACTACCACTACCACTACCACTACCACTACCACTACCACTACCACTACCACTACCACTACCACTACCACTACCACTACCACTACCACTACCACTACCACTACCACTACCACTACCACTACCACTACCACTACCACTACCACTACCACTACCACTACCACTACCACTACCACTACCACTACCACTACCACTACCACTACCACTACCACTACCACTACCACTACCACTACCACTACCACTACCACTACCACTACCACTACCACTACCACTACCACTACCACTACCACTACCACTACCACTACCACTACCACTACCACTACCACTACCACTACCACTACCACTACCACTACCACTACCACTACCACTACCACTACCACTACCACTACCACTACCACTACCACTACCACTACCACTACCACTACCACTACCACTACCACTACCACTACCACTACCACTACCACTACCACTACCACTACCACTACCACTACCACTACCACTACCACTACCACTACCACTACCACTACCACTACCACTACCACTACCACTACCACTACCACTACCACTACCACTACCACTACCACTACCACTACCACTACCACTACCACTACCACTACCACTACCACTACCACTACCACTACCACTACCACTACCACTACCACTACCACTACCACTACCACTACCACTACCACTACCACTACCACTACCACTACCACTACCACTACCACTACCACTACCACTACCACTACCACTACCACTACCACTACCACTACCACTACCACTACCACTACCACTACCACTACCACTACCACTACCACTACCACTACCACTACCACTACCACTACCACTACCACTACCACTACCACTACCACTACCACTACCACTACCACTACCACTACCACTACCACTACCACTACCACTACCACTACCACTACCACTACCACTACCACTACCACTACCACTACCACTACCACTACCACTACCACTACCACTACCACTACCACTACCACTACCACTACCACTACCACTACCACTACCACTACCACTACCACTACCACTACCACTACCACTACCACTACCACTACCACTACCACTACCACTACCACTACCACTACCACTACCACTACCACTACCACTACCACTACCACTACCACTACCACTACCACTACCACTACCACTACCACTACCACTACCACTACCACTACCACTACCACTACCACTACCACTACCACTACCACTACCACTACCACTACCACTACCACTACCACTACCACTACCACTACCACTACCACTACCACTACCACTACCACTACCACTACCACTACCACTACCACTACCACTACCACTACCACTACCACTACCACTACCACTACCACTACCACTACCACTACCACTACCACTACCACTACCACTACCACTACCACTACCACTACCACTACCACTACCACTACCACTACCACTACCACTACCACTACCACTACCACTACCACTACCACTACCACTACCACTACCACTACCACTACCACTACCACTACCACTACCACTACCACTACCACTACCACTACCACTACCACTACCACTACCACTACCACTACCACTACCACTACCACTACCACTACCACTACCACTACCACTACCACTACCACTACCACTACCACTACCACTACCACTACCACTACCACTACCACTACCACTACCACTACCACTACCACTACCACTACCACTACCACTACCACTACCACTACCACTACCACTACCACTACCACTACCACTACCACTACCACTACCACTACCACTACCACTACCACTACCACTACCACTACCACTACCACTACCACTACCACTACCACTACCACTACCACTACCACTACCACTACCACTACCACTACCACTACCACTACCACTACCACTACCACTACCACTACCACTACCACTACCACTACCACTACCACTACCACTACCACTACCACTACCACTACCACTACCACTACCACTACCACTACCACTACCACTACCACTACCACTACCACTACCACTACCACTACCACTACCACTACCACTACCACTACCACTACCACTACCACTACCACTACCACTACCACTACCACTACCACTACCACTACCACTACCACTACCACTACCACTACCACTACCACTACCACTACCACTACCACTACCACTACCACTACCACTACCACTACCACTACCACTACCACTACCACTACCACTACCACTACCACTACCACTACCACTACCACTACCACTACCACTACCACTACCACTACCACTACCACTACCACTACCACTACCACTACCACTACCACTACCACTACCACTACCACTACCACTACCACTACCACTACCACTACCACTACCACTACCACTACCACTACCACTACCACTACCACTACCACTACCACTACCACTACCACTACCACTACCACTACCACTACCACTACCACTACCACTACCACTACCACTACCACTACCACTACCACTACCACTACCACTACCACTACCACTACCACTACCACTACCACTACCACTACCACTACCACTACCACTACCACTACCACTACCACTACCACTACCACTACCACTACCACTACCACTACCACTACCACTACCACTACCACTACCACTACCACTACCACTACCACTACCACTACCACTACCACTACCACTACCACTACCACTACCACTACCACTACCACTACCACTACCACTACCACTACCACTACCACTACCACTACCACTACCACTACCACTACCACTACCACTACCACTACCACTACCACTACCACTACCACTACCACTACCACTACCACTACCACTACCACTACCACTACCACTACCACTACCACTACCACTACCACTACCACTACCACTACCACTACCACTACCACTACCACTACCACTACCACTACCACTACCACTACCACTACCACTACCACTACCACTACCACTACCACTACCACTACCACTACCACTACCACTACCACTACCACTACCACTACCACTACCACTACCACTACCACTACCACTACCACTACCACTACCACTACCACTACCACTACCACTACCACTACCACTACCACTACCACTACCACTACCACTACCACTACCACTACCACTACCACTACCACTACCACTACCACTACCACTACCACTACCACTACCACTACCACTACCACTACCACTACCACTACCACTACCACTACCACTACCACTACCACTACCACTACCACTACCACTACCACTACCACTACCACTACCACTACCACTACCACTACCACTACCACTACCACTACCACTACCACTACCACTACCACTACCACTACCACTACCACTACCACTACCACTACCACTACCACTACCACTACCACTACCACTACCACTACCACTACCACTACCACTACCACTACCACTACCACTACCACTACCACTACCACTACCACTACCACTACCACTACCACTACCACTACCACTACCACTACCACTACCACTACCACTACCACTACCACTACCACTACCACTACCACTACCACTACCACTACCACTACCACTACCACTACCACTACCACTACCACTACCACTACCACTACCACTACCACTACCACTACCACTACCACTACCACTACCACTACCACTACCACTACCACTACCACTACCACTACCACTACCACTACCACTACCACTACCACTACCACTACCACTACCACTACCACTACCACTACCACTACCACTACCACTACCACTACCACTACCACTACCACTACCACTACCACTACCACTACCACTACCACTACCACTACCACTACCACTACCACTACCACTACCACTACCACTACCACTACCACTACCACTACCACTACCACTACCACTACCACTACCACTACCACTACCACTACCACTACCACTACCACTACCACTACCACTACCACTACCACTACCACTACCACTACCACTACCACTACCACTACCACTACCACTACCACTACCACTACCACTACCACTACCACTACCACTACCACTACCACTACCACTACCACTACCACTACCACTACCACTACCACTACCACTACCACTACCACTACCACTACCACTACCACTACCACTACCACTACCACTACCACTACCACTACCACTACCACTACCACTACCACTACCACTACCACTACCACTACCACTACCACTACCACTACCACTACCACTACCACTACCACTACCACTACCACTACCACTACCACTACCACTACCACTACCACTACCACTACCACTACCACTACCACTACCACTACCACTACCACTACCACTACCACTACCACTACCACTACCACTACCACTACCACTACCACTACCACTACCACTACCACTACCACTACCACTACCACTACCACTACCACTACCACTACCACTACCACTACCACTACCACTACCACTACCACTACCACTACCACTACCACTACCACTACCACTACCACTACCACTACCACTACCACTACCACTACCACTACCACTACCACTACCACTACCACTACCACTACCACTACCACTACCACTACCACTACCACTACCACTACCACTACCACTACCACTACCACTACCACTACCACTACCACTACCACTACCACTACCACTACCACTACCACTACCACTACCACTACCACTACCACTACCACTACCACTACCACTACCACTACCACTACCACTACCACTACCACTACCACTACCACTACCACTACCACTACCACTACCACTACCACTACCACTACCACTACCACTACCACTACCACTACCACTACCACTACCACTACCACTACCACTACCACTACCACTACCACTACCACTACCACTACCACTACCACTACCACTACCACTACCACTACCACTACCACTACCACTACCACTACCACTACCACTACCACTACCACTACCACTACCACTACCACTACCACTACCACTACCACTACCACACTACCACTACCACTACCACTACCACTACCACTACCACTACCACTACCACTACCACTACCACTACCACTACCACTACCACTACCACTACCACTACCACTACCACTACCACTACCACTACCACTACCACTACCACTACCACTACCACTACCACTACCACTACCACTACCACTACCACTACCACTACCACTACCACTACCACTACCACTACCACTACCACTACCACTACCACTACCACTACCACTACCACTACCACTACCACTACCACTACCACTACCACTACCACTACCACTACCACTACCACTACCACTACCACTACCACTACCACTACCACTACCACTACCACTACCACTACCACTACCACTACCACTACCACTACCACTACCACTACCACTACCACTACCACTACCACTACCACTACCACTACCACTACCACTACCACTACCACTACCACTACCACTACCACTACCACTACCACTACCACTACCACTACCACTACCACTACCACTACCACTACCACTACCACTACCACTACCACTACCACTACCACTACCACTACCACTACCACTACCACTACCACTACCACTACCACTACCACTACCACTACCACTACCACTACCACTACCACTACCACTACCACTACCACTACCACTACCACTACCACTACCACTACCACTACCACTACCACTACCACTACCACTACCACTACCACTACCACTACCACTACCACTACCACTACCACTACCACTACCACTACCACTACCACTACCACTACCACTACCACTACCACTACCACTACCACTACCACTACCACTACCACTACCACTACCACTACCACTACCACTACCACTACCACTACCACTACCACTACCACTACCACTACCACTACCACTACCACTACCACTACCACTACCACTACCACTACCACTACCACTACCACTACCACTACCACTACCACTACCACTACCACTACCACTACCACTACCACTACCACTACCACTACCACTACCACTACCACTACCACTACCACTACCACTACCACTACCACTACCACTACCACTACCACTACCACTACCACTACCACTACCACTACCACTACCACTACCACTACCACTACCACTACCACTACCACTACCACTACCACTACCACTACCACTACCACTACCACTACCACTACCACTACCACTACCACTACCACTACCACTACCACTACCACTACCACTACCACTACCACTACCACTACCACTACCACTACCACTACCACTACCACTACCACTACCACTACCACTACCACTACCACTACCACTACCACTACCACTACCACTACCACTACCACTACCACTACCACTACCACTACCACTACCACTACCACTACCACTACCACTACCACTACCACTACCACTACCACTACCACTACCACTACCACTACCACTACCACTACCACTACCACTACCACTACCACTACCACTACCACTACCACTACCACTACCACTACCACTACCACTACCACTACCACTACCACTACCACTACCACTACCACTACCACTACCACTACCACTACCACTACCACTACCACTACCACTACCACTACCACTACCACTACCACTACCACTACCACTACCACTACCACTACCACTACCACTACCACTACCACTACCACTACCACTACCACTACCACTACCACTACCACTACCACTACCACTACCACTACCACTACCACTACCACTACCACTACCACTACCACTACCACTACCACTACCACTACCACTACCACTACCACTACCACTACCACTACCACTACCACTACCACTACCACTACCACTACCACTACCACTACCACTACCACTACCACTACCACTACCACTACCACTACCACTACCACTACCACTACCACTACCACTACCACTACCACTACCACTACCACTACCACTACCACTACCACTACCACTACCACTACCACTACCACTACCACTACCACTACCACTACCACTACCACTACCACTACCACTACCACTACCACTACCACTACCACTACCACTACCACTACCACTACCACTACCACTACCACTACCACTACCACTACCACTACCACTACCACTACCACTACCACTACCACTACCACTACCACTACCACTACCACTACCACTACCACTACCACTACCACTACCACTACCACTACCACTACCACTACCACTACCACTACCACTACCACTACCACTACCACTACCACTACCACTACCACTACCACTACCACTACCACTACCACTACCACTACCACTACCACTACCACTACCACTACCACTACCACTACCACTACCACTACCACTACCACTACCACTACCACTACCACTACCACTACCACTACCACTACCACTACCACTACCACTACCACTACCACTACCACTACCACTACCACTACCACTACCACTACCACTACCACTACCACTACCACTACCACTACCACTACCACTACCACTACCACTACCACTACCACTACCACTACCACTACCACTACCACTACCACTACCACTACCACTACCACTACCACTACCACTACCACTACCACTACCACTACCACTACCACTACCACTACCACTACCACTACCACTACCACTACCACTACCACTACCACTACCACTACCACTACCACTACCACTACCACTACCACTACCACTACCACTACCACTACCACTACCACTACCACTACCACTACCACTACCACTACCACTACCACTACCACTACCACTACCACTACCACTACCACTACCACTACCACTACCACTACCACTACCACTACCACTACCACTACCACTACCACTACCACTACCACTACCACTACCACTACCACTACCACTACCACTACCACTACCACTACCACTACCACTACCACTACCACTACCACTACCACTACCACTACCACTACCACTACCACTACCACTACCACTACCACTACCACTACCACTACCACTACCACTACCACTACCACTACCACTACCACTACCACTACCACTACCACTACCACTACCACTACCACTACCACTACCACTACCACTACCACTACCACTACCACTACCACTACCACTACCACTACCACTACCACTACCACTACCACTACCACTACCACTACCACTACCACTACCACTACCACTACCACTACCACTACCACTACCACTACCACTACCACTACCACTACCACTACCACTACCACTACCACTACCACTACCACTACCACTACCACTACCACTACCACTACCACTACCACTACCACTACCACTACCACTACCACTACCACTACCACTACCACTACCACTACCACTACCACTACCACTACCACTACCACTACCACTACCACTACCACTACCACTACCACTACCACTACCACTACCACTACCACTACCACTACCACTACCACTACCACTACCACTACCACTACCACTACCACTACCACTACCACTACCACTACCACTACCACTACCACTACCACTACCACTACCACTACCACTACCACTACCACTACCACTACCACTACCACTACCACTACCACTACCACTACCACTACCACTACCACTACCACTACCACTACCACTACCACTACCACTACCACTACCACTACCACTACCACTACCACTACCACTACCACTACCACTACCACTACCACTACCACTACCACTACCACTACCACTACCACTACCACTACCACTACCACTACCACTACCACTACCACTACCACTACCACTACCACTACCACTACCACTACCACTACCACTACCACTACCACTACCACTACCACTACCACTACCACTACCACTACCACTACCACTACCACTACCACTACCACTACCACTACCACTACCACTACCACTACCACTACCACTACCACTACCACTACCACTACCACTACCACTACCACTACCACTACCACTACCACTACCACTACCACTACCACTACCACTACCACTACCACTACCACTACCACTACCACTACCACTACCACTACCACTACCACTACCACTACCACTACCACTACCACTACCACTACCACTACCACTACCACTACCACTACCACTACCACTACCACTACCACTACCACTACCACTACCACTACCACTACCACTACCACTACCACTACCACTACCACTACCACTACCACTACCACCCACTACCACTACCACTACCACTACCACTACCACTACCACTACCACTACCACTACCACTACCACTACCACTACCACTACCACTACCACTACCACTACCACTACCACTACCACTACCACTACCACTACCACTACCACTACCACTACCACTACCACTACCACTACCACTACCACTACCACTACCACTACCACTACCACTACCACTACCACTACCACTACCACTACCACTACCACTACCACTACCACTACCACTACCACTACCACTACCACTACCACTACCACTACCACTACCACTACCACTACCACTACCACTACCACTACCACTACCACTACCACTACCACTACCACTACCACTACCACTACCACTACCACTACCACTACCACTACCACTACCACTACCACTACCACTACCACTACCACTACCACTACCACTACCACTACCACTACCACTACCACTACCACTACCACTACCACTACCACTACCACTACCACTACCACTACCACTACCACTACCACTACCACTACCACTACCACTACCACTACCACTACCACTACCACTACCACTACCACTACCACTACCACTACCACTACCACTACCACTACCACTACCACTACCACTACCACTACCACTACCACTACCACTACCACTACCACTACCACTACCACTACCACTACCACTACCACTACCACTACCACTACCACTACCACTACCACTACCACTACCACTACCACTACCACTACCACTACCACTACCACTACCACTACCACTACCACTACCACTACCACTACCACTACCACTACCACTACCACTACCACTACCACTACCACTACCACTACCACTACCACTACCACTACCACTACCACTACCACTACCACTACCACTACCACTACCACTACCACTACCACTACCACTACCACTACCACTACCACTACCACTACCACTACCACTACCACTACCACTACCACTACCACTACCACTACCACTACCACTACCACTACCACTACCACTACCACTACCACTACCACTACCACTACCACTACCACTACCACTACCACTACCACTACCACTACCACTACCACTACCACTACCACTACCACTACCACTACCACTACCACTACCACTACCACTACCACTACCACTACCACTACCACTACCACTACCACTACCACTACCACTACCACTACCACTACCACTACCACTACCACTACCACTACCACTACCACTACCACTACCACTACCACTACCACTACCACTACCACTACCACTACCACTACCACTACCACTACCACTACCACTACCACTACCACTACCACTACCACTACCACTACCACTACCACTACCACTACCACTACCACTACCACTACCACTACCACTACCACTACCACTACCACTACCACTACCACTACCACTACCACTACCACTACCACTACCACTACCACTACCACTACCACTACCACTACCACTACCACTACCACTACCACTACCACTACCACTACCACTACCACTACCACTACCACTACCACTACCACTACCACTACCACTACCACTACCACTACCACTACCACTACCACTACCACTACCACTACCACTACCACTACCACTACCACTACCACTACCACTACCACTACCACTACCACTACCACTACCACTACCACTACCACTACCACTACCACTACCACTACCACTACCACTACCACTACCACTACCACTACCACTACCACTACCACTACCACTACCACTACCACTACCACTACCACTACCACTACCACTACCACTACCACTACCACTACCACTACCACTACCACTACCACTACCACTACCACTACCACTACCACTACCACTACCACTACCACTACCACTACCACTACCACTACCACTACCACTACCACTACCACTACCACTACCACTACCACTACCACTACCACTACCACTACCACTACCACTACCACTACCACTACCACTACCACTACCACTACCACTACCACTACCACTACCACTACCACTACCACTACCACTACCACTACCACTACCACTACCACTACCACTACCACTACCACTACCACTACCACTACCACTACCACTACCACTACCACTACCACTACCACTACCACTACCACTACCACTACCACTACCACTACCACTACCACTACCACTACCCACTACCACTACCACTACCACTACCACTACCACTACCACTACCACTACCACTACCACTACCACTACCACTACCACTACCACTACCACTACCACTACCACTACCACTACCACTACCACTACCACTACCACTACCACTACCACTACCACTACCACTACCACTACCACTACCACTACCACTACCACTACCACTACCACTACCACTACCACTACCACTACCACTACCACTACCACTACCACTACCACTACCACTACCACTACCACTACCACTACCACTACCACTACCACTACCACTACCACTACCACTACCACTACCACTACCACTACCACTACCACTACCACTACCACTACCACTACCACTACCACTACCACTACCACTACCACTACCACTACCACTACCACTACCACTACCACTACCACTACCACTACCACTACCACTACCACTACCACTACCACTACCACTACCACTACCACTACCACTACCACTACCACTACCACTACCACTACCACTACCACTACCACTACCACTACCACTACCACTACCACTACCACCACTACCACTACCACTACCACTACCACTACCACTACCACTACCACTACCACTACCACTACCACTACCACTACCACTACCACTACCACTACCACTACCACTACCACTACCACTACCACTACCACTACCACTACCACTACCACTACCACTACCACTACCACTACCACTACCACTACCACTACCACTACCACTACCACTACCACTACCACTACCACTACCACTACCACTACCACTACCACTACCACTACCACTACCACTACCACTACCACTACCACTACCACTACCACTACCACTACCACTACCACTACCACTACCACTACCACTACCACTACCACTACCACTACCACTACCACTACCACTACCACTACCACTACCACTACCACTACCACTACCACTACCACTACCACTACCACTACCACTACCACTACCACTACCACTACCACTACCACTACCACTACCACTACCACTACCACTACCACTACCACTACCACTACCACTACCACTACCACTACCACTACCACTACCACTACCACTACCACTACCACTACCACTACCACTACCACTACCACTACCACTACCACTACCACTACCACTACCACTACCACTACCACTACCACTACCACTACCACTACCACTACCACTACCACTACCACTACCACTACCACTACCACTACCACTACCACTACCACTACCACTACCACTACCCACTACCACTACCACTACCCCCACTACCACTACCACTACCACTACCACTACCACTACCACTACCACTACCACTACCACTACCACTACCACTACCACTACCACTACCACTACCACTACCACTACCACTACCACTACCACTACCACTACCACTACCACTACCACTACCACTACCACTACCACTACCACTACCACTACCACTACCACTACCACTACCACTACCACTACCACTACCACTACCACTACCACTACCACTACCACTACCACTACCACTACCACTACCACTACCACTACCACTACCACTACCACTACCACTACCACTACCACTACCACTACCACTACCACTACCACTACCACTACCACTACCACTACCACTACCACTACCACTACCACTACCACTACCACTACCACTACCACTACCACTACCACTACCACTACCACTACCCACTACCACTACCACTACCACTACCACTACCACTACCACTACCACTACCACTACCACTACCACTACCACTACCACTACCACTACCACTACCACTACCACTACCACTACCACTACCACTACCACTACCACTACCACTACCACTACCACTACCACTACCACTACCACTACCACTACCACTACCACTACCAACTACCCCCCTACCACTACCA